>CM017562.1:53064952-53664952 GCA_007844125.1 Sinonovacula constricta
TAGCTTTTGTGGCGATTGTGTTAAAAACTGATATCTTTGTGACTATTTTCTAAAAATAAATTACAGTTCACTTGAACACCTGTCCACATGTGTAGCTATACTTTCTCTACACAATTTGACACAATGGCCAATTTTACACAATATTTATGAAAAAGTATTTGATAGAAAACTTGCAACAAAATCAAGTTCTTGCCTAGGAATAAACCCAGTAAATGAAATAACTATTTCCAGCACATATAGAATGTAGAAATATACAGGACTAACCTCTTCCTTCATTTTCTAGTTGTGAGGACTATGGAAAAGGCAATAGCAAGGTTTAAAATCAAACTGTGGTAGACAGGGTTTGTAATTCATGCTGACTTTAAACCTGTAGTTAATTGATTTGTTTCTCTGTATTTCTGAATACTTTTCTTCATCCAATATTCTGACTATACTGTATATCTTTTTATTGACCTTATTTGTCGCAGTGTCATTTTAAATATACTGAATTTGAAAATGAAAAAATGGTAGTTCAGCATTATTAAATATTTTTTCATTAAAACTTTAATTTTGGTTCTGTCTTTGCATCTGTTTTAGGTTGGCATTTGATTTTGTTTAAACTGTCATATTATTCCCAATAGAAGGGATTATTTATTATTTTTAAAGATGATAAAACTTACCACTGGCATAATCTTACATATTAGTACAATTGTGATGTAATCTTTCTTATTAATTCAACCAAAAAAGCCAAACAAAGTACAATTCTACCCTATTTTTGTGTATTTTTCGTGATAGATTTTAAATAACTGCATTTAATGTTTATTATTTCATCAAGAGAACAAATATCTGTACATAGATATTGTACATGTATCACAGCACATTCATTTTTAATGTTGTTATAAACCTAGCATACTTGGTGTTTATTTTATTGTTGAACTTTTTTAAGGAATGGTATATTTTTAGCAGTCTTTTATTTTTGCTCTAACTTTTTAGTTAGATATTTAGAATATTAGTCTTCTTTTAATTAGTGTGTTGTTTCTTTAATATAAAAAGCTATTATTCCATCGATATCTGAAAACTGTTTTATTAATGCTAAATCACACGTATAGGACAGCAGCCTTGGACTGTCATTTATTTATCTGATTTTATATTGTGTTGATATTTATTTGCCGAATAATAATCAGTTCATGTTAGAAATATGAGGGTGTGTTTTTTTTGGCATAAAAATAAAAGAAATACTGGTAGTAAAGAAAAGAGTCACCATATTTGCATAATATTTACAGTTGGAAACAGCGAGTACTATCAAAAATGGGTTTAGAATATATATATATTAGAATATTAACATAAGTAACCAGATCAAAGTAAAATGAAAGACAAACAATCGATAAATGGGGGGAAAGCTTGTTGTGGCTTATTTCAATTTTGAAATGGAGAAGTAGGTGGTGAAGAGGAAATATTAGGAAATAGTTTAAAACTCCACACACTGCAGGTTGGAAGCGAAATTTGGCTGATTTATAGATATAGCACTGGTATTTGTTTGGTGATATTTTTATCAATATTTAAAGACTAGCATCGATAACAGCCCCAACAAAAACATTTGTACATATTTCATAAGTAACTATGCATTTTAACATTAACGTTGTTATATTATTACGTATATTAAGATATATTAAGTGGTTTTTAATCGCTACTATGGCTAAAAAGCGAAAATGTTGAAGGAATAAAAAAATGGGGTTATTGTCATGACCGTTAGTCGACATTGGTGTTATTGATCCTTTCTGTTAAGGTCCATTTCTTAAAAACCATCAAAGATTTTTACCTTAAACATAAAATACTTTTAAAAGGCGTACCTATTTCAAAGGAGCAGGTAACCCTATAATCAATTTTTGCAGGGTTATATTCCTTTTTAACAGTATGAGAAAATAGGAACATCCAGTTTATGTACAACTCTTTTTCTATTTATCAGGCCTGATATATAAATCTGGTCAAGTATGAGTCCAGGCATTGAAGTATGTAAATCTGATACTAGTAAAGGTCCCATGCATATATTTGGATGGTTGTTTCTAGATTGGTTGGCCTGATAGTTGAGATAAAATGACTGTGCTATTTTGTCATGTGTATATAGGATGCTATATTACTTTTAAAGCAACTTCCTTCAAAATGAATTTGATTCCAAGAGGACTCAAAATATTGATAGCACACTGATCCTCAAAATGAAACTAAAACTCTTATATTGGCAGTTGTTTATGTCATCACTTTATGTTTCAGTTATCAATACCATGCAGAGGGCCATTAAGAAGTATGACTTACCTCTCCTTGGACAGTCCAGAGAAGACCTTTAATAAATTCCTGCAATTAGTTTATACTTTTCTCCTAGATCTCTCATTCTTGTTGATCAGTACAAGAGTTCAATTGCATTGTAAATTGTTAGAATTCAGAATTTAACTAGTAATTATTTATAGTTTTAGAAGTATATTCTGATAATGTTAAGCTTTACTGCTAAGCCAACTTCAGTGTTAATTAAGTCTTCCTTAGAACTGATACATTGTAGTTAAAATGGCTGCATACCCATAAGATTGATAGTGTGCCAGATGTGGTATTATACCAATATAGGGCACTTGCTAAATTCATATTAATTATTTGTATAGATTTTGATAAAACATTTTAACCAGATTTGCATTGTGTTACAATTAAAGAATCCTATTTAGTTTTATAATTTATTTATTTATTTACCTGAACATTATGTTATGCTTTTATTCCCTCCAAATATACATCTGTAGCAGTCAAACTAGTGAGGTTTAAATCTAATCAAACAAATTCAAACAGGTGTCTGCACTTTTGTACTGTTGAGTCAAATCCTAAGTGGCATCGTGTAAACTGTTAAAAATGATTATTTTTTTCCATGACTGTTCAATTAAAGCATTCCCTTCTTTCTTTTAAGGTTGTTGATTTTTCTAAACATAATCATGATTATTTCATGATTAAGTGTTTTCTTTAAACACTAATTATTGTTTCATTTTTTCTTGTTTCCTAAAGGGAGAATTTTTTTATCTCCCGTTTGGGTATGTATGTGATTTTTATAATTTCTATAGAAATATATTAATTTTATCCACTTAATTAATTGCTGACATAACTTAAGGATCTAACTGTTAAATAATGTTTTGTGATATAAGAATGATTAAACTGCTTAATCCTTACAGTGCAAGTGAACAGATAAAAACAAAAATATGAGCAGTTATTATCTGCCAACCCACTAGAATGAAAGTTTATGCTTTTATTTTCATTCTAAAATATAGTGTGAGCATTCATAAAACATTAATCATGTACATGTATATGCATTTGTCACTATTCTTTCCAATTAATGGTTTCATTTATATCATTAAACATCTTGTTAACACATACATATAGCTTATACTTCTTGGAGATGCATCATTGTGGATGCACTATACTATAATATGTTCAATTACAATACAATGTGACCTACCCATTTCTTAATTAAACAACCTAGCCCATGCAATTTATTTACTTACCTTGTCAATTGATGTTGTGAGAAACTGTAACACTGGTGTATAGTGTTTCTGATGTTGAAATGATTTCAATGTTGCAAAATGGTGTCTAATAAGGGATTGTAGTTTTCATATTTATTTGTATTCAGTTATTATTTCTAAACCATTTGTTAAAATCTAGTTTTTAGTAAATCAAGTTAAAAAATTTTGTAGCAAACAGTATTCTTCTGGTATAAACATTAATATTTGTTCATGCATTGATTGAAATAATACCATCACAACTACTAATGACAAGACCTTATTCATTCATGCTTTATTTTTATATTGTTTAGACTTATCTTCTTTTCCTCTCCCATTTTAGAATTAGAAAAGTATCATTACAAAATAAAAAGGTGAATGTGACAGTGGCTTCTGTTTTTATTTAATGAGGCAATAGTCCTACTAAATATGCAAGTAAAAGTGCAGATGATTTATGCCATTTACTATTTTATATTCATCTGTTGTCATTGGTTAAATGACAATCATGTAATAAAACATGCATAACTTTTACAATCTACTTGAAACTCTTTATTTCTATCTTTGTTTTTGTCTTACAAGTCTTTATTTCTATCTGTGTATTTGTCCTACAAGTCTTCATTTATATCTGTGTATTTGTCTTACAAGTCTTTATTTCTATCTGTGTATTTGTCCTACAAGTCTTCATTTATATCTGTGTATTTGTCTTACAAGTCTTTATTTATATCTGTGTATTTGTCCTACAAGTCTTCATTTATATCTGTGTATTTGTCCTACAAGTCTATTTCTATCTATGTATTTGTCCTGCAATTCTTTATTTATATTGTATTTGTCATACAACTCTTTGTGTAAATCTTTTAATTCTTTATTTCTATTTTATATTGGTTGTACGTTCCCATGGTCCGCAGTGCATCGCAAGGTTGCATCTGTCACTTTAACAGCTTATTCCATGTGTACATGACGGTTTTCATTGTTTAAATTTTCGGATGATTGCACTCATTTTTTAAATAAATTTGTTCCTGTAACAATCTATACAACCAAACCCGTATCAGTTATGTTTTCATCAATTACGGTTTTAAAGAAAAAGATGACAATCTTTCAATGTAATACGTATATATTTATATTACAAAATAAATGCTGAAATGGAGAAATTAATGGACATACAAGATAATATGATGCTAAATTCATCAAAATCCATACTTAACTGAACGGTGGCTTCACATATACATATTCGATTGTACTACACCACTGTTCTGGTATATCGGCATATCGGCACAAACGGCTGTTTTAGGTCTACATACAGAAACTAGTGACACATTGACTGTTTTTCTCTTCTTTTTTTCTTTTTCCGCCAAATGCTAACAATCCGCTCTCATCGCAGTTAAGCATGTACATGATGTGGTGTTTAAATGCATGACAGTGGTTGTCTCTGTTTTTTAAAGGCACCACAAGAAATATTGAATCTATGTTCACGGCGTTTTTCGAGTTGGTTACAGTAACAGTGATAATGTAATTTAGTATAGGAACCTATACATGAAAAACTATATAAAGATTGCGTATATGTGATGGCGCTGTCTAACGAACATTCTCAACATTTTATATAGCATGCACGTTTGCAACAGCATACATTAAATAAATTTGAAGTAATGTTCATAGTTTGACTTATACATTCCACCTTAGCAATACAGCATATCAGGGCAAGTAGTATAAAAAAAAAACTTTTTTCACAACCCTCAGATATCGATTATTTTCTTACAACAATCTAATTCCATGTTATTAAGCAAATTAATTACCGTAAAAGCCAACTAAATTAAAGTATTGTACAGGACAAATCACCTCTTTGCTTCAGTAAATATAATACTAACTTTCAATATATGATACCTCTGTTTGAATGAATGTTAAACCTTTCTGTTACTCAAAATAGCATGCGTATACAGTAGCCATGGCATAAACATCGGCATTTTTGAAAGTCGCTTCAGCAAAATTGTCCGTATCTTTATTCCACATGCATCGACTGACGATTTGCATGCTCTGTTTGGCGTCTTGACATATTGTCACCGTCACCACATACTTGTATCGCCCAATATTCAACGCTTTCACTCGTTTCTTAATCTCTTCTGTTAGCCCAGTGGTTAACTTTCGAACATTAGGTGAATACTCTACGCCTGTAAGCCACTCTTTTAGAGTTTGTAGAATGATATCCTTAGCTTTGTAGGATTCGAACTTTGTATCCGGTTGCATTTTGTACGTGTTTTCTAGTCTGGCTGGTGGTGGCTTTGACATCGAGAGACCTGAGAAGCTCGTTCGTCGGGACTGCTGACTCATCCGGCGGTCTGTTGTGAGCTGGGTCAGTTTTGGGTCCCATTTCGACTGCCGACGAAGTAGCGCCTGTGTTGTTGATGGCATAGGGATGTCGTCGGATTTCTTTGACATGGTGTCAGTGTGTGTGTCTATGTTCTCTTTGGTCAGTCGGCGCTGCTGTTGGGGTTTAGTTGGATCCGGACCTCCTTTAAGCGGCATTGGACTATAAGTGTCTTCTTGTCTGGAGATACAGAAAAGAGAATGTTTATTGCATCTTGTACATGAACAATTGTATACGACATGTGTTCTGCATTTTGTAACAAAGAATTGCTTGCAGAACAAAAGAAGTGGGTATCTAACAGGGGAAGGTGATGAAAAGTTTGTCGCAAGATCCTGCCACTCAGATGTCAATAGTTTCAGGGGCATTAGATTAGAACTGAAAACAATATACATTTATTTGACATATACAATTGATTCTACATTATTGTTTATATATATGTGTGTGTTTATATATATATTATTTATATATATATATATATATATATATATATATATATATATATATATATATATATATATATATATATATATATATATATATATATACAATAATGTAGAATCTATTGTATATGTATATATATATATATATATATATATATATATATATATATATATATATATATATATATATATATATATATATATATATATAGTTTTAGCACAAACAAACAACTAATTATCCCAAGAAAAGGTATCGTAACAAATGTATGACGTTAAAGAAGAATGAGAAAATAAATAACAGTGACGACAAATTTTAAGTGAACCATGTGCAGGCATTATCCGAGTGAAAATCATTCACATTTGGTATTGCCTAGTCAGTTAATCTGTTATTGACAAAAAAACGTTACGTTGTTCCATCTTTGCCCACGTTTGTGAAGATATACATTAAAACCAGCGGTACATAATTTAACTAACCAACCATTAATCACATATACAATACACCAAGTTGTCCCTCAGGATAATAAATCGATTCAATAAGATAGTTACCCCACATCGGAGCCATGGTCAGACGAGGCTCCATATTCTTCGATAGTCTCCATGTAGAAGTGTTATAAAAACTTACTTCAATATTTGTTCCTTTGCCAACACAAAAATAACTACTTTTAGAATAAATAAGGTAGGTTAATTCTCTTGTTAATTCTCTAGCCGGACTAGTTTAACCCACTGATGTCTACAAGCTAGTGATAGTAAGTTGTTCGCAAAGCAGAGGCGCTCTCATCACGTCAATTTATACCTCATGGGAAATGTGAACACTTTCTTTAAAGGGAAGGTATCACCATCTAGACGATTGATAACGCTGTAGTGCTGTACATGTGATTTCGTAAATACAGAACTGACAAATTAAGGCAACAAACAGCATTTTTTTTACATGGTCAGGCTACCAATTTGAAATGCTATGCATCAATAAAAAGAGGCACAAGTTTAATCTATAATTAAAAATTTCACTTCTTACATATCTGATGTTTTCAAACCCAGAAATTGATAATAAGCTGAGTATTTCGCGATTTAAGTTGATTGTTAAATATATCACGTATTTGCTCTATTGAAAAAAAGCCGTCCTCAGCAATTATGATTTGAGTGTATTAAACACGTAGTATGATGCTATAAATAACTGCTACAAATAAAACAATGCATGCAAAATGAGCCGCATGAAATCAGTTTCGAATTATAGTCAAAGCATTTGTCGTGACCATGCATTTTAATGATACAAATCTAATTAACTTCTTTCAGTCAACGTTAAAATGAATCCCATACATTTTCCTTTTTCTTCACCAGATTTCATGATCATATATAAGAAAATAACCCTTTAATGCTAATTCAGTACGGTTTGGACGCAGGGAGGCGTTGCTTAAGAGCTAAGCAACATTATAATGTTACAGGACTATATAATGTGCAACGCGAGGATGCACTCTGTACAAACAAAATGTTCTCTGCAACTAGGAAATTCTCAACAGGATTACGTAGATTTTATATTTATTATGACAACACGCACTTTTGTCTGCAGTCTAGGGCTGGCAAATCTTATTGCAAACGCAAATCCCATCTAAGTGCAACGTGTTTTTAATGTTTGCATTTGAGGACCATGTTTGTTCGTAGTGAAGAGGGTGTTGAAACTAAAATTGATTGATTGTTTTCGTGAATTAAAACATAATTGTCACAAAGTTAGGTATTTAACAACGGATTCTAAATCAAGTGTAATATCTTTGTTAACCAGCTGCTGCATGAAATACATGTTAAATAATGCCCTAGATATGTTTGAGCAGTAAACCATTTGTCATTGCAAACAGGTTTTTCCCCAACCGAGCAACGCTCGGCTATTTAGCTATTTTAAAAATTTAAATATTTTAATTTAAGTTAGCTTTAGAAAAAACAACGTGACCACAAGTACAGGCTTATGCCTCGTTTATAGCAATATTAACACGATGGGTATCGGAGTCGTGTCTACATCAGTACACTAAGAACATACTGAACTTGCTGGTAGGAAAACTGTGACTTTGGCTGGAATCATAGCTTTAAAATGGTTGTTAAAAACAGGCCTAAATAGTAGGACAAACTGTCAAAACTTCTTGTCTGTGTGTGCACTAATGTCTTGTATACATCCAAACAGGACACCAAGGTCCAGATAAATCACTGAACCAATAGGAAGACACTCTGTTTCTAAGCTCCTTTGTGGTATTTTTCAGTGTGATGAACGTGAATTGCCAAAGTGTCCGAGCGATAAATTGTAACTATCCCGAGACTAAAGTGATTACAAGTCGCGTTTCCGTGCACACGTATACTTGTTTTTATTTCAAAATCACTTCAAAGTATGTGTTTTTGACCATTTGGCTGACAAAGCACAAATTTAAAGTGTAATGCAGTTAAGCAATATAGGTTGGAATAGTTTTGTTTTGTTTTGATGTATGTATATCATCAGTTATTAAATATATAAATATATAGCTCATGGTGTGCATTTTTCACAATTCGTTATATATACAGGATGGAAATTTCGGCTAAATTAAGATATGCACGTCAGAGCGCAAAACCCAAATGGTAATATAGCGTTAAGTTAATTGTAAACGGCCACGTTGTTTTCATAGCTGAAAATAGCTGTGCAGCGTGGCTCAGATAGGAAATACATATGTGTAATGACAAGTTGGATGTTATACTTGTCTTTTTGCATACATGCAGGACATCAATAAAACAACATTTCGAGGGATCTTTTTGTAACAACTATATATTTGGTTGTTTAAGAAAGTCTGGTCTATACTGTCGGATGCCATCTTTAAGATCTGTTACGGTTTAAATTATTCATAGCTCCAATACAGATATCATTCGTGTACTTCTCCAGTATTTCAAAGATGGCCGATGTGTTCCGAGTGTGCAGATAGGTACCTGACTGTATTTTCGACTTGTGATCTTTAAACAAGTTAAAATATTACGATTATCGTAACAATTAACCATATATTATTTATTTGTTAAATCTTAATTGAGTTGTTTTTTTATATACATATTGTTATAATTTCTAGTGGCAATTTTAAACATTATTGATTTTCACACACTTTGTACAAGTAATACAATGAAACTGTACCTGTTTTTAATTAAACGCCGATTTCTATGACGATACATTTTCAATGGCGTTGTACAGTCATAACGTAAGATTAGTCAATAAAACATGTCTTTGGCTTGAACAATGACAAATACATTAGTAAAATGCAAATTCAATAAAAACAACAGATGACATGAAGTTTCGATAAGACTTATACCTTAAAGTGCAACTTTAAACATCATAATACAAATTATAGCAACCTGTTTAACCTATGTGGTTACAATTTGCCATCATCTATATTTTAGTACGAAGTATGAAACGCCACATGTAACAGCTCCTCCAGTGCTACGAAATACACTTAAGCGGATACATGTATCACTGAACTGTTACAAATGATCTAATAGTTACAATGCCCAATGAACATATTTCAAACACATTTCATAAAGGGTGCCGCGCTATATCACGGGTGCCAAACGACGCAAGCACCATTAATAGGTCTGAGAGACTATCGAATGTCCACAGAATGTCAATTGACGAGCCTCAAACGTTATTTTTGGCAGTCAGAGATTTTGCATTTGTTTATAAACGTCCAGAGGACAGTATATTCAATATAATATATAAAGTCGCTGAATATATCTAATAGTTTCCAACTATAATTTGTTACTCAAAGCAAAAGGCACAGTGGAGTTGAAGAGAGTTTCGCTCGATCAAACGCTGGGATCTAGTTCCACAAAAAGCTCATGAATGTCCATGAAGTAGTGTGCTTCTTTCCCGTGTAGATCATTCTACTTTTTGTTCTACACAAACATATGGCGACTAAAGATGTGATGCTGAAATTTGCCTTTTGAAAAACACACACACATACACACAAAACAACACAAAAAAACACACTAAAAACATACAAAACACGCACACATACACACACACATACACACAAAACAACACATAGAACACACTAAAAACATACAAAACACGCACACATACAGACACACATACACACACACACGCACCCACACACACGCGCGCAAACACACACAAATAAATAAAAAAAAGTTTATTAAATACAACTTTTGTTTGTATTTGCAATTATGCTTTATTAGAATAACAAGAAACTGCTCGAAGGCAAACAAAAAAAATCACAATTTAAACTATTTTGTTCTATATTCTATGTGTACTTAATTGCGTAGGCTTTTAAAGTAATGTTCACCCACTGAACTTGGTCTGCTTATCACAATGAACAAAGCTAGTGTCTCTATATGGCCGGTCTTCACACCTGTAATGCTTGCAAATCTACAGTAAAATTTATTGTTCGTGATGGTATCTTTCTTCAATATCGGTCATTACTATTATGCCAGAAATCCTCCTTAATGTCCGATGGTGTCAACTTTACCACACAGATACTCGTATCGAGGTGTAAAAATATTTGACATTCTCAAAACTACACGAATAGTCCTACTGTTCGAATAACAGTATCAAATTCGATCGCGACCGGTTCGCAGTAATTCTATTAAGTCGACAAATTTCTATTTAATGTCATATTTCGGTGTGTGAGCAATGTTCTTTCGTTGTAAGGTACAGACACTTTTCCACACAACAATGCGAACATCCCATGCACAGTTATTTTAATCATTTCGCAATGTAAATACCCTTAACGTGTATCTTCTTTAGATTAATTCTCACTCTAAAATGAAAATGATATTTTATCTGTTCAGTTGTCGTGCCTAATTGGGTAAGATGAAGTGCAGTTTCCTGAATGTAATACTGGCGTGTATATAAACCAGTTTAATATAAATACAAAACGCTTCATTTGATAATCTAATTTTTTGTATCAGTACTTACATTGAGCAATACAATCGTATATCCTTTAATCCAGTTTTGCTATGGAATCACCAAATAAGTGTAGTCTTTGCTTCGTTTCCCTAAACAGAGTCAACTTTGTGATAGACTGCCGGACTATTTGTCGCCCCAAGAACATAAGTGCAAACATCCCCGCTTTTATGTATACAACAATCTCTTAGCCTGCTAAGCATGACTTGATCAGACTCAGGTAAATAGTGTAGATTTAGGTGTTTCAGCTCCCACTTGGAGATGTCTGTCCAATATCTGCAAGTTTTGCTGCTAAACATGTGCATGTTTTTATAAAATATAAATAAGAATAATTATGAGATATTTACAAAATGCAGTATAATAAGGATTAGGTCGCCATGATAATGATCTTCAAACGGACATGCGGACACACAATAATGGCCTATTGGAAGGAATCATCGATTTATCGGTCCACTTCGTGCCCCTTGTAACTAACAGTCATTAGGTTACAAATACGTATCGATCCGTTGCAGGGAGTTGCCTCTTAACAAAATAGTTCGAGTTCTGAACAGAAAGTTGTCCATGCATCAGACCTTTGTCGCGTATATTGACAATGTAAAATAATTTATAATTATAAATATAAATGGCCATTTGAAGTTAATTTTAATAAAATTTTCATTTCATTTCAATAACAGTGCTACTCTTCCTATTGTTGGGGTCTGCACCACTTCCTAGGAGAATGTGATAGAAGACAGTATACACCACAGACTTACAGACAGGGTGCATGGTGTCATTATGTAAGCTACAAATCATAGTCACAGAATCGTCCTGTATCCGTCATGTAGAACAGACTTAAAAATTACAACACTGCTATAGTAAGGCAATTAATAATTTACAAAACAGAGCAAAACTTTGCAATTGTAAAGGACTTAAAAATGTTTTAGTGACCGAAATAAATGTATAGTTCCAAGTCATACTTTGAACTATTCGACAACTTCAAATTGTTTGCAGTTGAAATAAATTGAATTGCCTGAAATTTGGATTGCTACAGTGATTTTTTTCATCTTGTATGGACAACTGAGAGAAATTAGCCCGGATTTTTTATTTATGGATTTGGAAATTCTGGACACTTAAAGCGATGTTTTATCTTTAAAACACCCAGTGTACAATAAACACAAACTTTCAGAAACATAATAAACCTCTTATCTTTGTTACGTCTAGAATCTTGACATTCACAGCCGTGATCCTTTTTGCATTAATTTCGAATCATTTATTTACTGTATATCCTTGGTTTTAAGTTATATCGTGGGAATATGCCTCCTCACATTTTAATCCGACATGATAATCCCTTCAACCCTGATCCCGACCCTGTCCGGCCTATGGCGATGTTCTAATATTCTACAACATAAATAGCGTTCAACTTATCAGAACATGGCAACAGATATACATCTCAATGTACCGATTTTGGTCTAACCAACCTATGTATGACCAATATTTTCTATCCATACATGGACTTAGTTGAATTTTATTACAATAAGTCATTGTCTGTACCAGTTGCCTTGTTGAATAAACAATAAATTGGATCTCTTTCTTAGCGGAATGCCCCTATTTGGACCATGTTTCTAAAAGCTAACCTGCTCAGCACGAATTGATCAGGCATAGACAAACATTGTAGATCCAGATCAGTCGGTTTCCACCTTAAGCTGTAGGATCAGGACCTTTTGCCGTTGAATCTTTTACAATATGTCTATGCACGTTTGCATGTTAATAAAACAAGACGACAAAATTTTTTTTAAACAAAGCATGACAAGGGTTACGTTTGATCCTTCTTATTGACTATTCAAACAAAAGGTGGCAGTCATCTTATGTTGAATTATTTATGGACGCTAATTATATCTCATTAAGCGGGTGACCTTTCTATTTATCGAATGAATGACTAACTATATTAATGACAATGATTGAATGTCGATATCCACGTGGCTTTGTCAGAATTGGGATTCTGTTGTTTCTTTGTTGTCATTTCACACTTTATTTTTGAATCAGGCACAACATATGTTTTAAAAATGTCCAATACCTCCATGCCAATATTTACCATAATGACGTCGCGTCAAATGTAGGCGTACCTTACAGAATAACGCTGTTTGTCAAACTTCGAAAAGTAATGCTTAACAATATAAAGGTACATGTATATTGATTTTGGTAGCAGTGAGTCGTAAAATAATGGCCTTTCTCTAAAAAGAAAAGTATTGTAAGAAGTGATTCTACATTATTTGGTCTTTATTAACTTGAAAGAAAGATTACGTCATGAAAATGTCATATAAGAGGTTAACCTAAGTGCTTTTTTTACCTTTTAATTAAAACATTTTTGTCATTAAGATCAGATAGGTTTTAGGCCTGAAAATTAAGTTTTTACCGTCTTATTTTATGATTTAATTAAAAAACGTTTTAGTCTAAGAACTAATTAAATTGATTAATATTATTAGAAAAGGCGCTTAGCTAAATGATTAAATACGGCCTTAGTAAGCTGCTTTTCAATGACGTGTAAAGGCAACAAAACTTATTGGCAGATACTATGCAGCAAGTAGTGCAACTCCTGATCAGAGAGCTCCCAATGTGGAGCTAGCTGGTTTTGATCTACAATATTTGCCTTAGCCCAGTTTAATAAGAGTGAATATTCCCGTTGTAGCAAGCGTTCGGAAATTGTAATTAACTGTGAATCCAAACAGTCTGCACATGGATTCCTCGGCCATATAATCATCATGAAAAAAACATGGAAAATGGTAATATTAATAATGTGTTCAGCAACACCCGCAAACCTTAAGGTTATGTCATAATCATGGGATATAGCACTGCCATTTTATGTAATTTACATATAGGCATTACTCACTATAAATATATTTGTATGATAACGATCAGTGATATTAAATGGCGCCGTGTATATCATACACCATACATTTGATAACATACATTTTATTCAAATTCCAGAAACTATTATAACAGAAAATGATGTAAAGTATGGCTAAATGATAAAGGTCTGTACTTACCAGTACAAATTCCGATATGTATCACACAAATACCGTCTTTTGTAATCTATAATTAATGTGACTCTTCACACTTTAGTTACGCACATTGCATGTTGCTGGGGAAATAAGAATTAATTATAACGTTAGCAGGAATGCGGATATCTTTGAATCTCTTCGTGGCGGAGCGTTGTGCATTAATCTATAGCAACGTGGTCCGGTAGTAAACATCCGGTTGCCGTAAAACAATTGTTACAGATATGGACATTGATTGCGGGATAATGTTCTCATCCATTCAATCAAAGGTTCAGGCTGGTTTTGTTACGAGACAATGGACAGGTGTAATAGTACCCCGAGGTCGTCTACAATTATCGTGGGAGAAGACAAATACGACCGACTGCCATGTTCGCATCACGGGTGTCAGGCGTATATTGATAGGGTTATATATGTGTAAAATATGTTTATCAACGTGTTATATTAAACATAAACTATGCATACAATCCTCTTTCAATGTGTCCAGACCTTTGATGTTTGCAGCTTGTTTCCTATTTATACCAACTCATAGCAGCTTGTTTCCTATTTATACCAACTCATAGCAGCCTGTTTCCTATTTATACCAACTCATAGCAGTTTGTTTCCTAATTATACTAACTCATAACAGCTTGTTTCCTATTTATACCAACTCATAGCAGCTTGTTTCCTATTTATACCAACTCATAGCAGCTTGTTTCCTATTTATACTAACTCATAACAGCTTGTTTCCTATTTATACCAACTCATAGCAGCTTGTTTCCTATTTATACCAATTTATAGCAGTTTGTTTCCTATTTATACTAACTCATAGCAGCTTGTTTCCTATTTATACCAACTCATAGCAGCTTGTTTCCTATTTATACCAACTCATAGCAGCTTGTTTTCTATTTATACTAACTCATAGCAGCTTGTTTCCTATTTATATCAACTCATAATTACTAACACGTATGTTTACTTGCTCGTCAGAAATAAAAAAAAAAAACATTTGAAAGATAGTATCCTACAGACTGAACCAAGTTTTCCCCTTCAAACAACAGCAAAAAGATATTGTTACCTGAGAAGATCTCATAACTACTGTTTATTGATATCCTACTTCTATCTGTGGAAAAAAATAACACCCGACATGTCATTACCAATTTGTATTTCTATCGCAGCCACGCTGCACAGTAAACTATTTTTTAACTAAATAAACTGCGTGACCACTTTTTCCGGGTAATCCACTCTGAAGTCGATATCTATTTTAGCAGAACTCCTGATCGTACTTATTTATAAATATGGAAAGCACGAACATGTAAACGATTGTTTTCACGATTTGTACTGTCTAACAACTGAGGTATTGTTCGAAATCGTCTTTTCTTATACTAAAGTATGTGTTTTTGAAGTACTTGTGCCTAAATTCCCAAAACAGCGGAAACATACTGTTACTTGCAGTTGATATATGCAAACTGCTAGATACCACATTTGAGGAAGATGTTGTAGGAAAGTAGTAAAATGCCACCACTGCCCTACAGCAAGACGCTGTGCCACATACCCGCAGGTTTACTAACGTTTGGGATGATTCCTTGCATAAGAAAAACCTTATCAACTGAGTTTTAAAATAATAAGAATTTACAAGAAACGGACTTAAACATTAATAACACATTTCGTCACTCCAAAATGTAGTTTACATATATGAAAAGTTCTTGTGTTTATTGCATAATAGATATACTAGAATAGGCTATTGTGTAAGTCTGTCTCACAAGATTTGTTTGTCTTTAAATTGTCTGAATCAACCATTAATTTACCAAACTCAAGAGACTTTAGTTATCCAAAGGGGGATAATCCATACTTAAAAATATGAATAAGTTCAAATGTGTTGTTCATAATTTAAAACCTGGGTAGTTTTAACATTTTTAAAGCACCATTCTTTACATCGCCATTACAAAATACACTTTTCAATACAAACACTGTAGAACGAGCAAAGACTACATTTATTTTTCGTACAAGTACATGAATGTTGTACAAGACTGAGAACTCAAGCACAATCCTGCGTATTCTGAAGAAAAGCACCAAACTTGGTACAAATATTTCATGTGTGAAACTTATTGAAAACGACTGAGAACCAAAAATTTAAAATGGCCGCCATAGCAGCAATTTGAAAAAAAAACGGATTCAAATTTTATTGATAATATTTTTTGTAATAAATTAATGTTAAATTTGTGAAAGAACTACGAGATTTCCTAATATGTATCTTTTAAATGTTTTATTAGATATATAAAGATTCTTTCGTAAAACCATTTATTCTAAGAAATGTCTCACTATTTCTTCCAAATTTAAGTTTATTGAATATTTTAAGTGAGGAAAATACTTAGATTCTTTATATATACGGTCCCAGTTATACATTGGGTTATGAATTTATCCATCAATTTATCCTCGCAAGAATAGATACACAGCTAACAATGACTCATTCAGTCAGTTGACTTATGTGTTGACGGCTAGAACACCACTTACATTTTTTCATGCTTTTAAAATTCTTCATAATTTCTTCTGTTTTCAGAAAGAAAGCATTGTACAGTAAAACATAAATTGTATTTGCTGCACTTCAGTTGCTATAAAGAAATATGTCCACTGAATCTGGATTGACAACATTTGCACAGGGGCGGATCCAGAAAATTTGGGTGGGGTATGAATCAAGATCCAAGCAACATTATCGCAGCAAATACTAGATATATACACACACAGTAAGGGACCCTAACATTGACCTAAGAAGTCAACAAACAACATTTATTTTAAATGCTTAGCATTTTCAAGCTTGTATGTATGTGATTTCACAACTCTACTCTTTTACCTGGTTGGTGGGGGATGCACCCACCACCACCGGATCCATCCCTGCATTTGCATGTCGGGTAGCATTCTTCAACAATTGACGTCGTCAGATAAAATACATGTCATATTTTTATCAAGAGTATATTAATTGATATGAAGCCTTGCATGCCCTGTATAATTACTCTAAAACCAAGTCCTTAAAAATTTCATATATAAATTGTATTAAACCTATATCGAAGGATCTATAATTAAAAAAATATATAAGACACATGATACATACGTATTATATTTAATAATAGAGACCGAATATACTATTATTCCAAGACATTGTTGATTTAAAGTTCTAATCATATGGTACACGCCTGATTAGATCGAGTAAATAGCAATAAAGTCCAACAACACGTCTTAATTTGTGAACTAGTCTTAGTTCCAGATATTCTTCTGTGAGCTTCTTCATTCACAGAAAGCTGTGCATTTTAATTATTTGCGCCGTTCTGGAGAGCGGAGCCTCTTATGGAATGCATGTTTTATAAGGGTGAACAGGAAATCGCATCTGTGAGACCTTATACAGAGAAAAGAAGTGGTATTGCGTTTTTGAACAAGGTAAGAATATATGACAAAGTACTATAAATTGCAACATATTCCAATATTTGAAAAGGCACAGGACTGATGTATTCACATGCAAGTCAAACGTAAAAGTAAGAAAAAATATGTGATGAGTCATTTAACAAAAAGAGCAAACCTGACAGTTACCCCTTTGGTAGCTTGCAACAATAATGTGTAGCTCGCAATGATAAAAAGCTGGCATTTATAGGAATTCGCAGTTGTTTGACAAAGTATTGTTTAACAAAAGAAACCGAGTATACCGATATTAACAATGCAGCTTGTAAATACAGATGTAGCAGAGAACAAAGAAAACAAAGTAGCAAAAATACTCTACTTCCTATCAGAGTTATGGTTCGTTACCGGCTTGGACGTCTCACATGCTACCTCTTTATTGTAAATTATTGTTCATTATTGTTTTGGAATTGCCTATGGGGTGATGTCAATTTTTTCAGAAGCGAATGCATTTTTTAAGCTGAAATTATTATATTTCAGCTGTTAAAGAACACAATGTTACATTTATACTATATATATATATACTAAGGTATAAATGTCTTTTGTTGCGTCTTATAAAGAACTACCGCATAAACAAAAATAAACGTAGGAACTATTAAAAAGTAACAAGTAAGCGTTTATGCAATCTCACTAAAGGCAATAGCGGAGCGGTTTTCAGGATATAATTTTAATCAGATTGGCTTTTATGCATATCGATTTCCAAATTCATATTTTCAAATGGCAGGGATGCACTCATCCGATGACAATTTCTTGAGTGCCAATTTCATGGTTACCCATTTCTTCATATAAAAGATTTACTGGTCTTTTTCGCAACCCAACAAAAAGCAAAATAACCGCTCGGTAAATATTACAACAAAAAATAGTGGTGTGTTAAGTTTAGATTTGGACAGACTGAACTAATTATAAAACACATTTGCTCGAACACTTTGATAGGCATATGTGTAATATTTGGTATTCAGGATTATATTAAGATTTGAACTTCATGAATTTACTTTGGTATTTAAAAATATTACTGGAGAATATGTCTGGAGACATACTGCAGAGAAATAAATAGGTGTTATAAATACAATGTTTGTGGGGGTTTTTTTGCGTGTTGTAAAGATTTCTCGCACTAAGGCGGATGTTGGTGACTTCGTACCATCTCAAAGTCGTACCACGATTATTTGTTTGTAAACTTTGTTCGGCATTTGGCGAGTAGGTATTGTACACAGATGTTGTTATGTTGCCCTGGGAATTAATTATGGGAATTAAAATGTATCATTTACACTTACAAAGTTATCAATTTAACAACATAAGTTTTTTTAAACATTGTTATTCTACAATAGCAAATGAAGTGGTGCTAAATGCAACTATGCTAAATATGCGTTACTTTCTGATATATTATTTCCGGTGACTTTGATGATCTGCATCAACTTTTCCCTGTGACTTTCATATTATTCGCATACAGGGGCGTGCCTGGGCGACTTTTGAGTATACGCACTATTCCTAGGGAGTCCGGGGGCGTGCACCCCCACCCCCCACCCCCACACACACCCCATCCGGATTTTTTCCATAGAACGCCATAGATGCATTCGGGGTGGGGAGGGGGAGTGGCGGGAACTCTCACTGTCTAGAACAAAGAATTGTCTTAGAACCAGGAAGAGACAGAAATACGTCAAGTTGGATTGTTGAAGATTGTGTAAAATTAGAAAAATGTTTAAATTACATGGATTTTTTAAATAACAAAGACAATAAACTGGTAGTGCCTAACCCGGGTTAGGCGACGATTTAAATTCGATTTTAGGCGTTTTTATTTTTTCAATTTGTGGAAGCAACTGTACGCACGTGCGTAAGCCCAAGCACGCCCCTGGCATTAACAGCTTTCTCGGTACGATGTTTTCAGAAATGGATCATGCAAAATCGTGCGCGATTGTAAGGGATGCAAATCTGTTTGAAAAATGGATTCGAAGCGAGTAGGAGTTATCCTACCAAGTGTTGTTTTTTTGTTTTTCTGAATGTTTTATTTTAATTCGCATGGGTTTTGAAACGAAAAGAGCTAATTCAACGCTATTGAATCAAGCGTAGTAACTTTCAAAGGACCTTTTCATATGTTCCTATTAGATACCAATACCTACGTGTTTTATTATAAATTGCCATTTTAGAAAATTACGGAATGTACATGAATATGCTAACGATCGTGTTTGTGGTACTAAGTTGCATTAAAGGAACATCTTGACCACCAAGTCCATATTTTCAAAATGAAAACAAACATAAAGTAAACGTTATCTCTCTTATAGCTATATATTTCCATGTACACTGTTCAAGTAAGTAAGATCTTAAGCACGTATATTCAGTATGATCTCATTCAAAGAGATACAAGGCTATGTGCATGCGGCAGCCAGAAGCTGTCTCAAAAACTAATAATGTGGACAAAACAAAAAGGGGGAAAACACAAACAAGAATTGAAGGCGATAACATTAGTGAATGCACATGGTGATTGTAATGAAATAATGACACTATTGCCTCTACTTTCGATTCTCAGTGTTGATGTTTCAAAAAACTGGAATCGTGTGATTCAAAGGTGTAATTGAAACACAATTCTTACCGGTGTTCAAAATCGGCTTCATGTGACCAATGGTCAGTGGTACTATCGTGTATTATTGAAAGATCAGCAGATGTTGCCTGCCTGTCACTTGAATATTTCTACTCGTAAACTGTATGCGGTTAATCACAATGTTGGCACGACAACTTGAAGGTGGTATCTGATAGTTTAGTTCAACATTATTTTAAATAACTAAATAAGTCAGTGTTACCTGCAAAATGCTGTTTATTGATGCCCTAGATCTGTATTCATGAACTGTGAAGCATAAATTCCTACTTGTCATTGCTAACAGATATTTCCTATCTGAGCCACGCTGTAGAGATAATTTTTAAACTAAGAAAACCACGTGACAAAAATAATTTTGAGATCCACGATATAACGTCATCGGGTAGTCCGCTCTGACGTCGATATCTATATTTAGCAGATGTCAGTATCGTGGTTATTTAAAGATTTGGAAAGAATGAAAATTTAGAATGTCTTTGTCACAATATGTACTGTCGAACAATATAGGTAGTGTTTAAAATCGTCATTTTACTTGACCTAAGTATAAGTTTATTAAGAAATTATGCCTATTTTAAATTCCCACCAAGCAGTGGAATAAATGTTGTTGCAAGCATGCATCTGATCAAGGCAAACTGCTAAATACCACCTTTAAGGGGTTTTCAATGACATAAACAAGAAAAGTTTTGCAAACACCTGACCCAATATGTTAAACAAACAGTTGCGCCTTGCTGCTAAAAAGAAAATGGGCTGATTCATTGTAATGAATGAAGTACCATGCTTTTGGTGTTTTGAAAAGAATGAAAAGCCATGTTACTGGCGTTTTAATGAATAAAGTGTCGTGCTTTTTGATGTTTTTAGTGAATGAATTATTTTAATCAATATCTTTTCTGTTTATGGCGGTTTTAATGAATTAAATATCATGCTTTTGGTGTTTTAAACTTAAGAAAGTGCCATACTTTTGGTGTTGTAATGAATAAAGTACCATATTTTTAGTGTTTTGAAAATGACGACGTGTCATGCTTAAGGTGTTTTAATGTGTGAGGAGCCCTATTTAAGGCCTTTTTCAATGAATAAAGAAAGTATCACGCTTTTTAGTGTTTTAAAATAAATGAAGTGTCATGCTTTTGGTGTTTTTAGATAAATAAAATAAAATGCTTCTGGTGTTTTTGATGAATGAAGTGACATGCATTTGGTGTTTTTAAATGAATTAAGTGTCATGCTTTTGATGTTTTTAAGGAATGAAGTGCCTTTTTGTGTGTTTCTTTCGATTAATGAAGTGTCTTGCTTTTGACATTTTAAAGAATGAAGTACCTTGGTCATGGCTTTTTTAATGAATAAAGAGGCATGCTTTTTATGTTTTGAATGAATGATGTGCGATGTTTTTGGTGTTTTCACACGGATTAAGTGCGATGCTTTTTTTACAAATGAAAGAAGATCCATAATTTTGTTGTTTTCAAATAAATGAAGTGCCGTGCGTTTAGTAATTTCAAATGAATGAAGTGTCTTGCTTTATGTGTGTTTTTTATTATCTATTGTTTGTTTGAGCTCTGTCAACTGAAATCCTCACTTATACAGGTATACTCTTTTCCACGAGCCATGGTTTTCTTTGATATTTTCGTATATCTCAGATGATTGTTAAAACCTTTCAGAAAGCAATACACAAACAAGCAAACATGCTTACAAAGTATACACACACAAGACGACATTCTTGTCGCTGGTAATAGCGGGCTTAAAAGAGCAAAAAATCATAAGGTAAATATTGACAAATCATTTTCTTAGGTTTGGAGAAGAAGGACTTTCAATGAAAATAAAGAGCCTATTTAAGCCTTCATATATAATTTATAGGCGTATTTTCTGCTTGACATCTTCACAATAATCGTTCCCCTATTACCATTAGAACCGTATACACATACCATTTACTGTTTGATGTACCAGTATTATCTGTTTGTGCATTTAATAATCTGTCAAATATAATGAAGTACACAGGTATATAATTATACGTGTCACAATCAACTTTTTTTAATTAAAAGTAGTAAAAGTTTAGATCTATACGTTACCGGATAAATGCAACACGCTGCTGAAAATTTCGATTTGACACACAATATATTAATAGTGTTATGAAGGCGAGATGTAAATATGTTGTGTCTTGTCCTAGTTGTGGGTATTGTATAGATTATTCAGTAATTGGGACGAGTTACTTCTAACAATTATTTAATTTAACATTTATTGACTGAAACTATGGCGCTATTATATTTCTTTAATCTTTTATCTTTTATTTTAAATGTTTAAATGTATATACAAAGTTCTATCCATACATACGGTAATCCAACAATTTGACTAAATGCGAAGTCCGCCTGTCTGACATAACTCTGATAGAAGATGTTCCGGGAGGAGCGGTTGGCACAATTTCATGAGCGGATGGAGTTATGCGATGTCATACAATATTTCACAGCATGAGATCGTCCCAATTATTATACTATAATTATGCGTCAAATCGACTTCGTACAACTGAACTTAACGAACGTGAGAAAAGGGCAATTGACTGTATCTAGTTTCTTGATGAACCTGCCACATTCGGTAAAAACTAAAGTAGTGACTTTTGCTATGAAACTGTACGGATAAAGCCGAATAGTTGGCTGCTTTATCTCCAAGTCTGATATATCACTCGGAACAGCATTTGGCTCTTCGGGTGTTGACTTTCAGCTTTTGAAGCAATCATAGTCAATATACAACGTGTACGAGTACAACTGATAACCAACGTTGGTAATCAGCCCTCGACAGTTTCTACGGTGGCGTATCCGCGTCTTTATGTTTATTTATCATGCAAACTATTTTTCTTTATTCCTTTTTTTGTCTGTATTAATTTCGCTCTCTTGGAATTTTTATTAAATTTCTTTAACAAAGAAATTTAATATTTATTTAGGATCTTTTATTTGCAATACTTGTTTCTTATCTTTATATTTTTTATTGATTCCCACAAGATATGTGAGGTGAAAACAATAACCAGAACTAATTTCCCAATGAATTGTATAGACTTGTGTACCACAGGCTACGCGAGGTACTGTTTTATTATTTGCTTAAGCATCATTTTTTATTGCACTAATTCTGATAAAAAAGGCCGTTCAATAAGTTCACCGTACACCTTTCGCGCAATCTAATTAAAACCGCTCCGTTGTTTTGTAAGACACACATGTACACGGTGTGTCAAAATGATTGCACATTTTTTAAAGATTGGAGATATTTCAGAGGAAAGTATTCACTTTTATTTTAAAGGAACGGTATAGTGAAAATCACATTTTTTTCTTCGTGTTCTCTAAATGCTATCTCGAATAGTCTGCGCACAGAGATTTTGTCGAGAACAATCTGTTCACTATTATTAGCATAGTTGACAAAAGCCAATTTAGTAATATTTTTGGACTGTGCTATCTGGTTGGTGAGATAGAAATAAGGTCCGCGCAGATCCCCATAATAGTATTTCCAGTACTGTCAGCGTGCAGGAATGCTTTTCAGCATCTGTGAACTGTTTGTGGCCAAGAAATTATGTTTTTTGAACTCTGGATCGGAGGGTTTCGAATTCAAATCCTAGTCATTTCAAGACAAGTTTTCAAATGGATCTTGTTGAAGATTCGGATGATTAATTCACTTGCATAAGAGAAACGTACAACACACTAAGAAATATATACCCGTCATGACAAGTATTCAAAAAGATCTTATTAACGAAATGGATGATAATTAATGAAAGGTTTGAAAAACACACCATGAAGGCATTTATAACATGGTTGAAGTGATCTTGGTCAAGAGATTTAGATTATGGACACTGGATCGAAGAGTTCTGGATTAAAACCCTAGACTTGACATGAGATTTTGTTCAGTGTCCAAGCCTTTTATTACTCGAACATATTGCAACCCCCCACCCCCACCCCACCCCACCCCCGCCCCCAAAAACAACAGCAACAACAAACAAAAACAGCAACAAAACAGACTATGTTCAGACTAGTTATTACTTCCTTACACCCAGATTTACTAAAGTATCCATTTTAATATTAAATAATATATAATATAATATATATAATTACTACTTGTATACTTTAGTTTATAGTTAATTATAATAATTTTGACAGCTTTCTTTTTACATATGTAACATTCGGGAAAACCTATTAAATGGTATCGGGTTTTGCTTTTTATTTTGTTTTAAAACATTCTATGGTTTCAGAAATATACGCTATACACACTTTTATCGAGATTTTTAGTATACTGAAAACGTTGAAATAAAAACCACAACTTTTCCAATGTCTTTTCTACTTGCTCAAATATTGGTTTAACCTGTTCCAGTTTTGCGTCGCCTTTGATGCTCCGCATCGCCGACTTTTCTTGTACTTCTTTTGTAGTGACTCTCCGAATCCCCCATACGAACGGCCCAGCAGTCGATCCCCCATACGAACGGCCCAGCAGTCGATGTATCGATACGTTTGTCTTCAGTAGCGGGATACATATTGCCTAGTTAACGCGGAGAGGGTGCGACACACTACTCTAATAGTAGAGGCGCAGTACAACGGCAATCAATGGTTGTATTTGAAGTTGTCGCTGAAAGTTCAGCAAACTTTTTGATCGGATAATCAAGTTAGAAAAATTGAATCACGGACTGCTCTGTTACAGCGACATGTAATTGGTAAGTTGGGGTTTTGTTGGATACAGTATTTTATCTAGTCATTATACTATTATCGTTTTATTAAATAACATTTTATATTATTACAATTGTCTTGTTAAAAATACGATGTCGTCTGTGTGTGTGTGGGGGGGGGGGGGGGTATGCTCTTTCTGGCGTGATTGAAGCATAGTAGTACATACATAATGTAGTTATATTTTATAACAGCGATGGTGCCAGCTCGGTTTCCTCTGTAAATATAGACTAATCCTCTTTCTAGTATGTAAGTGTGCTATCTTATGAGCTTATGAGTCTAGTAAACATATAATAATAATAATAATAATAATAATAATAATAATAATAATAATAATAATAATAATAACAAACTTAACATTGACGTCGTTAGATTACTAGTTTATCATAGTTAAATATGTGAACAATTTATCTAGGTCTCAGTACAAACGATTAACATTGATTTCTGACATTTTTTTAAGTCTAATTTACGCTTTAACAGCATCAACATGATGACAGCTAGTCCCACTTGTTAAAGTGAATTTAATGAAGAATGTGAAATTCGTAGTATTATTCTAAACACGCTTTATTCGAAAATGGTTAACTGTACGAAAGACAGACACTACAAATATAAAAGCACACATTACACCAGTGGTAAAAACATACTTGAATAAATAAGAAAATGGTGATGTATCTGTAATGTTCTTAACGCCATTAGTTAATGCACCTGAACAACTCAAATCATAATACTCAAACTCGACTATCAATAATTAAACTCATTCTTCTGAAGCCTTTGAAACAAGTGAGTTAAATTTCGGACAGACTATAAGTCCTGAACACTGCTTCTGTACAATGGTACAATCAGGTACGAACCATCAGTAGGATCGAAGTAGCGGTCAGTAGAGACATATAAACCCTGTTTGATCCAACACTAACGACCATGATCAATAGAAAGTTGTTTATATGACATGTTCGTATTGTCAATCAACATTCCTTGATAGTACTAACGGTACCGAGTAGTTTTATTACCTGTGAAGAATTTGGCAGTTATCCGTTTATACATTTACATGAGGTTGTATACGCCTTTACATGAGGTTGTTATTTAATATCAGAATATTATTTCAGAATGTATTAGACTTTAGATTGTTTAAAAAGTTTATCATTTAAATAAATTAAACACCAGAATAATGCATTAACCCCAAAACGTAAACGACTTGTTTATAAGCTTCTTTAACCATCATTAAACAGCCAGTACAGCTTTTTATTGTAAATTATGTATGCGTGCATATGCATAGCACGTCACGGTTTAACAAACTCCTAAACATGTAATGGGATTGTTATATGGCACAAAAAGCATTAGAACGAAAACACTCGCAATCATAAATGGACCATACTGAGTCAGTTAGTTTAGCACTACGTCCCAGATACTCTGGATAACGAGTTTCTGACATGTTATCTCAAGTTTTTTCCCCAAGTGATTTATTCCCCAAAACACTATATTCCTGTCGTTTAATGGTAATATGTGGAACACAAATACCACCAGTCACGTTCTTAAATAACACGAGGAATGTTGTAGGTTTTTGACTTTTCTATATTTAAAATTAAATCTAATTAGGAAAATTAACTTACAATCTAAATTATAATTAAATTACCTTCAGACACACATGCATACTTAAAACAAGACGGCTTATAGTCTGTGCAAGTAAGCGTCTATAGAAGTGATTTTTCTTTGTAATCGCTAGTGCGCAGTATAAAGTTATCAAATATACGCCACACTTTCCACTTACTACATTAAAAGTGAGATAGGGGCTCTACTTACTGCGTTATAATTAAGATAATAGTTTGACAAAAACATTAATTTGTATAGACACTGTCTATGTTAATGATGTTTATGAGGCCTTACGGCATTATACTTTAGACAAATAAGAACATAAATATGGCTTTTATTACTATAAACATTGTCCCTTTTTATCTAGTCGAGAATTGGACCAAACTTCCATACGTAAGCCTACAAGCATTTTTGTTTACCGGAACTTGAATTACTGCCACAGATGTTTGGAGATTAAAGGACTTAGTTGAGTTCATTCCGTGTGCTTTCCAGCTATCGGAAGCCCTTTTAACATGGTATAGTTTAACACCAGCATACGAAGGGTTTAGTTTTACAAACATCGGTCCATTAATTCAATGTTCGAGATATTGTCGGCCATAATCAATTGTGTCAATAAGAAACGATAATACAATCGGGGACTCTCGCAGGCTATTGTCCCTCCAATGTGCTTGTTATGTTACTGGCAGTGTAAGTGTTATACTTATCAGGAGTTGGTTAACACAAAACAAAGTACAAACATACAATTATCATTTTAACAATAGATATAAAATATTTCAAGTGTGTATTTTTAAGTTTTAATCAAACATTTACACATACTTTAGAAATACAACCGTTTCATTTAATTACCTCCCCAATAAAGATTAAGAAGAAGAAACACACAATTTTATTTAATAATAAGCACTACATGTTTAAATGGCCCCGGGAAAGCAATAGTTATTTTAGGTTATTATGTTCATTCACGAGTATTGCGTTTCTTACCTGTTAAGGCAGAAAATATTTTGTAAACGTAGTTTGCTTATGTAATTCTTCTATGTCATGCTTATGAAACATGAATACCAGTTTCATTAATAGTATTTAGTCCACCGGGCATTTAGACCTTTAGTTTATTGTCTCGACAGCACACCTGTCGTTCCGCGATAAATGAAAATAAAACAAGCGACATTGCTCGTTTCACCTTATCTTTGGTTATGTTTTTAAAGTAGCCGTCTATTACATTTTCAAAAATCACGTTTCTTTCGACAGTGGTTTGTAAGACGCCAGAACACATTTGGAAATAATTATAGCGTTTGAGACTATGTTATAGTATGAATATACAGTCAATATTATTAATAGTCCTTTTTAACTAGTTTGTCTTTGTCACCTGTATAAACCGATTCTCCTTACCGTTGCTGTCAACCCTTCTGTCGCCGTTATAAGTTACATGATCTCAGTTTGAATTAAATGCCAGAAATGTCTTAGAACTGCGTAACTGCGTGCTGTAGAGTCTTTAGCAATAACTACTGTTGCCTTTGCATAAAGTCCTTATTCAAAAGCTAATATTTCGTAATGATATTGTTAATAAATGCAGCTTGATAATGGCTGTTAGTGATACCTTATCACGTGCATACCATTTGCGGCATAGTTTTACTGAACTGTGCAGACATGTTCCAATGGCGCATATCATTATATCGGCACTGTGATTTTGGCATAGTCCAACAAGTATGATACTTGTCTGACGCCTCTCCCAGAATGACGGGTTGGTGATTTGTTAGACTGTGATACGGATCGCAACCGTGGCTGTTTGTAAGCACTTGATTGTTTCCGATACAAAACTACAGTCATTTGTAATGCAAACGCTTTGTACGCGCCCTGAAAGGCTATCTGATCGTAGGGTCTTCAATGTGGTGTGATGAGAAGTTATGTGGTCATTACTGGATTGAATTACACGATATTTAACAGTATGGATTATTGGTTATAGTATATCTAATGAGTTTAATGTCAGGCTGATTCAAAGTATTGTATATGTGCTTAATTTTACGCTACCCAATCACACTAAAGAGAGAACTGTTAATAAATGGTCGAACTGCGGATATTCGCAGTAGTGAAAACAGTGTTTTAGGAATAACAACATAGTAACGCCTTGAAACTAATTGGCTTATCAACAAACAACAAGACAACAACGTATTTGCTTGTTTACTCGGACACTATAAGAGTGAGTTATAGAAATATCAGTCGAAGCACCCTGGCCATTTAGAGGGACTAGAATCCGGAAATTGTCGAGTAGTTACGAATGATAGTTATGTAGTCTTTTAAATGCAATACTGAATGTGTTACACAATAGTTATTTCTTCACAGAAATTGAATAGTCCAGTTTTAATGAAACTCATGAATCAAAAAAATATGTGTTGCGAAAAAAATAAACTGTGTATCTAACGTGTAAATAAACTATACATATTTTAGTTAAACAATTATTCATCTTTTGATTTCTTTATTCATCGTATGTACATACACTTAAACACAGACAAAAATCGATGAATTTCAATAAATGACCATCAATGACTATAAGTATTTTCCTTTTTCGTTTCAGCTGATCCCGTTCAGAACATGTAAATATGTGACTTGCCACGAAAATGACACTACTGCAAATTACATTTTGACATCATCTTTAGATATGTCTTGAAAACTATAAACTCAGACCTTTCAAGTGTAAAACAGAACATAGGATCATCATGTTGGCCGAAACCACACTGGGCCGCGACGTACCTCAGTTTAACCTTGAGAGTAATCGCAGCAAACGCCTCGCCGATGTCAAACGTGGTGCGGAGTATTATAAAAAGTTGGATAGCATTGCCGAAGCTCAATGGAAAAGCAACGTACCAAAATTTCCCCCCGTTACGAGAAATTTCTCGTCGCTTCCGAAAATAACGACGTCGGTGTTAAGCGAACCGGACCCTGCTTACCGCCACAGTACGTTGATGACTTCAACCCCACGTCAAAGTATGTCGATGATGTCAGGACAAGGAAGTGTGTATAGTAGTTATGTCCCAACGTCACATAGTACCGTTACGTTACCACAAAATATGTCCCGGATTATATATCACAGAGAGTCAGTAATGGATTCACCGCTCGAGAGCATGCCAGAAAGTCACGAAGTCCGAGACAATCCGAATTACAATCCTTGGGGAACCAGTCATTCGGCTCTGGATGACCAAACAGCGCTAACACCAAAAGATCTGGAACCAAGAGAGCTACCATACCATTACAGAGACAGCAAACGTATAACTCCCAAACCGGTTCCAAAGAAATCTTTACCAATGAGTCGGTGTGCTGGTATGGATAAAGATCGGCATCAAAGAACTGTTACAAACTTTCGGTCTAGGAATGGAACCATCAGAATTATCCGACCACTAGATCCGCTTCCTGAAATTGAAAAGTTTCAGAGAAGTTTTAAGCCAGAAACATTTGACATTGAAAATATTGAACGAGAAAAGACATTCATGATGTTAGAGCGGATTGATAAGATTCTTCACCCGAACAAGAAAACACCTCGTAACAATATAGGTTCAAGCGAAGAAGAGATTCCAGGAACTTCGGATAGTTCTGAGACATTGATGGGAGATGTCGCTGAGATGCATGAACTGCGGGACTCGGTGATGAATCCTCCGGTCAACCAGAAGAAGGTTCTGAAGAGTCCCAAACACAGCCCGATACCCACCCCGACTCCCCGAATAAGTGAGTCTAGCTTCAAGTCTAAGCGCGAAAAAAGTAGGTCAAGTCTTGCGCCGATTCAACGTCCCCTGAAAATTCGGTTTAACGACGATCTGTTCAAACAGAAGCCTAAAACTTTCGCTGATATTTTACAAACTTTGGAATTGTCACTAGAAGATCCAGACACAAAGTGTCAAACATGGATAGATAGTTGCCAAAGGGAGTTAGAATTGCAAAACAGCCGAATTGCAGAGTGAATTGTTAATATTGGATTTCCTTAGTGAAAAATAGGCCTAAATATTGACAAAGCTAGAATAACCAGCATTGGGTTACTGGTTGGTAGGATGGTGTGACACATGCCTTGAATGAATGTCAAATGTATATGGACACAATTGATATAGAAATGCAGTTAATCGACAACGTTTTCAAATGTTTTGTTGTGAAAGTGGTAAAAAGCTTGACTTTGACGTTTATTTTGTAGCATGTACGTGTATGAACATGTTATAGAGATAATAAGATATGTTAATGGTGATCTCTTGCCTCTCTTTCAGTAAGTGATATTTTTGTAGTGTTTATCGTTTATTTGTATTGTTATTAATAATTGGACAACATGAACGTTTACAAGGATAGCTAAATGTTTACATAATTGTTAACTTAAATGAATATAAATGAAACGTAAATTTATGTGTTGTGTATTTCCTTGATATTATACGAAAATACAAAACGTTGTTTGTAAAACATGTTGTATGTTCATAGGAGATACTTTGCATAAGATGTATTATCAAGAAAGAGTGATTCTTCTTCAGGTTCATAACCATATTTCCCGGAGGAGTTTTACTGTTTGCTACGACAGTCTAACACGCAGTATAAGAAATTCTCTGATGTGTTTTCGAAGTTCTCAGATCCTCTCAATGCTGTATTACCAAATAAAGTTGGGAAATCGTCCTAATTATTTCTTTATTGCATAAAGAAATTTGTCTTCATATGATTATTCTAAACTATCAATTTCGAAATAGCGTAAGTTTTTTTTTTTTTTTTTTTTTTTTTTTTTTTTTTTTTTTTTTTTTTTTTTTTTGCTGTGTGCAATTTTGACAGAAGAAAAAGAAAAACATCACAAATGGCAACAAGGCTTGGTTTACTAAAATGTCCTGCTAAAGCTGCTTCTGTTATCGCAGTTGTTGTTGATGTAGAAGTTGTAATTAAGCACACAACCAGGATTTCTTAGCTATATATGAATATGCATCATAGCTATTTTCAGTATCAAGCCACACTTGCTTAGAACTCCGTGGCAACAAACTTGTGGATTATGTGGTCTGTTTATCAGTTTATTTGAATTTTAATCGGTCACAAAATTCAAAGAGACTGAAGAAGCTCTTACCTTAAATGTCTTAACAAAGTTTAATCCTCGTCGTTTGTACAAAGTTTGTGGATAAGTAATATCAAGTATTTCTTAAATTAAACTGTATTTTATCCGTGAACTACTAATAAAATCGCCTTAACCTTAGGACAAAAATATGCAAACAACCAGATGTCATTCAAATTAAGGCACACACAACATTCAGCAGTAACTGTTGGGTTTGTTCCAAAGTAATGTTACGTGCCTGTTTTTTACAATGTCACCTTTTACTTGGCTGGCATGATGATACTTTTGTCTTGTATTTTATTCAAATTTTAAATTTTTAATATATATTGCACTGCACATAGGACATTGTCATTATTTCGTATTTTATTGGCCAAAATTCAAACAGCATTTAAATCAGGGTAATTAAATGCTTGATCATGGCTTCAAGCTCATGGTTGTTTCACCTTGGACCCCGGTTTATCAAGGACTTAAAGGGCTTAAACTTTGAACTTTTTGAGCTGCCACATTTCTTTATGGTGTTACAAGTTAAGAAATAGTTCAATACTCTAAAGCGGTAAAGTAGTAAACTGGCAAAAATGTCCTGCTGCGTGTACATCTGTTCATATCAATATATACATGTAGTTACAATCTATTTGTTAAGAACAAGTAAGTACACACATCACTAGACTTAAACGCAAGTTTATACTAAGCATGTTCTGATCATACGATCGTACAGTTCGGTGAGTAAAGGAGTCGATCTTGTCTATGTTGTTTGCATAGGTGGGCATGCATAGGTGGGCAGATCTCTTGGTGCTCAGTATGTAAGGAGTTGCCACTGCACAAACTGCCAAACCATTACTAAGCGAAAGTAAATGGCAAGAGTTTTTGGAACAGTAAAACATGTTTGATTTATCAACTGCTGATGTTTACAACAGCTTGTTCAAACCTATGCGACTCAATCTGATAGAATCCCACTTTAGAGTCAAACACAGTTGTTGTCTTTTACAGTAAGTTACGACGCCAGAGCCGGACCGGCGTGGCAGCCACATGAACTCGACCTGCTAAGCTCAGACTGGTTTATTCAGTCTCCTTAAGGGAAGCCCCGGGTTCAAGACCGACCCGCGACATACCAATGTCGTCCAATGGTAGTGGAACAGTTTCCTTGTAAACGCTCAAGCAAATATAAGGGTACGACTGGTCGGCTTGGTGTCCGAAAAGTGTGACAGGGTGTAGTATCGTGTCTGGTGTTTACGGCTACTATTTACAGTGAATGTATTACAGTATTTGCTTCAAGTGATCACTGTCTGCAGATCACTGTAAGTACGGTCAGATGATAAACCCAACAGACAACAAACAAACAAAATATAAGTATCGTGATACAACAATTTGTCAACAACGAAGTCAGATCAAATGCATAGTTGTAGTGCTAAAATAAAAGCATACACAATACAAGTTTGTGTACTGCGTGTAACAGGTTGGTTTTCCCGTGAGCAAATTTTTACGACGATGTCACTACAATGATGAATAATTACTACTATCACATAGGTCGTTTGTCTAGGTCGATGAAGGTCGATGCGAAGAGTGGCTTATCTCTGCAATCCTGCATGTCAATATTATTTGAGCAACGTGAAAAATGTTTAAGTAAACACTTGTTGAGAAAGCATGCAAACATAAGACTACTGTAAGCAGACATTTTGTTTGACATACGATTAGAGCAAGGTCAAGATTGTCCGGGATAAAAGATGAAGAACATGTTTGGGTAACATATTTGTAGACTAGTGGATTTGTAGTGAACTGCCTCAATGGCTTGCCTGCAAAAAAAAACAACATAAAAAACAACAACACTGTGCCAGTCGCATTGAATAATATGAAACTACAAACTACATGGACGTCTCCGTGGCATAACCCTTAGAGAGGTTTACTGTTGAATGTCATACAAGAGGTGACGCGTTTGCATCCTTAAAAATCTTCTGTATCTTATTTTGAGTCTGTTAAATTTCAATGTCTTCCCTTTTCACTGGCAAGCATGTTTACAGCATTACATGTGTCAACAAGTACGTCTTCTAATGCTGTTTTTAACACACACTCCATTTTTGGGAAAGTCTTTCGAAGGTTTGTATGACTTGCTCATAGCTCCACCCGGTATGGCGTTTTTAATGAAGTCTCCGATAATGACGCTCGATTAATGTCGACGACAATGTCATTGTATGATAGTTAAATCTCAAATGGCGGATAGCTGTTCTAGTATTGTAATTGTGACTCCCATGAAACTACCGAAGTTTCGACATTAGATTTTAAATGGATAAAAAGAATCAGTTTCTCCAAAAGTTGCACCAGCAGCACATACTATTTTATATTTTGAAAACCATGGCAAAAAGTACTGTGTAAGCTGTTCAAAGGATCAGTTCCAAAGCTCGTGCACGGTAAACACGATTTTCTTTTTTTTAAATATGTCCGTTTGATGCATCTTGATTCATTGGAGAATAGAGACTAACTAAGCAGTTGGAAATTAATCAGTTTTACTGGGATGGGAGCATCGATGTATCCAGAATGGCAAAGGTCAACAATACCCGCTAGCATTTTCTTAGGGATTAGCCGGCATTTTTTGCCGATACTGCGCAGCGACATTTCTATCATTATAGCACAGGGGCACTTATGAGGTGCCCAGGGACTGAACCCGGCCGGTCCATTATACTGACACCGACGAGTCAGGCGTAATGCTGTCCCCGTAGCCCCGAGCGTTAGGAGGGAAGCCACTACTACCAACTTTAAAGTCTTTGGTATGAACCGGCCGGGGTTCGAACCCACGACCTCCCGATCCGCAAGCCGACGCTCTACCATCTGAGGCATTTTCTTATAAATGTTGATTTAAATACTCAAACAAAACAAAAACAATAAACAAAAACCCTGCGTTGGACGATGGACTCCACAAACCAGGTTTAAGCACCCCGTCGGCCCTTTTGCCAATTGACCGTTCCAAGGCGGTAACTGATGTTTTTTTTATGTGTGTTAGGTCTCGTCTCAGTGTTTTTACCACATTTATATTTACCTTGTTTGCCTTTGTCTACTGGTAGATAAAATTTAAATATCTGTGGAAATTTTGATAGGACTTTTTTATTTACCTATTTACAACAGTAGGATAATGAATTTCAAGGTGATTAACATTTTAGCTGATTATTCAAAGGTATAAGGTTCAAATCATACATTTGAAACATGATTATATTTTTCACTTAGATTTCTTTAAAAGTAATTATTAAGTGACAATGAAAAGATGACACTTCGAAAGTATATACCTTTATTGAAGTAATTATTCATGGGTAAAATGAATAAAGGAAAACAAGATATGAAAACATAATAACTTCTACAATAAAATGATAAATGATTAATAACAAAAATGAAACAAATTAAACAATGTACGTTTTGCATTTTAAAAAGAACTAAAACAAATGAGGAAGCTTGAAATCAAAACTAACATTTTCCTGTAACTTTTAACTATAACTATAAAATATTAGGTATAATTACACGCCAAAGATTGCAGACTTATAGTTAACCATTCAAATTGCTAATATCTGACACCAACCGATTTAACAATAATAGTATGTAATTATATACCCTGGTTTTAATACCTATGAGTACAATACACACTGACATAAAGCAGAGAATCCAGAAGATACTCATGTTTAACATAGAATAAAAAAGTATCAAGCGTGGTTCTTAAAATGTCTGTTAGTGACTATATTCTATATTTTTGGGGTAGGACTGTTTAACAAAGTACTGAAGCAATGTATAGTAAATAGTCTGGCATAAGAACTGATGTTTACCGATGGTTCACAGAGTTTAACCCGGGACCCTCAGATCCAGAGGTTAACCACACTACCATGACCTTATGTTGATGAGGCTCATCTACATAAATAAGTATAAAACTACCTTTAACAGTTAGGTTTTTGTGTGTGTCTATAAACAGTTTTTAAAAGGTATCTAATTCCCAATGTTTACATATCAAACAAAGCATAAAATTAATACCCATAGTCCGTGAATAAAATCAAGGTAGCAAAATATTGATGCAATAAAACGGGTTAAACAGGTTATTTGTTTATGGTTGATGTAAAGTAATGTTAAGTAAACTCTAAAGCAGACACCAACAAAAACCCTTCCAACCAAAAAAGGAATGCTTTCACTCAAGTGTTAGATATACTACTAAAAGTACTAACATATGGCAAAATCCAGACTATTCCTGAAAGTGCATATTGTTGGGTGTTAATATTTCACATAATGCACATTCTGAATAAGATGCCCCATCTTTCGTGATTCAATGATCCTTTTCAGGGCACAAGAGTCCACCTCCACTGTGTTATAGTGATGTTTTATTGACACTTGATCATATCTGTTTGAATGTCTTTATTGTAAAATATTTACAACTTGCAGCACTCGTGATAAAGCTGTGTACAAACATGAATGCAAGGATAAAAACTGTGCCTATATAGTTTATACTCATGAGGTGCATATAAAAAGATACAAAGACATGTACACCATTCAGATATGGACTGTCAATGCCTACATCAATATTTATTGCAGGTAATTATTAAACAGTGAATTATATTCAAACAATTTAAAGATACGACAAAACTGGCTACAGACATATTTGGTGCAATTCATTTTTAGATGTGTATTGTTCACAATAAGGCATAAGGACATTTAAAGTTGAAAAGTTGCAAGTATATCATAACATTTATGGAACTTGGTTGAATCATAAAATATTGCTAAAAACAAAACCATTTTTCAATGTGAAAGATATAATACGAACTGTTACCTATACGAAAAGTTCACAGACAGATAAACACTGGTTTTAAATCTGCTTTCTTAACAGTATTAGGACAATACAAAATGGTCAGGTTCAACAAAAACATTAATGTCACATCTACTTTGCAAAAATGAAACATTCATTTCCCAATCCTCTCACACCAGCCCCAATTTAAGTTTATATCTAGTATTTAATAAAACAGTCTTATCTGTCCCTATACTTTTTTACACACTGCCTCTGGCAATAACACTTATATTATTTTAGAAGAAAATCACTATATGGGTTAACTGCGCACTACAAGTCATTGTAATTTCCTTCTTGGTTTATTGTTGCCACAGTACATATTATCTACACAGAATATGTCTTATTTGTGCAGTTCACTTATATGGCTTATACAGGATAGATAATCCAACACAATGTTTGTATATAAAGCCCAATACAATACAATTGTATACAAAAGAAGCACTTTAGTGTGAATAGGCCAATTAAAGGAAGATTATTAAGAAAATATCAAAGGTAAAATGAGTCCACTACTTTTGTGGACTTTATATAGCCCACAGGATAGTCTTCTCTTTAGATATTAGAGATCATTTCTTTCATAATGTTCAATGAAACACAAATGCATCATTTGAAAGCATCTTATATTTCAACATAATCGGACAGGTGACAATTTACTTGTCATTCCTAGCACATCAACAGAATGCCATTTAACCCTTGGTGTATTCAATAGAAACCCATTTTTGTTTTAAGTCATTTTTTTCAATTCCATTTTAAAGTGACACAACATGATAAAGACATGGCAGCAAATATTGATGAGTCTGATCTGACAGTTGATTGTGATTTGCACTTAGCCTGAACAATTTGTGCTTAGCAGATTTCAAGTTCAGAATACATGTACATATTACAGTTTAAACAATCAATCTATTTCCCCCAATGAGAAAGCAGCATTTAAGGTTGAGATCTAAAAGAAATAAACGCTAAGGAAAATGTAACAGTCCATTATCCCCTGTGGAGCTGTCTAAATGGTGTGATTCAGACCAGCCATGTCCCGTGTGGAGCTGTCTGAATGGTGTGAAGCAGACAAGCCAGTTCCCATCGGGAGCTGTCTAAATGGAGTGATTCAGACCAGCCATGTCCCGTGTGGAGCTGTCTGAATGGTGTGAAGCAGACAAGCCAGTTCCCATCGGGAGCTGTCTAAATGGAGTGATTCAGACCAGCCATGTCCCGTGTGGAGCTGTCTGAATGGTGTGAAGCAGACAAGCCAGTTCCCATCGGGAGCTGTCTAAATGGAGTGATTCAGACCAGCCATGTCCCGTGTGGAGCTGTCTGAATGGTGTGAAGCAGACAAGCCAGTTCCCATCGGGAGCTGTCTAAATGGAGTGATTCAGACCAGCCATGTCCCGTGTGAAGCTGTCTGAATGGTGTGAAGCAGACAAGCCAGTTCCCATCGGGAGCAGTCTAAATGGTGTGATTCAGACCAGCCATGTCATGTGTGGAGCTGTCTTAACGATGTGATCCAGATCATTTAGTTTCCACTGGAAGCTGTCTGGTGTGATTCGAATCATTCAGTTTCCACTGGAAGCTGTCTGGTGTGATTCGGATCATTCAGTTTCCACTGGAAGCTGTCTGGTGTGATTCATATCATTCAGTTTCCACTGGAAGCTGTCTGGTTGATTCGGATCATTCAGTTTCCACTGGAAGCTGTCTGGTGTGATTCTGATCATTCAGTTTCCACTGGAAGCTGTCTGGTGTGATTCGGATCATTCAGTTTCCACTGGAAGCTGTCTGGTGTGATTCAGATCATTCAGTTCCCACTGGGAGCTGACTTAATGATGAGATACAGATCTGCCTGTGTCTACAGGAAACTGTCTGAATGGTGTGATCCAGATAAGCAGTTCCTACTGGGAGCTGTCATCCAATGGCATGATTCAGATCATTCAGTTTCCTCTGGAACTGTCTGGTGTGATCGATCCAGATCAGCCAGTTCCCATGCATCAAGCTGCTACCAAACATTTTACAATGTAGTAGGGACAATAAGCCAATGTTTTAGGCTAAATACTAATAACTTATACCCAGTATTAGGCAGATCACACAGTGTATCACCTGTGAGGTGTTCAGACTCATACATCCAGGAGACATATCAGAAATTGATAGTGACACTGATAGATTGTTTTACTAGCATTTGCCTTTCTAGACACACATGCCAGGGTGGACAAATCTGTATCAAAATATTGCATTTTTATACAAACAAAAAAAGCCATGTTATTTCAGGCAAATATATCTTTATGCAGTTTGTTTTTAAAAAATCTTTGGAAAAGACACCCAAACATCAACTATGCTATTTAAGATGTTATTTAATCATTTTTGTTAATTTAAAAAAAATAATTGTATCACTTTAACATTTAAAAACAAATCCGAACTTGAAATTACCTGTAATTGTAATGCTCATTTAACACCTTTCTTAATTATTATTTATTATTATTAATTATTAACTATCACTTAAAACATATGTCACATTCAAACAAAAGTCCTTGCTAAACAGATCTTGGTAATATCACAGATATACAAAACAAAATTTTATAATGCTAAGAACGATGCAGCTAAATATTGTGCACTAACCAATTAGGTTTTTGTCCATATACATACATTTCAGATTTTAGGTTCAGTACAAAGATAGTTCAAACCTATATAATAAACTGCAAAATTATTAATAAAAATATAAATGTACATTAACTGCATGGGCTTTAGAGTAAAAAACTGCCTTTAATGTCTCTCGTAAGATATATTATAAAAATATGGTAATTATAACCAAACAGAGAACAACCACATTTTTTAAAATGTCAGCTCATTTTTTCCAATGTTAATTAAGAAAATGCTAATTTCAATGTGTAAAAATATATATAGCACAAGCAGATAAGGAAGACAAATAAAGTTTATGGATATAAACATTCTTAACAACAGTCTTCAAAAGAGTGTCAAAATCAACTAAAGGTTGATTAAAACATACATGTTTTATGAAATTAGTGTTAACAATGCTTATAAAAGCACATTATTCAATCAATCTCAGATGATCAAAAGTTAATCATGTAAAAAAATAATATTTTTGTACGATTACAAACAAAGCTAATTAATCAAAGTCAAGTTTTAATTAAAATGTTTCCTGGCATAAAATTTAAGATTTGAAACTACTGTGTCCTATATATCCATAGACAAAGAAGTTATTCAGTATAATTCATCGACAATGTAACCAAAATATCTGACAGGACAGTTTTATGCTATATACCAATGCTAGCAAAAAATAGACAGTAAGACAAATACAGTGACAATAACAAGCAAAGTTAGTTGCAAAGCCAGTAAATAGTCATTAAATCTTACACAAGTATACATCATAACTATAGCATATATACTCTTTGAACAGTTTACATAAGAAAATACAATGTCACAAATAACTGACACAAGCTTAACATCACTTACTGGTAAATCATGAAAAAGGCCACATAAAAAGATGTGTCAATGAAGCAAACAAGTGACATGACATAAAGAAAATATAGACCCTCCCTGGTTCTTTGTATTAAAATCACATATTCAGACATACACACTTAAATTCATCTTTTCTATTAAGAGAGTAACATGGTAAGTATAATATTTGCTTGAACTAGACATAAAGTAGAATGAATGTATTTGAATAAATAAATTTTACATCTTCTTTAACTATAGAAGAGATATATGGAAAAGGGCAATGGGGAACAGTATTTACTTTCATGTAAATTGTTTTATTTTTTGTTCATTATGTTATCTGTCTTGTATGTTCATCCACATTATACACCAAAATATGTTCAAAGAGTTAGTCTCCTTATCAAATAATCATAAGATGCTGAAGTTAGTGTAAGAATATTTATAAGAAAGAGCTTCATTAGATTTTGAGATTGGTAAAATAATTGAAGTTAATATCTAGTCAGATTGTATGCTTTAAGAAAACATAATAGAAATTGTACAGGAAAGACTAACAAAGTTTAAAGCTATTTTATAGCTGACAACAGAAAGGTGCATACAGCATAAAGCCTTTATAGGAAAAAAGGCAATATTATTTGGGATGGCAAAGTTTACAAAATCAGTAACTGGTTTAACTTTGCAAATGATTTACTGGTTAACACATTATCCTGCACAATGTCTAACTCTGTATCAGTACTTACAATTGAATATGTCCATTAACTCTAAGTTAACATTTGCACTTTTCAATTAAATTTTGAGAGCCTATTTGTGCACAAGCTTATGCAACAAATTAAAGAAACAATAGAAAAATGAAAAGTTATATTCCTGTATTCGATAGTAATATTATTTATTCAAACTTAAAAAAAACACAAATGAATGTATCAAGCCATAAATAGGATTAAATGTATTTGGTTATTCTCAAACAATACAAATGTACATGTATCTCACATAGAGAGATATAGAAATGTCCAATTTAACTCCACGTCTAACACTCTTGTATAGTATTTATGGGTACAAAAGGCTGACAAGGTGGCTTGGATTCTGAGTAACCACATAAGCAACCGAATGAAAATTCATTTTGAACAGGAAGCAAGGCAGGAAGTAAGGGCTATGACTCACAAGTTGTCAGTCAATAAATTAAAATGCAAATAGTGGGTGACACCTTACACACTGAGGTGTCACTCAGTCACTTTATATGCAGGTATGTTGGGAGGGGAACTCACTTGATCTAACAGTTGGCACCACTAAATAAACATTACTTTACAGGTTTTATAGATATGCATGTAATAAGATGTGTATTTAACCAGAAACAGATTTTGTGAACCAGTTTACCGACAAGCAAGGAGGGTAACTTATGAACCATTGCCATGACAAAATGATTTCAATTTAACATGTGAACTTTAAGACAAGTTACAGACAATTAATATGTAAAGTTATCAATTGCTATAAAAATGTTATAGTAGGCTATAAGTACTAGCATTAAGTAACGTCATATAATAGTCTTAATAAGAGTGTTTCAAATCTAAATTATGTCCACAATATTAAATATTTCCGGCTATCTGCATTAATTACAGCATGAAGATTATTTGTTACTCACCAGAAGTAAGCAAAGTCATCAATACAGTAAACATAAAAAATAAAAAAGATGACACAAGGTCTATGCAAATGAGGTAAAAAAACATAGATGTACAATAAAGTTTAAATCATTTTCTTGAATGTTTTAATAAATCAAGAAATATCTCAAGGTATACATAGAGTTAAAATGGTATAACTATTGAAGTAACTGCACTGACATCAAGCTTTACCAAATACTGACATTTACAAAATATATATTATGAACAAAGAACTAAATGTTAAGCTAAATCAAATCATTATGTATTCATATCGTACATTCAGCTGTTTTTTAATACTGAAAAAGAAAAATGGCTATCACATGCCGAAGAAGAAGCATATTAATTACAGTATTACAAAATAACAACAATAGCTGCGTATTAAAATACTCTTCCATTTATACTCAAACAACATTACATTAAGTCATAAACTTTTGACTTTTGTAATGTGCTGAGAGTTAGCTTGAAGGAAGTGATAAGATTTGCATCGTCTAAGCTTAAGATTTTATACACAACACCCTGTGGATTAAGAAATTCATAAATGTAAATATATTCAAGAAAAAATATTTGTGATTCACAATGATAATATGTATAGTAAATTAATTACATAACAAGCGTATACCATTTCAGGTCAATACAAAAAGAAACTACAATGTACATATCAACTACAACCTGATTCACAGATATCTGCAAGCATTTTTACCTATCTATTACAGATTGTTATTTCAATTAAAAAAAACTTCTTTACAAATACATCATACTGTAGCAATCATAGTTCTCTGTCTCATATATTTTAAAATATTGCTTAAATAAATTTAAAATTTGGTAGATAGATACAATGAATAATTTTGCAATTTGTAATTGAAAAACCACATAATAAAATTTGGCTATCTCAATAGACTAATGTATATGAGAAATGTTTAATATCAATTAAATATTTTTTTTGCCAAAGACTTAAAATGGAATACTATATTTTGTCCATGGAAATAATTTTATAAGTCAAGAAATAAAAACTGAAGTTAATAACACTGAAGCTTTTAATGAGAAAAACAAGCTACATCTCTACAAGCGTTTCCATTTTCAGTAGTTATAAACAGATGGAATTTTTGCAGGATGTAACTGCAGTCAGAAAGTTTTCTCATTGGAAAACTGCTGAATAAATTGATCACCATATATATCTTATATATCATTAGCGGATATTTCTGAATTCCCATTATTGTTTTTGATGCTAGCTGTATATATTAAACAAGCTTTCCTGCTATATGAAACAGCTAATTAATGAACTGGAAGAACTCAATCCAAGATATAGTAGACAGCATAAGACTCTATTTGTCTATCATAGGTTTGATACAACCTCATCAGATCGCTTCATGATTAATCCTGGCCTAGTGTTACATGTCAGGTGAACCCATCAATCTTTCGCTGCTGCTGTCATCATGTGGCATTCTAATCTCAAGGTTCTCAAATGGATCAACCAGTGATGATCTGTTAAGAAAATAAAATAAATATATTTAAAAAACAACTTTACATGAATAGTTCTCCTTGATCTTATAAAGCACTACATTGAACTTAATTCTGAACTTGAATCAACCATCAGTAAATAATAACTAAAATGATAAAGATAATTTAAACACACTCTTTCTCTTCCTGCAAAAGTTACTGATAAGATGAAAATGTGAAAATGAATAGCCCTAAATCAATATACAACACATATTGAATATAACAGCATGATCAGACTCAGGTTGGTGGTGGTGCACAGTACTGAATAGTTATGGTCATGTGGGAAAGAGTGATGCATGTCATAGAATATGTCTGTCCAAAAATGCAGTCAATTAGGTACCTGTAAAATTGATTTCAATAATCCATATATAGCTTACACAACTTTTAAGTTTTCTTTAGAACTATCTACACCATTAAGTAACTTTGCAGACACTTCTTGTGGGAAATGTACTGGTAGTTAATTTCACCTGTTCCAAGATATGATAAATTTAACAGCAGAATTTTTTAAGAAAGAATGGAAATATGTTTCTATTAATTGCAACACAAACAAATGTGAATAATTCATGGACTAGATAGACAGGGCTTATGCTATGCACAGTGCAATTAATTTCATTGTTCTCTTACAAGTTTAAAGTGAATCTACAATATAGCCAAAATTATGTTCTGCACTTTGTCTTGTATGCTTTAATTTATTTTGAAAATATTAATCTGCCTTACAGTGCAAAGGTTCAAGCCTGTATGTCATCCCACCTTTAACCTAACAACATACCAGGATAAGTTCAAACAAATTAAAAGTATTAGGTAAGTAAGGAAGACACCCATTATTTCTTATAGTTAGCTAAATACTATATTCTTAGTTTTCAGTTAATCTGCTTGCTATTACCAAAGTTATGCTCTACACTTCATCTCAACATTACCATTACAATATTCCAAGTTAAGGTAAACCAGATTAGTTGTTTTTAGCAAATCTGCATAATACATGTAGTGGCAAAGTTATGCTCACTCCTAATTAGCTATATACTGTATTCTAGCCAATCTGCTAGTCATAACAAAGTTATGCTCACTCCTAATTGGCTATGTACTGTATTCTAGCCAATCTGCTAGTCATAACAAAGTTATGCTCACTCCTTATTAGCTATATACTGTATTCTAGCCAATCTGCTAGTCATAACAAAGTTATGCTCACTCCTAATTGGCTATGTACTGTATTCTAGCCAATCTGCTTGTCATAACAAAGTTCTGCTTGGCATTTTGTCTCATCATTAGCTCTATTATATTTTTAGTTATTTTTTTAATCTGTCTGATCATGCCAAAATTATAATCTATACATTGCTTACCCTTAGCTAAATACTATATTCTTTAAGCTTTTAGAAAATTGATCTAATGGCACAAGTTATGCTCTGCATTCCATCTCAGCATTATCTCTGTCATATTCTGCTAACAATGACAATACTCAGCCAATTTCTATATATTGCATATCTATCTATCAGAATGGGGAAAGTGGGTTTGAATTTTAAATGACTGAGATTTTCTGTTCAATTTTCTCCTGTTATACAATATATTATTTATTGTAAGGCAATTAAAATAACTAGTTTAAATACTGATTTGTTTACTTTTTTACATTAGGTGTTAAACAGAATCTCCCCAATTTTGACAAAGTTATACATCATACACTACTACATACCCCAGGTATCTCCTTATTCTCTGCAATCGTTGACGTCGGCGAACCTTTCTCAGCACGTAGAATGATGTTACAATGATAATCAAGAAACCACAAAGACCAAACACAATGCCGAGGATTGAGTACTTGGAGGAGAATAGAGAGGACTTATCCTCAAACATCACTGGTACTTCTGACTCAACATCTGATTTGTTCTCTCCTGTACAGGCGACGTCTGTTATGATAATGATAAAACAATTTATCAAAATACAAATACAGTATACTGATTGCCATATGTAAATAAATGTTGCTTCTCATGTCATGCAGTAACATATGAACCATTACCAGTAAAAGGATCCAAATTATTCCTTTTTTTTAAGTCCTATTTTTGTACCTACAAAGGCAAGTGTTCACTATTTACATGCAGTCAAATGTGCAATATTTACATGCAGACAAGTGTGCAATATTTACATGCAGAAAGGTCCACAATATTTACATGCAGACAAGTGTGCAATATTTACACGCAGAAAGGTCCACAATATTTACATGCAGACAAGTGTGCAATATTTACATAAGGACAAATGTGCAATATTTACATGCAGACAAGTGTGCAATATTTACATGCAGACAAGTGTGCAATATTTACATGCAGACAAGTGTGCAATATTTACATAAGGACAAATGTGCAATATTTACATATGGACAAATGAGCAATATTTCAAGCTGACAAATATGCAATATTTATGTGCATACAAGTGTGCAATACTTCATGCAGAAAAATGTGCAATATTTGCATGCAGACAAATGTGCAACATTTACACCAGGACAAATGTGTAACATTAACACTCTAAAAATGTGCTATGTTTACACATGGATAAGTGTGCAATATTTACACATGGTCAAATGTGCCATACATGTATTTACACATGGTCAAATGTGCCATATTTACACATGGTCAAATGTGCCATACATGTATTTACACATGGTCAAATGTGCCATATTTACACATGGTCAAATGTGCCATACATGTATTTACACATGGTCAAATGTGCCATATTTACACATGGTCAAATATGCCATACATGTATTTACACATGGTCAAATGTGCCATATTTACACATGGGCAAGTGTGCAATATTTGCATGCAGACAAATGTGCAATATTTACACATAGACAGATGTGCCATATTTGCATAGTTTGTGGGTATGACATCGTAAACTCTAGTTCAGGCAGAATCTAGTCATTCTGTCTTTTACCTGCACAGAGGGAAGGTGCTTTAACATTCAGTAGTCAAGAAACATTAATTTCTGTTTTCTTTTCCTTCTTTTGAAAATAATATTATCAAATCATATTTTTAAAATCTCTACATAACGAGTGGTAAGAATATTTTATACTATTTGTATGCCTAAATTGTTATATTGATTCATTGTTTGAATGTGCATTAAGTTCAATCATGATACATTGAATCACAATCAAAAGAATGTACGGGCTACTACAGATACGTTCGCTGGTCCCATTAGTATTTCTACATATCATATGTGGAAACAATACTTCGGATCACGATACTTCGAAATACTAAGCTCGATCAGATTATTGTCGCAGTCCCTTTAACGCATTATGTACTTAATTAAGTCACAGTTTTACGAATGCCAAAGCCCGCCGCCATATTTTCACACCTCTGTTAGCGAAAGCAGCTCAGCTTGCTTGATGACATCAGCTTGGCTAATTGGCATGGTGATCTTGGTTGCGACAAACAATAAGGTTGCTGTTCAGTGCTGACACAGTATTGAGTAAATTAAGAAAGGGGAAAAACCCTGTATATTTGATAGACAAATCAGTGGCTTGCCATATGGTGGAGGTGAAAGGCCAGGGTAAATAAAGCAAAGCTGTATCTGTAAACTTAGCTTTACTTTTTTTTTACCATACCATCACCTAAGCACAACCATCCCATTATGCATTAAAAATAATACATGTTATTTTTCACATTACTTTTTGTTTAAGACAATTAAATGTGATGTTTTCTATTTTATAATAAATAATGATTATTACAACCAAATTTATATAATATTTTATATAACAAACAATAAACTTTCCTTTATTTTTTCCCCATATTACTATGACAAATATAACAATAACGACAATCACATTATGTCAAGTAGTAATTGGTTTAAGGTAACAATAATGGCCAAAAGCTGCAATGAACAATGTCACTGAGGTAAGTTACGATGCTTCTAATTCTACGATCAAACAAATAATTTGGCCTGTCCAATCGACATTCATAGTATTGTGATTGGACTGTATATATGAAATAAATGTATATGCGAAAAAAATAATTGTACTTTTAGTAAATTTCCTGTTAGCAATGTAATTTCGTTTCTTATAATATGTGCATGTTTCAATGGAAACTTAAAATTGGAAAACCTTGGAACTTCTGTCAAGTACCTTAAAATTCAAGTAAAAACTACAAAGGTACATGTAAAAAGAGGCGATACCTGAGGCAGAAAATGTTGTAACATTTGAGCGTGATGTTCCACAGGAAACATCTAACGAATACTGTCTGCCGGGTATAAGGCCAAAGAGTTTGAAGATTCCATTGTTTGGGAGGAACTTATACAGTTGTATGTGGGAGACATTGGCCATAAACTGCTCGTGTAGATCAAAGCGGACACAGCAACTGTTGAGGCCCTTGGCATTTGAGTCCCTAGGGAAAAACAGCCATTCCAAGCTAGCTGTTGATGCACACACGTTCTCAAGCAGCACTTCAATGTCTGTACCTTCCTCCTGACATTTAGCTGAAAAAGATGAGAAATAAGTACATGTATGGAGATTAAATTATGTTTATCCAACTTACAGTTTTGTCTCTTTGTTAGGTTTATTGTCCCACAAACAGTCTCTAAGTTCTTAGAGACCACTTGACTGAGATATAGTGCTTCCTTCACTGTATATAGCAACTGGCATGATACCTGGCCCAGTCATATAAATGTGACACTGGGCCAACATGTTCTGAAACTACCCTTATATAATTTGCTTGAATGCTGGCAAGGGAGCTATATGACTACCATTTTTTTTTAAACTTTGTCATGTTGTGGCTGGAATTTGAATCCAGGGACTTTCAGCCTTGATATGTCAGTTACACTTTAAGTTACATCCAAGAGAACTCATTAATCTGCTAATCATCTTAGAGCAGAGACTTGAGGTTTCTCCTGATACGTTGATATGAAAACATTCCTACTGAATATTCTTGCAGAATTTAAAAAAAAGTAAGTTTTTAAAAAAAACTAAAGCGACTATTACCCCCCTCAATACGTTGATATGAAAACATTCCTACTGAATATTTTTGCAGAATTTAAAAAAAAGTAAGTTTATTTAAAAAACTAAAGTGACTATTACCCCCCTCAAAAAAATGACATATGTAAATTTAAAATGGAAAAAAAGGTGAAACCTTTTCATAATGTATATTTGTAACAGTAAAATAATAGGAAGTATCTTTAGCGACAATCTCTTTTTTATTCCAAAAATCTCTTTTTTCCCCACCTCTACATGTCTGCCAGCTTAAATTTAATTTAACAAGTTCCTTAAAAGAGGTCTTTAACTGGGAATGATGCTATATTACATCACTTCACTAATATCATATGTACTCCCATATTTTGAGAGCTTGATTAATAATGTAATACACATAAGTGCAATTATATCATTAGTTCAAAGATTATTTATCACCATTAATAGTGACTTTCTTAATAAATTATTTTCACATACACTTATATGTATTTAATGTTTACTCTAGACTAATATTAGACTTTAACTGTTGAATAGTTTTCACAAAAAACATATTTAGAAAAAATAACTCGATGCTTAACCTGCGTTTTACCTTGTATTGTTAACGGTATCACCGATGACTTGAGCCGATCACAGGTGACCTGGAGACTGTACTGCTTCAAACTTTCCAGGCCTTGCACATGGAATGTATGGAAGTGACTTCTGGTCATGAAGAAATGGGTATATGCTGTAGGAGGAGCATAGGTAGAGGTTCCATTGCTTGCTGACAATGAGTACTGCACTGTACAGTTTCTGGGAGTGATGACCTCATCACCGGGAATGTTCAGGGCAAACTGGGCTGAGCCTTTACAGGCTTGCAAGCATTGCAGTTGTATGCCTATAATATAAGGGTATGTTATTGTTAAAGTGACTAGGTGACTTTGGCTTGATGTATTTGTGTATAGGTCTGTCATAAACAGAAAAGTTATTGACTCAAAAGTGACACAACAATTTAATCAAATATAAAGAACTGTTTTGCGGTTCTATGTACAATGCCATTTCCTGCCTTAAGATGGCAGATGTTACAGATTTACAACTATAAAAGATCTACAACTGCTACAAGAAGTGATTATTACCTCCACTAGTGTTTAATCTAGGAGGTGCCCATGGCTCCTAAAATTTGTTTTCTGCACATTTGTCAAAGAGCAATTACCACTCTTTTCCTAGCCTCATTTCCCATGTAGTCACATAGTAAGATGGTAGATGTAATCTTTTTATGCTGACAACCTTTAACTTGTGAAATATCACTAAACCAGGCATTATAAATTACATAGTTGCTTTTCACCATGTTTTTTATCCTGGAAATATACAAATGGGCCCCAGATTATTTTCCTGAGGTAGCAGAGTCCTTGTTAAGCCTAAAGCCAGATTCTGAACAAAAACAGAAATGCAATTGACTAATGGTCAAGTTTTACAAATATTTGCTAATTTTTGAGAAGGCATTATCTTGCCTTGAAGGTGGTATCTGACAGTTAACTTATAACAAATGCATGTAACACCATTTTTCTACTGTTTTGGAGAATTTATATATAATTTCTGCATTAACTCATATTCTAGTCTGAGTAAAGATGATTTTGAACACTACTTATATTTGAGACAGTCCACATTGCGATAAAAATAACTCTAAATCCCCATTCTTTCCAAATCTATAAATAAGCACGAAAGTGATTTCTAATAAAAACTGATACCAACATCAGTGTGGACTACTTAGATGACATCATAACTAGGGATGTCAACGAATAATCCAATATCAAGTTGGTATTCGAACCGAGATCATGGGATTCGTATATTTTATCATTATTATTCACTTGTTTAAGTTTTAAGTCAAATTGAAAGGGTATTTCTTTGGCTGATCATATTGTCTCCAAAAGAAGTAAGATGCTGGCAATATGTGATTGGGGTCATGTCTTCTGATAACAAATTGCCATCTGGTTAACAGCAAGAAACCACTTAATCATGCACGGTCCCTTCTCTGACACACCCACTCCCCTCACCTCTCCCACCTATCATGCATACAGAGATGGAAACAGTACAGCATCTAATATGTCAGTTCAATTTTTTCTATGTATTTTTGCTGCTACATTCTCTCTGAATAACAAAAATTTAAATACAGACTGTAACTGTTAGTCACAGGTTTACTTAACACACATCAACATCACGAGCTTACAATTTTTAAATTGTCTTCAAATATATTGCTTGATATTTCATCAGTTTATTAACAGTCAGGTAATCCTGACACAAAATTATTTGTGCTATGTGAACATAATTTTCTGCTAAAAACTGATACCAACATCAGTGTGGACTACTTAGATGACATCATAACTAGGGATGTCGACGAATAATCCAATATCAAGTTGGTATTCGAACCGAGATCATGGGATTCGTATATTTTATCATTATTATTCACTTGTGTTAAGTTTTAAGTCAAATTAAAACGGTATTTCTTTAGCTGATCATATTGTCTCCAAAAAAAGTAAGATGCTGGCAATATGTGATTGGGGTCATGTTTCTTCTTTTGCTGAGTCTCTCATGTGTAAAGGGCATAAGGCTCTCAACAAACAAGAGCAGCAACTAACTTTTCAATATTTAAAGGCCATGTGTGACGATATTAAACTTAATCATGTAAAGGTTAATTGTTTTGTTTTAGAGCTTACTGTCCTTTTATGTAGGACCCCATATTTTGGAGACCATGGGCCTGAAGGATCTGCTATGGGGCAAAGCTAGATTGAGCACTGCTCTACTACTCTTCTGTTTCAAAGCAGTTATCTTAAATCTGATCCTTAAAAACAAAAATCCTTTTATACAGCTCCCCTTTTCCATAAATATTATTAAAACCAACATACCCTGTCCAATTGGTTCTGAAACTGGAGATAGCACTTTACTGCCAGTGATCTCTATTCTCGTGTCATCAGTTAATGTTCTGCTGGTGGAATGAAGCACTGAAATCACAAAAGGTTAGCAATAGAAATATATGTATGCATTATATGGTCTGGCAAAATGGTTCAAGTCAGAGTTTCAAAGAGGCCTTATTTTGTTTCTGCAAAGAAATAGATTCTATTAGTGTCAAACAAACCTTATTTTGTGTGTACTCATTAAATACTTGTTAATATTATGTCAATGCTACATGTCATTGCCTTCTGCAGTGTACTGCCATGCTCACAATTTTATGAGTCTTCAAAATTCTTGAAAAAATGAGAAAAATGTTGTGTAAAACTTGGTATAGGTGTGATACATTGCACAGGCCTGATTTACTAGAAGAGGGGGTGTGGAGAGCGGGGGGCTAGTGGGCCTGGAAAACTAGCCAGACACCTGAGGCCATCTGGCTCATGTACAACATCCGCTGTGTGCATAGCACACTCCACTAATGAACTTTATCGGCACGCCTTGGCGATAATGCAGAGTGACAGCATAAGCCGAGGTGTTCCAATTGTTTGTCACATTGCATCTCAATCAAGGTACACAGTAGATTTTCAGAGTTAACTTCTTCATGTCATTACACGATGGTTAAAAGATGCGAACACAATTTTGTTTTGTTTTTAACAAGGAGATGTTTATGTGAAATAAGAAAATATATTGAGGTCACAGTTTTGAAATTGATTTTGAAATAGAATAGTGCAAAATGCAATTTTAAGTTATATCCAAACAAAGTAAAAGCAAACAGTGGCAATAGTTCTTAGCATTTGTAGAACAAATGCTCTCCAGGACAAAAACCCTTCCACTCATTTTAGCATAGGCAGACAAAATCTCTCATGTAAAAACACAAGCAGACAAAATTACTTGTGTAAATTAATTAAAGTAAACTACATCTCGAAGTTGGAATTTATAAGAAAAAATTCAGTGTTAATATTGTTGTATTAACGAGACTTAACTTCGCAAACCAATTTAACCATGTTGAATTATGTGGGATATTTGCAGGAGTGGATTTATCCACACTTGAAAATTTACAGGACAATGTTTGTCTGTTTTTGACAGAAGGTATTTGGTTCTGGAAGGATTTTGTCTGTACTCCCGTTTTTAACAATAACCCAGTATCTATAGAAGTAACCCAGGCTTTACAAAAGTATGTATCAAGTTGCAAAAAAAATAAAGTGGAAGACATATTGCTAAGTTATTCATCATTTTATAATCTAGCAATCTGCAGCAGCATGTGTGGCAGTAATACTTAACAATTTGTGCATTTTTAGTTGGCTCAAAAATGTTGCTGTTTCAAATATTTAAGCACATCTAAAATAGAGCAAAAATTTGGAAATCTTGAATTATATTATGTGCTGTCCAAGTACAAAGTAAACATCTATATTGGAAAATTGTTGCTTATTTGCTAATAATTACTATAGTCATATTTTCCTTAGCTAATACTGTACTAATTGGTTTGCCTCAAATGTGTTGCTTTGGTTATTGTAGTAATGTTGTTGTTCTTTCTAATGTCCATACGAACATTGTACTGGAACACAATGGTAGTTTGACACTGTCTGTTATACATGTATTTTGGTCCAAGTTTGAATAAACTCTCTGCTCAGAAATTCAATTCAGTAGTGCGTTGATATGCCGTTACTCCAGTGTATAGTTTAGAGAAAATATCTTAATTTGAAAGGTCTTAGTTATATTTTGTTATACAATATTTACTGATAATTGTATTTCCTCTAGTCCATCAATCTAATAATGCGTTTGTGGCAAATCATAAATGTTTTGTTTGTCAAAAAATTTATTGAAGGCTCCACTGGAAATTTTAGTATTCTTTAAAGACGAGTTTGAACTGTAACTTCCACAAATACGTCAAAATTATGCATAAGACTACCTCGAACACCAAACAGAAATCTCAATTCAGGCAATATTAATGTATACTTGTGAAGCATAAAATATAACAATACTCAAGTGATTGTTTGCTGCAAAAAACATGCTAAAAATAGAAGATTGTTTTTTTTATTATTTTCTTTCTTTACATGCAAATGACGATCCATGGGAAAACAGAGCTACAAATGTAATCTAGCTGCAATTAATAGTTTAACATGAAGAGAAGTATGCTTGTCTGTTTCGGCTTATTTTGGTGAAGAATTCAAACCAATTATCAACCACAAAGTTGTGTTGCTATATGTTTATGTCCTCACTTTTTTCAGACTTAAAGAGTCTTACTAAAACTATTAAAAAGTTAAATCTTCTGTCAAAATACACTTCCGAACGCATCTCCAACATTTTAGAAACACATTTTTCAGGGGAGCATGTCCCTTGCCCACCCCTGGAGGGAGGGTTTGTCAAATTCGGTCTTTGGCCCCCACAAGCTGAAAAGTTCTGGATCTGGGCTTGTCACAAATTTGCAAAGGAAAAACTAATTATCAAGTTTACTAAGCCACAAAACAGCATGCTGTACATGGCAATATCAACTTTGTTTGTTGGGTTTATTGTCCCACCCAGAGCATTTCAGTTATCTGGAGACGTTGTCCACTTGAAGCAGATATAGTGCTGCCTTCACTGTGTATAGCATGCTGTGAACACCTGGCATGACACCACACCCAGTCTCATTATCCTGACACCAGGCCAATATATATTTGCTTGAGCGTTAGCATGGGAGCTATACCACTACAATTTTTGACGACTTTGGTATGTTGAGGAATCGAACCTGGTATCAACTTTGACTCGTTTATTTTAAGGTATATACTGGCTATGCAATTCTCAACAACTGAAATTTGTTGATACATAGCTGATTAGATTAAATTATATACCTGACTGGTAAAGAAAAGAAAGATTTTCTTTTACAGTTACTAAGTACAATCTGCTCTCTGCTGAGTATGATGTAAAAATAAATATAAAATCAGGAGTAACTATATTACTATATTACTCCATGTAGACTGTGTTTTCATTCAAACAACCTGTCACGTAAATGATGACAAATGCAGGTTTAGCCTAAGGTAGAGTGTTCACTAAGAACTGAAATACGGACAATGCAGTCAAAAGTATTGATCCTGAGTACATTTTGTAAGAGAACAAAATGAGGGCAAAGAAGGGGCACTGACTTGTCTCAAAGTAATAAACTGTGTGAAAAACACACAGTAACTCAACTTAGATGTTAGCCTTTTCAACTGGAAATATATATTGAGCCTGTTTTTTTCTTGTTTTTGATTTTTAACTTTTGATTTTGTTCCTCTTTTTTTCAAAAAAGTCTTTCTGATCAAATATTTTACTTTTTATTGGATTATTTAAACATATTTCTTTATTGTATGTTGAGAAAAAACTTCTTTTAAATTATATAAATCCCTCTTGACTGCACACTTCCTGGGCAGAACCAGCATTCAGAAAGTGACTACCTGAAGCAATTTGCAATAAATAGTCTTGCCCAAGGACTAACATTTCATGAGGGTTGGGTTTTATACCTGGGACCCTCCAATCCAGAATTCAGCATCCTAACCAAGCCTTTTACATAAGCTCTACCTCTACGGCAGTTGTGATCCAGTTATTAACTTGATAGAGCGCTTCTGCGCGAAGTGAGAAAAACAGTACTGATTTATTCTGAAGGCCATTCTTCACAATCAGCACAGTCACCTCAGGATTTGTCCCAAAATCCTTGCTGTTCCTGATATACAATATTAATGACATGCCAAATAAAGTAATGTATACCACCAGACTCTTGGCAGACTCCGGCCATATGTACATAAAGATTTAAACAGTTGAGGACATCTCTGCAAGAGGACCTTGTAAATCTGGAATATTGGGAGTCAGACTGCTTCAGACTGGTAAAAGAACTTCTTACTATACTGAAACTATCTGTAAAAGACTATGCAATGATATGTAGAAGCCACCACTAACAAAAGACCACCTCCAGCCAATCTATTCGAGAATGAAATATTCACTCGCTAACTAAACTAAGTCTTATCTTGTGAGACGATAGCCTAACTTGGAATATGTATCTGGGCCCCGCCTCCTCACAAAAAAACTCAAACATTTCCAGTCCAGTGAACTGCTGCCCAAATCAAAGACAGTAACAGGACCCCCAGTAGCACAACAGAGATGGTGTCAAACCTTATGTAGCCCACTCTTATAACAACAATGCTTATATAAAAACTCCAATGGAACTCTATTCATAACAATGTCAGTGGGATCCATGAAAAGTCAGCACTCTAAAGGATTGCCATATCAATTTTTTGGAAGTTACATGCACTTTACTCAAGTGCTACTACATTCATACAGGAGGATGTCAGTGCCAAAACACATTTGTTGAGTTCCAAATCTAAAATCAATAATTCTGCAGTGAAAAGTGTCTGCAGGGGAAGTGTAAAACACCTCATATTTGCTTTTTGAGGGAAGTCTATTTCAGTAAGTTGACTCGATTTTTTTTCGGGTTTGAAGCCAATTATGATTATCACAGCAATGTCATATTTTTTTTTATATTTTTTTGTGTGTTGTTTTTAACAACATTACTCCATACTTAAAAAGTGTCAATAATTATCAAGCGCTGCAACTGCATTGTTTACCTAATGACATAGTCCCCTAATTTTCAGCTTTAGCTAGCAATTAATGTATTCAATAGATAAAGACATACAAATCGCAATCACCTACAAATAAAATGAAACATATTCAATAGATAAAGACATACAAACACTAAATCACCTTAAAATAAAATGAAATAATACATAAATTGTTTGAAGCAGTAATATATAGAGATAATTCAATTACAATTGTCATTTACAACTGGAGAAAACAGCTGCTCTAGCAAGCAAAACCAAAGCATTTTTTCATTTATCTGCTTTTTCTCATTTAAGGACTAACTTGTAACAGATTTACTTCTCCATACACTTACTGTCAGACTAGACACGTACACACATGTACTCTCTCACAAGAGTTGGCTGATTACCAATTTTACTAGCACAGCTGATGTGTGAGGCCAAGTGGCATACATGAGTTTGCTGTGATAGCTTGCTCAGTATACACTTCCTCCAATGTTGGCGTGTCCCCAAATTCAATAGCTTAGCTCTTTGTGAATGACATTAAAGATGTATTCTTGTAAAGGTATAAAATTTATCATTAATTCAGAGTGCACTATCAGGGTAGACAGATTTGGTGAAGAAAATTATTATTTAAACAACTGCAGAGCCATGGATTTACAGCACTCTTATGGAGTCTGTGTTATAACTGACATGTTTTTATGGTATATTTATAATAAATATTAAATGAAATGTGTTGTCAAAGTGATAGATTTCCTACTGCACTGTGGCTATATTAACTGTTTTAATGGTCATCAAGTGATCTAAGCTTGAAAAATCCCATTGCCCATGGTTGGGTGGGGGGATTGGATCCACAATCTCCAGAAGTGAGGTGCTCTTCCAATTAAGCTCACTGGACTGACATCTCAGGGGAGAGCGTATTCAAAAAAACACTATTCCCCTCTTTAACATTTTGAAGCCAGACATCAACAGGACAGAACCAGTAGTGTCCAGTCTGTTTCCACTCGGCAGACTTGTCTGAAGAACCACATATCAATTGAGCAGGAAATCCCCCATTACCCAGTGTTCGGACTGAACATATGGCTCCGGAAATAGTCGTAACACTACAATCTCGTACCGTTACAATTTCGTACCGAATTGGGAATAGTCGTACCACATATAAGATATATGCGTAAATGTTTAGTATGGAGATTGTATGTAACAACTCTAAGGATTTTATCTGCACTTAATTTTTTAACATGTATTGATGGAAAGTGATACTTTTTTACAATATTGTAGTTGTTAAGATCGACGCTGTTGATTTTATGTTCATTTTTTCATTTTACACACTCAATATTGTAAACATATGTTATTTTTGTGTGTGAGTATTGAAAATGATATTTTTAAATTTGATGACAATTTGTTTTCACTGTCCACTCAGTTTTGGTATCTGACAATTATCTCTTAATTAATTATGATGAGTTTTAGTCAATTAGAGATATGAGTGAACTTGCACATAAAACAGTTCACAAACACTTCTCGGCTGTGAACTGTGTCTTTTATTGGCACTGTGTAGTATAATGTATTTTAAATTGTCTTTCATAATTGTATATCTTCAACCTGTAAATATAAAAAAACATTGTTAATTTACAATTGATTCTTATATCTTTCACAAAGAAAAATAACAAATTAAATATTCTGATGAATTTCGAGTGAGACGTGACAACTATCTAATCAGATGTTAAGTTTCAAATATTTTAAAGGAATGCATGAGGGATAAATGTTTGTCATGCAATTATCTAATAAATAGACCATTGTAAATACCTCCTCTACTAAGCCTAATTATCACCTCTAATTAACCCATTAGCCCATATCCTATACAAATCATATGTGGTACAACTTTTCCCAAAAATGGTACGAGTATTCCCGGTACGAGATCCTAATGGTCTGACTATTCCTGTACCCGAACATATAACCTCCTGCTCTGGAGTCAGGTGCTCTACCAACTTGGCTACCTGGGCAGACAGCTCAGATTGGAGCATATATACTACAGCCATTTTTACTGGTAGATTAGTTTGTAACACTGCAGTATACGCAGAGTTTTTATTACTTATTATGCTTACATTTTTTGTTTATTTTGTATAACCCCATAAATGTAGGCTAGACTGGGGAAAACGCTGTATAAACACTGCATGTAAACTATCAACTCACCACATCCTGCTAGAAGAAGTAGAACAGTTCTATGCATCATGTTAAGCAGTAAATGTTGTCGTTTTTTACTCTCATTTTATTGCACAGATCCTGCTCCATAGTCTGACTTGTGGAGGCTATAACATTGTCCCAAAGGCAAAGAAACTTGCACAATTACTTGTCGTTTACAATTCTAACACTCGCACGTGCAATAGTGCTATATCTTTCCACATGAAGTCGTGCTTTTCATTGAGGATAAAAATTGTTGATTAATTAATAGTACTTGTTGTATGTTTCGCTGTCATTCTTTTTATCTGAGACCAAATTTTAACGATATTATGAGCAATATTTCCTGACAAATCCAAAACGGAAGTAAATATTGGATGTTTGGATTACTCTCGTAGTATCGCCAAACCTTCGAAATATACAGAGCGTAGTAAGCATCGGTACTTTTCGTCAAAGATCGGGCGTTATCGGAAGAGGGCATTGATTAAAACAATATCATGAAAACCGCTCCGCTACATTTTGTAAGATCTGACTTTAGTGCGGTTGACATACTACTGGACATGAACGTAATAATCATTATTTTTACCCATTTATTTTATATTTACCGGTATGTGTTTTTTTCAGAAACATTAATATAATTTCTATAAAGCTATATAGGAAATGAATTCGAATATCCGTAGACATACAGGTACGATGTGAACACTAAAATGGCAATCTGCAGCACTGCTTGTTTTATTTCTGTTAATTTTGATGAAATGTGATTAATCTTTTTATTATTTTACCTCCTTTTGAAGAAGTTTATATATTTTAACACATCTTCATTTGATAATTTAGATAGCCGCACAGAAATTCATATCCATGGACATGCGGGGTACGAATATAAAAGTAATTTCACTATCTTTACCACTTATTGATGCATTACTGTAATTTATATGGTAAAAGAATAATTTTTAATTATCTAAACCAATTTTATAAAATTATACGAGTCTTTATTGTTGACAATGGATAACTCATATCCGTAGACAAACAGGGTATGGAACGTAAAAATCATTATACACGCCAATGTATGTTATATTTATGGGTTTTCTAGAAAATGTAATGTTTTTCTATAAATAACATAATGTAACTTTGGTACCTTCGTAAAACATACAATCGTGGTTGATTTAATGAAAATTATTATAGGGTAATCCATTTGGATCGGTGTAGAAACAGGATACAGACAGGTATATATGGATATAAAAAAAAATATTAACATTTACAGCACTGTATATATATAACAGGATGTAAATAATTAAAAGCTTGTTATCTAAATTAATTGCATCATGTCATAGAGATATATTCAATTATTACACATTTGCTCTTAATAAATATATTAATAGTCGCACCCATGTATGTTATTATCGTGTGTTTTATAGACAACTTTATGATTTTGTATAAATACAATCACTGAACTTATATTGCATGTAATTAGGGTTGATGTAATGAAAGTACTCATATCCGAGGACATTTTGAGTACGGATATGAAACTTACATCACTATCTTCACCACTTATTGATGTATTTATGCAAAATTTGGCGTTATAAAATTATTTTTAATTAGTTAAACCACATTTACGAAGTTCTACGAGTCCTTAAATAATTGATAGCATTAAAATATAACAATAGCCGCTCTTGAGTTCATGTAGGTAGACAAATGGCGTAAAGATATTAACGTAAAAATCACTATGTTCACCCATTTATGCTATATTTATGTATTTTATAGGAAAATTGTTTTATTTCCTATAAAATAAAATTTAAATAATATTACTTGGGTATTCGCATATAACATGCAATTGTGACTGATTAATGAAAATAGCCGTAATGTAAGCCATATGAATTCATGTTCGTGTACAAATAGGGTACGGATATGTGTATTAATATTGTCATCTGCAACATTGTGTCTTGCATTTCCGGTAATTTTGTTGCAAAATAACTAATTTTGACTAATTTACCCCATGTTAATATGTGTACCCTATTTGTACACAACTGCAGTTAATAAATATCTATATGGCCAAACCTGTGTACATACAGCATGATCGTAAAAAACTGAACATCGTTATCTACAGCACTGTTGTTGTTTTTTTCTGTTTATGTTGTTATTGCATAACACTATTTTCATTCTTCGGATCTTTGTTTAAAGGTCTAAATAACTCCTTAAAAAGTAATAATTGTTATTTATCAATTTATCAATAGGTACGTAGTAAATTATGGACCCATTGAACACGGATAATAAGTTTACATTAAAATGACAGTCTACAGTATTGTAACTTATATTTGTGCTAGTTTTATGAAGGATAGCTATTTTTTAATGAATCAAAAAGTTGATACGGGTATAACCGTCTTTACCTAATTGTTCATTTTTAGACATATATAAATATAGTTACACAAAAATCAGCGGCTACTAAGAAGGGGTGCAGATATAAATACCCAAATCAGTACACGCGCCGATGTATGTGATATTTCTGTGTTAATAAGTTAGTCAACGTGTTTTGTGATATAAATAATCATTGAAATGTTGTATGTTTGTATTGATATAAATGTTTTTATAATGATAAAATATAAAGATACACTGCAATTTATATCTGCGGACATACAGAGTACGGATATAACCATCAAAACAATATATACAACATTGTTGGTTGTGTATCAGTTTAATTTAATGCAATGTAACAATTAAAATTCTTTAAACTGTACAATTCTAGACATAATCGTTATTAGTGAGCATATCAACAGACGCAGCAGAGTTTATATCCTTGGGTATGCAGGATATGGATAGGAAAATCGAAATGACGAAATTACTGTCTCCATTATTGTTATACGTCCGGTAATTGTAATGTAATTTAACCAGTTTATCGAATATTCAAACCATTATGTTTACCCGTCTTTAAATAATACATTTTAAGCAATATATCCAATATCCATATCCGCACAAAATACAATTCCGTGAGCATTCAGTAAACGGGAAGATATTTGATACAGGTAAGGCGATATGGGATAGTAAATAGAAATACATGACACAGACATAGGCATGCGGGATATGGACAAAGGGATGGTGGACATTGAGACACAGGACATGGACTAGGGTATGCATGATATAAACATTAATGGACATGCGCATACAGGACATTAACATGGGGATACAGGACATTGACATGTGAATACAGGACATTAACATTGGGATACAGGACGTTCACATGGAGATACAGGACATTTACATGGGGATACAGGACATTGACATGTGAATACAGGACATGGACATGGTGATACAGGACATAACAAGGGGATACGGGACATTGACATGGGGATACAGGACATTTACATGGGGATACAGGACATTGACATGGGGGGATACAGGACATTTACATGGGGATACAGGACATTGACATGTGAATACAGGACATTAACATGGGGATACAGGACGTTAACATGGGGATACAGGACATTTACATGGGGATACAGGACATTGACATGTGAATACAGGACATTAACATTGGGATACAGGACGTTCACATGGAGATACAGTACATTTACATGGGGATACAGGACATTGACATGGAGATACAGGACATTTACATGGGGATACAGGACATTGACATGGGGATACAGTACATTAACATTGGGATACAGGACGTTCACATGGAGATACAGGACATTTACATGGGGATACAGGACATTAACATGGGGATACAGGACACTAGCATGGAGATACAGGGTATTGACATGGGGAAACTGGACACGGACATGGGGATGCAGGATATATTGTAGACATTGGGATACCGGACACTGACATGGGGATACAGTTCACTGGCACGGGAGATACAGGACAATGACATGTGGATACAGGACATTAACATGGGGTTACAGGACATTTACATGGGGATACAGGACATTGACATGGGGATACAGGACGTTCACATGGAAATACAGGACATTTACATGGGAATACAGGACATTGACATGGGGATACAGGACGTTCACATGGAAATACAGGACATTTACATGGGGACACAGGACATTGACATGGGGACAGAGGACACTAGCATGGAGATACAGGATATTAACATTGGGATACAGGACGTTCACATGGGGATACAGGACAGTACAGTACGTTGACGTGATACGGGATATTGACAGGAAAGGACAGTGGCAAGGGGGATACAGGATATTGACACGGGTGATACCTGATTCTGACAGGACAAGACCTTGACATTGGGGATACAGAACAGTGACGTGGGGGATACAGGACATGATCATGGGGATCTGAGCATGAACACGTGGATACATGATATGTTATGGACATGGGGATACAGGGCATGGACATGAAGAAACAGGACAGGAATGTGAGGATACAGGACATTGGCATGGGGGATACAGGACATTGACATAGTGATACTGGACATTGACATAGGGGATACAGGACATTGACATTGGGGATATAGGACATTGACATGGGGGATACAGGACATTGACATGGGGGATACAGGACACAGATATGGTGATACAAGGCATGGATAAGGGGATACAGGGTATGGACATGTGTATACAGGAAATAGACATGGAGATACGGGATATGAACATGGGATGTCGATGAAATGATGTGGTATATGTATAGCTACCTGATCTGAACATGTGGATCTACGGGAAATAACAGAACATATTAATTGTGGTACAGTTAGTAAAATATATTTACGTTTGGACGAACTTTCAGCGGAAGATAACATCCAAATAAACAAATGACATCCAAATATCACAAATAATTTTATACAGTTATTTCAAAGGCAATATTCGTAACCAGTATGCCCACGGATATTAACTCCGGTATGGCTTTCGATCTATAAAGTACTGACACTTATTTAAAGACGAGTATACTTTCATGTGATTTTTCTTGCGTGCGTTTTATTATACAAGCGTATATATTAAAATAATATTATCGTAACAGTTAAAACTGGAAGAACTTTAATAAAAAAAGATATGTAACCCCTACAATGCGGCTTCTGGTATATTTTTAAGAACAAATGTAAAAACGGGTGTATTTTCATAAAAGAGGTTTAAACAAATTGGAAAAAAAAATGAAAATCGTATTGCATCTAATTATAAACATTTAGCAAATTAAGTTGTAGATAATGATTTTAACGTTCATTTCCGTACATCCCAATGTCGATAGATATGTACTCTGGTGCGGCTATATTTATATACAATTACTGTGTAAAGACGGGTATACTTTCATGAAAAGTAGATTTACTAACTGGCAAAATTGATTCTGCATCAAAGTAAAAAGGAATAATTACAAATTAAATTGTAGATGGTTATTTAAACGTTCATATCCCTAAACCCCAAAGGACACAGGATATAAACTTTGCTGGTGCGGCTATATTCAATTAATATGTAAAGAGGGGTACACTTTCCTGAAAGATGTTTAATTAAATAACAAATAATATTATTGTGTCAAAGTACACAAGAGAATTACACAAATACGGTTTAAGATCGTGATTTTAACGTTCATATCCGTACATCCCCATGTCAATGGATATGAACTCTGGTGAGGTTATATTTATATGCAATAATTATGTAATAACGGGTAGATCTACACTTGCATGAAAGTGAGTTTCATGAATTAAAAACAATGATTTCGCATCAAGGTACATACAAGATAAAATTTCAAATCGTGATTTTAACGTTCGATCCGTACCTTTTATATCCAGGATATGAGTTCCGCTTCTACGGCTATTGTTATATTTATATGCAATTATTATGTAAAGATGAGCATACTTTGATTAAAGCTTATTGAAATGCTATAGTTTTAACGTTCATATATATATATTCGTAACCCTAATATCCACGGATATGAAATCACATATAGATATTAATCACACAAAGACCTGTATATTGGACTTTATCTATATAATTATTAGAAAACGTACACTAAATGATTTTATATACGACCATAATATAAAGGGAAATCTAAACACATAAAAATCTTAAGAAAGACTCGTAAATATTGAGTATAACATTCATATCCGTACCCCCTGATTCATATCCGCTGACATGAATGCATATCTGGTCATAAGACATACCGATCGGGAGCTCTCGTCACATGACACGTCACATGACAGTCAAAATGTCTGCTGTTTGGTTTCGGTTCGATGAAAAGTGACTGGTGTATTAACAAGGAACAATGATAAAACTATTGATTTTATGCTTCGTATATAGATTTGGCGTTGTTTCATCTTGTGGAATCTCCACACACATTGAAATTAGTGAGTTTTTACTTGAAGTAGACTTAAAATTAACAAAATACCTAGATCTATTATATTATCACGTTAGTATAAATTTTCGATAGAACTTACAAGGTATAGACTATAGTTACGATTCGTCACAGATGCATTACAACTCGTGCCACCTTGATTTAGAGTCTCTTCGGTAAATAAACTTTTTATTTAATCGGACATATACATTAAAGTCTTAATACCCCTGTCAACTTTATTTTTAAACCCATTCCTTTCATGGAAATCGTAAGATGTACACCATCATAGGCTGCTCACCATTTAAGTCTGGTGGGTCAGAGGTGGACACAGGGTGTCGAATGGCCATTGTAGGCTGCACACCATTTAAATCTGGTGGGTCAGAGGTGGACACAGAGTCCTGAATGGCCATCCTAGGCTGCTCACCATTTAAGTCTGGTGGGTCAGAGGTGGACACAGGGTTCGTATGGTCATTCTAGGGTGCTCACCATTTAAGTCTTGTGGGTCAGAGGTGGACACAGGGTTTGTATGGCCATTCTAGGCTGCTCACCATTTAAGTCTGGTGCATCAGAGGTGGACACAGGGTCCCGAATGGCCATCTTAGGCTGCTCACCATTTAAGTCTTGTGGGTGAGAGGTGGACACAGGGTTCGTATGGTCATTCTAGGGTGCTCACCATTTAAGTCTTGTGGGTGAGAAGTGGACACAGGGTTTCTATGGCCATTCTAGGCTGCTAACCATTTAAGTCTGGTGGGTCAGTGGTGGACACAGGGTTCGTATGGTCATTCTAGGTGGCATACCATTTAAATCTGGTGGGTCAGAGTTTACAAAGGGTCCCAAATGGCTGTTATAGCCTACATGGCATTAAAGTCAGGTGTGTAAATGCACAGGGCACCTTATGACTTACATAAGCCGCACAATATTTAAGTCAGATGAGTAAAAGGCACATACAGGGTCCCATGGCTACATACCATTTAGGTCCATTGAGAATAAGTTGTACACAGTTCTTCATATGGTCATTATAAGCCGCACACCATTTAAGTCAGGTCAGAGTCATATTTTTCCTTTGCTGCATTTTCAGTAAATGTTGACATTTGGATACACGTTTAACAACACCCACGTCACACCATGACTACACATATACTACTTTAATTAAACGGTTTGTGAATTTAAGTGGAGTGGGTTTAGCAATATCCTTCCTTTTATGTTGTTGTTGTTTTTCTGAAAAGGTTATAGTACAAAAATAACACCAAAACACTTGAAATATTTCAAAATGCTTTAATATTTTCATGACTTAGATCTCTACAAATCAACATTTTAGCTTGTGAACACACTAGAGGCCACAGTTTTTATCCAATCTTCATCAAACTTGGTCAGAATGTTTGTCTGCATGAAATCTTGGATGAGTTCATTATTGGGTTACATGGGGTCAAAAAGTAGGTCACTAGGTCAAATCTTATAAAAAAGCTTGTGAACACACTAGAGACCACATTTATAGCCCAATCTTCACAAAACTGATCAGAATGTTTGTCTGCATGAAATCTTGGATTATTTTGTAACTGGGTCATTGGGGGTCAAAAAGTAGGTCACTAGGTCCAATCTTAAAAAAAGCTTGTGAACACACTAGAGGCTACATTTATAGGCCAATCTTTATCAAACTTGGTCAGAATGTTTGTCTACATAAAATCTTGGACGAGTTCATTATTGGGTCACGTGAGGTCAAAAAGTAGGACACTAGGTCAAATCTTAGAAAAAGATTGTGAACACACTAAAACCACATATAGCCCAATGTTCACCAAACTTGATCAGATTGTTTTTCATCCCAGTGACCACACTAATAATCAATTTTCACCAAAGATTTCTAAAGTAAATAACTCTTAATTACTTGATGCTTGAGCCTACTGAAAGCCTGTGTCCTCCTCAGGTGAGCAATTAAGGGCCATCATGGCCCTCTTGTTACTCCTACCTATACATAGTTTGAAGTATTTGCAGACCTTTTAAATGACAATGTTTTTTTATTAAAGAATGTCAATATCAGTTGTACATGATGTGTTTAGAACATACAATGTGGTGTGGTAGATACTTGATTTAGGATGTACTTGTGCGCAGGTAACATTTTAATAAACAGGTCCATACATGGAGGCACATGCACCAAGCAGAGAGCTAGTAATCATCTGGTTCAGTCTGTACTGTATTGTTCAAAAAGTTCCAGAGTCATCCTTGAAATCTTTTAGTCCATTTAAATTGGTACCTTTTGAGCTTCTTTTCTCTCAAGAGTTTTGCCTGGATCTCACTTCCTTGTCTTCCTGGAATAACAGCATCATCAGCACATACTGGTGGAAGGGCAAGTTACCTTTCCTGGTCTGCAAATAGAGTTTATTTTGCTAATTATCACATTTGTTGTTTGTCTTCACAGACCTTCTGTATTGACTCTGAAAGTTTACAGGCCATGTGTCATTGCTTATCCAAGTACTTTCAATTTATTATTTCTGTTGACAATATTTCTCTCCAGAAAAGAGATGCTGATGTTTTCCATGTTGCTCTTTGCTTCCTGACTTGCCTGCTGGTCAGTGGCCGATTGCAGGAGAGGTAGGACAAATGTTGTTGATGACAGCAGCTAGAAGACCTTTTTCATTTCTTTAGTCCCACCTCTTTTTCCTTGACAATAACACAATACATAGTGAAACTTGCTTCTTGTTGTCTTCACTTATTGAGAGCATGAATCACGATAACCGTGCAGGTAATATCTATGCACCATGCATTGGTTCTTAAAAGGATTGAAAAGTTGGGTATCTGTAGTGAGGTCAAGAAGTTTTAGTTCCTTTTCTCTTACTGGAAGAGCCCTCTGTGCAATAGAGGTAGTCTTCATTGATCTCTAATTCAAGATCTTAATGCTTTCCTAGAGGTCAGCGTCAGACTGAAACAAGTGTAACTGCACAACTGGTTAGCTTAAGTTTAGGTATTTTCCTGTGATGTACTTCATCAGCACAGTTTCAAAGAACCATGACTTTCTGTTTTAAGTTTTTCTTCACTTGAATTGAAACTTTGAGCTCAGGTTTTGCTGGATGACAATGGTCTGCACTAGATGTCTATTGTACAGCCAAGGGGAACATAACAAATCCTTTTTTCTCACACTTCAACGCCAGTCTCCCATGACAGAAGGGAGTATCTGGCTAGGCGTTAAGGTGACAACACAAATGTCAGCTTGCCTCTTTTGGTCTTACTCAAAATTACTTAATGTGCTGGGTAGAATCTCAGTAACTGTGTCATCTTTTAGAAATACTTGAGCTTCATCCCCAACCATAGATTGGTCTAGTCAGGTGCTGTTGAATGACACTCAGTTGTCTGCAGCATGCTTTCTTTGCATAGCTGGAACTAATTATTTAGTTGACAGTTACATCAGTTCCTACCTCCATATCTTCTTCATGCCAACATGGCCTACAAGTGTACTGTAGCTCATGATATATTATATAACATATTCCTGATAGGATATATCCATGTTTCTGCATCTAATATAATGATATCTGTGACATCTGTCACATTTTAGAACTGAATGATTCCTTTAGATTCAGTGCAAACTAAAGTTACTTTGAGGTGCTGGCATATATTTTTGCTGTTCTGGATTTCTCACATTTAAAGATGATAACAACTTGCATTTAGTCAAACTTCAAAAATACATTATGGATTAAAGACATTTTTGGATGACATTGTCCATGACAAGATGATGACATGTTCTACTAAGTCTGCTAAGTTATAATAAATATAGTATGCAAAATCTGCACATGATATTTAATATGTATAACAAGGTTGTCCATATTGTTGTTATGAAGCAAATCCTTGTTGTGGCAAATCATTATTTAAAATAATAAAACTATATTAAATTCCTGGCTAGTAAGTTGTTTCTTAAGTAGCCTTCACATTTGATTAAGCAACAACAATTTACCACTTTGTATGTATGCTGGTTACTAATACATATATAATTAAAATATATGTAATAATGATGGCTAGCCAAACTCTAATAAGATGTTTATCTGCAGCTGTTTATTAAATTCCAATATCTAAAATGATAAAGTTTTTGAAATGCATCATTGCTATATTGCCTACTATTCTGACCTTAATTCTGATGTATATATTTACATGATTGTCTTACATATGAACTGATAGCATACACAGCAATAAGCCACATGACCACCCATCAATTGGTGTTTTGCTCTCTTTAGCACCCTCCAGATTGCAGAGCAGGTAAGGTAGTCAGCCTTGACCCATCTACGCTGCCTGCCAGCATAGGCTTGCTATGATATAGCTAAAGCCAACTGGATGCCCTCTCTACAGATTTTACAAGAGCTTGTCTTTTGACAGCAGTCTTTTAAGAATTTTGTCCTTATCCTCAATGCCTCAAACATTTTCCATGTCAACCCAACCCCCAACTTCCTTGGGAAGATCCATGTCTTCTGTCTGTCTATCTGTCTCTGTCTGTCTCTTTTCCTGTTTACCAAGGCTTTGGTATTTTGACCTTTTCAGCTCTCTTCACTCTTCCTGTAGCACAGTTAAATTGCTAAATTGATCAATAACACCAATTGTCAACATTTGGACCACATTGCTATGTCTGCATGGAAAGAATAAAATCTGTTTGTTTTTTCTGGGAATTGAAACCTTCTCTTCTGGTCTACCTTCATGTCTAAGCATCAGTATTTATTTAGGATAACTGATCAGTCTTAACGTAAATGCTTACCATTTGCTCCTACTTACAGAAAGCAGGTGTATTGAAAGCATATCTAAAGAGACCTGCTATCTTTCTCACCTTTTCTAGGGTGCATTCATGAAGCTTCTCCAGCTCCCCTTCCTTCTGTTAGGCCTGCAGTCGGGCCTTTTGGCTTAAAATTCTTCTCCAGGTCAATTTTATCCTTAAAATGGGTGCAGTTTATGGATGTATACTACCTCCAACTTTCATTTAACTGCTTCTATAGGTAATGTTTTCAAGATAATGTTACAATCATCATTAAATGCACTCCAGCTGTTATCACTCATCTTGGACCAGTTCACCCTACTCTTTCTCCTAGAAGAAGCTGGGTGTCATTGTTCCTTGATGAAGCTTAGCTTTGTAATTTCTATCGAATCTCATGGCTCTGAGAAGTGGTTCTTCTTTGTTTGCAACTTCATAAGGGCATTGTGTGAACATTTCTCTTGTAGCCAAAGATAGAAATGTCTGCTTTGTTATTGTTGATGGAAAAATCAGTGAGTGATTGTTGGAAAGGCAATCAATTTCTACCTCTGTGGAGTGTATCTGGAAGTGTATCCTCTTGTGCTGCCATGACTTCTGTGGTAGCTGGTAGTGTATCCTCTTGTGCTGCCATGACTTCTGTGGTAGCTGGTAGTGTATCTTGTGCGGTCATGACTTCTTCAACAGAGTTATTACAACATTATTTCTTCAGACTCACCCTGCTGTTAGTTGAAAACTGGAGCTGACATGTTGCACAGTAGTTGAACATGTGACTCATCGTCTCCATAATCTCAGCAAAAACCTGATTGGAGTCTTTACTTTTCTTGTGCCATGCGGACACTCTGTGTCTGATGGTTTTTCATTCCACTCAGATTCATACATGCTTTGCCACAACTGATGTTATGTAGGTATATGGAATAACAAAAATAAACAATTTTTGCATACTGGTTTATTTACATTGAGTCCATCCTCACGGACCTTTCATTCTCTCGGTCTCTCGTAAGACCCAGATAGTTTACACTTTGTATGTTTGCTGTAGCTATTCCAGCACTGTTCTTTGGCAAGAATTGAATTGCCACTACCAGATATTCATATGCTTATCTTTCCTAGCTGCCAGCTGTCTGTCAATTTGTCACTTACCTTTCCAAGTTGTCATCTAGACTTTCTTTGAAGTCATTGGTAAACCAGAGAAAATAATGTTAATCATACACATAAACTGCATGCACAGATGTCAGACGTTAATTAGTGTTTTATTCTCTTAATTACTTAATACATCCTTCAGAGGACAGAGCAGGTTGGATAATCTGCCTATACCTCATTTATGTTGCCTGCCAGCATAGTTTGTTAATGATGTGTCTCTGTATAAATGAAATTAAACCATTGTTCAAAATCACATCTAATGTTTTTCTTAAGTTTTTAGAACTGAATAAATAAAAAAAAAGAAAACTGTTTGTGCCTATGGTAGTAATATAAAAATAAACTTTATATTTCGAACTTTTACATGAAAATGCTGCGACATTGATAGCTGTTTACATCCTTGGTTTCAAACATGTTAAAATTAACATTGTTGCATTTTCTTATTCCAGGCCACAGAGCTATTGCATTTTTTTACGGAAAAGGCAGCATTGATTATGGTGCAGTAAGTAACTTTGGATTGATCATTTTATAACTGTCTATTGTAACAACATGTTTCTGATGGTACCAATAAATTCTAGGGCTTTACTCATTGTCAGATTGTAGGTTTCAAACTAGTAGATGGTTTGCACGCTCATGTTGTACTGATGGTCAATGGTGATGGGAGGTAAAGGGTACTTGACATGGTCAACTCATTTGGTAACACATTTGTCTTAGAAGCAAAGGTATCAGGTTAAAACCAAAATATGGCCACACATTTTTATTTTGTGTTACACTAGCTTGCAAGTTATATCCCTAAAGGTAGTGCAAATGCTTGTAGAGAACTAGTTAAACAATATTTTACAAAAGTAACAGAGCTGCATTCTTTCTAGGCATGCACTGTACTTTATCTTATTATGAGCATTTGTTGATTGTAATATATAAATACCAGTAACATCCTGCATTTTCTTTTCCAAAGTTGATAAGGAAGCACCAAGATGCTCTGCTAGCAGGGAGTCCCTACCCAGATGCCTTTTATGGACCAGACTGTGCAGCAGGTGAATAATAAAGTTGTGTTTAGTTCATTGTTATATTTTTATGTTCAATATAAAATGGCACTGTGTGGCTTTATACTAATATCCAAGACTATATTCTTTTAACTCTTTCATTGAGGCTGCTCTAGGTATTATGTTCAGGAGGAATGGTAGGGAACTGATTGGACATTTATAGTCAGATGCAGTCAAACCTGTATTAAAAGACCACCATCGGGACAGGGCAAAAGTGGTCTCTTAAGACAGGTGGTCTCTTAATGCAGCATGGTTACTTTTTGTGAGAACTACACTTGAAATTTACAAATTGTGTTGTATAAGCAAGGAGTAGAGAAAGCAATAACATCAATATATTTTACTAGTGTAACAGAACAGTTAGGCATGTAAAGGTCAACTGATGTCTATAAAAATAAATAAATCAGCACATAAATACATGTATGTTTATCAAATAGTATGTTTGTGCATTTTGTATTGTGTACATTCCTCCTGGATTTTCACAGTCAGTTTGTATTTTGTGCTAAATCCTCTGTCGTCTTGTAATAAAATTAGTATGTAATTAAAGTATATACACTACAATTTACATGTTATCAAATTGCAAACAACAGTTCTCAAATCATCACTTAGCACTGAAATAAATGAATGGTAGTTTGTTTCACAGATGATGTAATTCGCATGTCAATTAGAATGTGACTGTGGCACTTGACGTCCGGTCGCATCGTCGTTCAGTGAGTCATTTTGAGTTGAACGTTTAACTCGTTTCACTTTCGAATTTCCATGTTCATATTCGTTCATTAATTCACGTTTTTGTTTTGCAATGTTCTGAATCTGCGTTTTTCCGACACCAAGCTCAGATGCAACAGTACGACAACTTTTCCCACTGTTCAAAAGTTTGACAACTTGGACACGATCTTCTATTGTAAGGCACGTTCGTTTAGACATGTTGATGCGTAATGCAACAAAGAAAAACTGTTCCAGATATTCCATTACATTACTGTATCCAATTGCAGTTTGCGCTTTATAATTGTATATTTTAAGTTTTTAGCAAATCAATTTATCGTAAATCATACAAACATAACTTTGATTTACTTTTAAAGAAACCGAAGTCGGAACATGGTCAATAAGTGTCAATACGAGCGGTAATAGGGCACACTCGATTAGGTGTGAATCGAGCGCGGGCTTGATGTGTACATCGACCCAGTGACATTACGTAATTTCCCAGTTTGACACGGCCAATTGCAGTGATTATCATAGAAGAGCAAACGTGTAAATTAATTGCTTATTGTGTGGTCGTAACTAATATGTGAGTGGATTAACGCGGTCGCCTATTAGAGTATAATTAAAGCATGTTTGACATGTTTATGTGCGGTCGCTGGACGCAGATCAAAGGTGGGCGCTTATTACATTACAATTACAGAACAAATATGATCGGGCGGCTTTGAAGTGGTCGCATAGAGCAGGTGGTCGCCGGTTAGGGGTGGTCGTATGGTCAGGTTTGACTGTAGTTAGAGAAATAATGGGTGGAGCTTAGCTAGGCGAAAAACAGTTTTAGCATACTGGCTACTAGTTTTTAGAGTATATGAAGTTAATGCTCTTTATTGTAAATGACAAATCTTAATATTAAAGATAAGATAAAAAATTTGCTAAAACCATTTTTGTCCATTATTTTGTTATAAGTGTGTGTTGGGTTAATATTTCACTTAACTTTCAGTATATTAATAACACTGAACAAATTCCATTTAATGTAAAAGTCAGATGACTCCTAAAATTTCTCATGTAACACAGAAGAAGATAAATGGTGTGCCTTAGCAATCAATTATAGCAGAATCATATTTTGCGAATGCTTTTTTTATCAATTCTGCCAAAACTGGAGAAAGATTATATTGTTTAACAATGACTCGTCAAAATCTAGTGTCATGTTCTCACACACTGTTTTCAAAGAGTGAATTCATGTACACACATTGCAAGCTCAGATGTTCAAGAGATTTTAAGAGAAAGTCAGTCTAGATCACAGGTGTCAATTGCAATGTATAAAAAAACTTTTTATATAGACTAGCTGGTTGGTAAAGATTTAAGGCAAAAAGGTGTAATAAAAAAACACTTTCTTGTATAAGCACAATTTTATATGCAGTGGGAACAAATGTGTTTTTACCATGGATTCCACATACAGGTACATGTAAATCTCATTTAACTATATTGCAGCCCTTTATTCTGTGGAAAGGCTGCCTGGACCCTAAAGATCATGTGATAATAGAGCTTTGTACTTAGCACATAATTTATTCTTTTTAAAAAGATTGTAAATGAAAGAAAGACAGTTTTGTTTCTGCATCCATGTATATATATGAAATGATAATTTCTTTCTTGAATGCAAAAATGGTATCACTTAGAATTTTATGTTGTTGATACAGATGTATATTTTACTTTCTAAAGCCAAGTACCAGGATGTTTCTGAAGACACCCATTGGGCACCATTCCTCAATGCTTCAGTCAACTACATCCACAGCAAATATCCCCAGCCATGGGATGAGGTAACATTTGTCAAGATATCTTTTTGTGCACTGACATACCAGTCACAATGGCAGTTTAGTGTTCATCACAATTTGCTTGTTGGACTGTAACTAGCCCTGCATCCAAACAGTTTTATGCTCTCTGTGTGAAAGTCTTTGGCATGATGCGAAGCAGTGTTCCGATCATGTACCACACGGCTTGCACAAATATCACATTTAGTGGTCAATTGACCTTAAAGGACAGTATTCCAGGACTGACCAATCAGAGCTCTGTTCATTGGTACATGGTCACTTAACATGTGTCAGTCAGATAATCTGGCTGTATTGATCGGTCAGTTGTTTGAGCTTGTTTGAACACCCTTCAAATTTGAAAATAAGAAAAAATGCAAAATATTTTGCCTTGATGGGACAGTTTGTCTCAAAAGGCCTCCAAGCATATTGGGAAGAAATTTGGCATAAAAAATGAAAAAGTGTATATTTTTTCAACTGAGAATTTAAACTTAAAATTAAATAAACAAAATTTACTCTACAGAAATAAGCAAATGCCCCTGATGCTTTCAGCATTAATAATAGCTGCTAATGCCATTGTGTAATAACATTTATTTGTCAGTTAGATGAACAATTAGATGTAAAAGATGTTAGATTGAAAATTCTATAAATAACTGGAAAAATGTTTTGTTTCAGGCCACCGAAAAGCTGGTTGTGTTCTTGTTTGGTGTGGTATCCCACCAGGTGGCTGATATATTGTGGCACAGTCTGGGCGTGGACCAAGGTTTCCTAACAACCATGGGAGATGTAAGTTATGATATCATTTTAAATTAGCTGGTTGGTCATATGTGAGATGCTTATTGGTCAGTAAGGAGATGTTATCGTTTTCTATCACCTGATTGGTCAGAAAGGAAATGTAATCATTTTCTGTCAGATGATTGGTTAGAAGGGAGATGCAATCATTCACTATCACCTGATTGGTCAGAAAGGAAATGTAATCATTCTCTGTCAGATAATTGGTCAGAAGGAATACGTAATCATTCTTTATCAGCTGATTGATCAGAAGGAATACGTAATCATTCTGTATCAGCTGATTGGTCAGAAGGAAACACATATTTATATGTTTTTGGTAAATAGTATAGATCCAGATCTGGGCCTGCACTTTTTGATGCTGAATCTCTAGCAATATGACAACAATAGGCACCTGTTCATGTCATTGTTAAAGAAATGACTAAGAATTATTTTGGGTTATTAACAAATGTAGCAAGCTAAGGGTTAAGCAAGGAATGCCCGTTTTAACTCTCAATTGGTTAAAATCTTTTTTACAGAAACTAATGAGTTGTCCTTTTATTGTTGTCATATAATAACTTAGAGAACTTATGTCAACAAGCTGATGAAGATAAAGTTAAACACTTAAATGTGTTCTTTATTGAAGGCTAATTTTAGTTTAAACATATTTATTCTCATATTTAACAATACATTTGCAGTACACAAACACAGGATATACATACAAGTAGAGAGAGGATTTGAACGAAGGCAAAGATTATAATGTTCATTTCCTTAGATCAATATACAAAACAACATGTAAATAGAGTGGTTGTATACTTTTGCAAGAAAATATAAGTACTAGGCATTCTAATAACAGTTTCAATTTACAGTTTTAGACAAATATAAATATACTAAATTTAAGTGAGAGAGTATGCAGGTATAGAGATAGGTAAATAAGAAAAGGTCCTATCAAAATTTTCACAGATATTTAAATTTTATCTACCTGCAGACCAAGGCAGACAAGGTAAATGTAAATGTGACAAAAAACACAGAGACGAGACATAACACACAAAGAGAAAAACCATCAGTTACCGCCTTGGAACGGTCAGTCGGCAAAAGGGCCAACTGGGGTGCTTAAACCTGGTTTGTGGAGCGCTCCAACCTCGCACTTCCTGAAGGTTTTTCTATCAAACAAACAGTGTAAATAAAAATATCCCGTCAAAGTGAAACAACTAACAGTAGGCACCTGCATCGGGAGTTAAAACAGATATAAAGAACTTATGTACATACATGATAACTAGTAATAAAACAACATATGTACAGTATGTACCGTAGATAAAAGCCTCGGCAACCAAAATATTCCAAATGAGAGAGTAGTTTCAAATAAAATGAAGCAGTACAAGCGCTGATATATTATAAGAACAATATAATGACGTCATAAATGCCATGACGTCATATGCCAAAAGTGTCAAAAGTGAAATGTAAAAAATATGAAGAAATAATAGAATTTTAGAAAATCCACAAAATAAAACGTAGTATTGTTTAGAGTTAATTGTTTAAAAAACATATTATAAACGCCGAGGATTTATCCGCAGTTGACATATATATGATATGATATGATATGATATATATGACATATATATAGAGAGTTTACACTTAAATGAGATAGAGAGAGGGAGAGAGGGGGTAGAGAAAGAGAGAGAGTGAGAGAGAGAGAGATGGAGGGGTCTGCCGTGTCTACTGTTGATATCGTACATTTCAAATCTTTTAGTATCAGAAATGTATTTCTGAACAGTATTAAAAATAGCATAGTTTTGACTAAGGGTCATGTTAACATTACCAAATAAAAGTGTATTGACATTGATGTTGTAGTTTTCCAATGATTTGAACATGGCTAGCCTTTGTTGGGAGTATAATGGCATTCGGCAAAAAAGTGTTAGTTTCTACACTACCACATCTACACAGTGGATTTGGAACAATTCCCTTATGAAAGAGGTGGTGTTAAAGTGAACTACATTCTGTTCATAGCTGTGAGTGTAAAATTTGAGCTCGTCTTTTTCCCTTGTAAAAGAATGACGGAGCTTTAACTGTATTTGTTCTTATTTTTTCTTTGAACGAATTTAGTGTTGGAGCATTAAGTATATCAGATGATAGATTATTCATCTCTCGTATTACAGAAGGGAGGAAAGATTTAAAATATGATGTTGTTCGTGCAAATACTCCAGGAACACTATAGTTGTTGCGTAACTGATATCGGGCATTCGACACGCTATAGGGATTAATGAAGACAAGTAATCAGGAGTAAGGCCATTCAGTATCTTATAAAACAAAACTAAACAGTGATTTCTTCTTCTGTCAGAAAGAGGATCCCAACCAATTTCGCTGTGTAATGCATTTATACGGACAAGTTTATTGGAACCAGAAACAATATGAGCACATTCATTTTGGATATTTTCTAGATGTTTAGATTCATATCCTACACAATTGCTCCAGACAACATCACCATATTCGAGAATAGTGGATATATGAAAAATAAATAGTTTCCAGTGCCCTGCGGTCCAGTGTAAATTCGTATTTACATACAATGTTGACACGCTGCCAAGCTTTTGATTTTATATAATTAATGTGAGAGTTCCATGAACAACCCTTTGACAAGATTATGCCAAGATGCTTATGCTCAATTAACTCGGGGATGATTTGACCGTTCATTGCTAAAGGAGGATGGTTTGATGTTCTTTTCTCAGGATATTATAAGTGAATCTATTTAGATGGGTTGACCAGCCATTTTTTAGCCCAAACGCCTATTTTATTTATGTCATTTTGTATGGTTTCTGCAGCAGTTTCTGCATCCTGAAAAATATAATAAACTTAATCACTTAATAGTGACCCAATTCGAAATAGCACCAGGAAGAACAACTCTTTGCCACCACAAAGTCAAATAATCAGCAAACCAGGACAAGAGCCGGCCTTTTATCCCAGCAGAACTCAGTTTGGCTAGTAGACCCTTTATGCCAAACTTTGTCAAAGGCCTTACTGATATCAAAAAATACAGTTCTAACCTCCAGTCCATCATCAAGGGCTATACAGCAGTTATTATCGATAAAAGTTAGCTGGTTTACAGGTGAATTACCTGGTAAGAATCCAGATTGATGAGGTATAAAGAAGTGACAGACTTTAAGATGGTTACATATGTGTTTATAGATAAGACATTCAAACACCTTTTCAAGTGTGTTAAGCAGTGATATAGGTCTGTAGTTGATAGGTAAAGAGGCGTCACCGTTCTTTAATACTGGGGTAATGTTTGCTTCTTTCCATTTACTGGGTACTTTACTTAGCTGTAACGATTTGTGAAATAAGTCACACAAAGGGAAAGGTAATTCTTTAGATGCTTCAATTAATACTTTGTTGTTTAGGCCATCGGGCCCTAAAGCTTTTCCTTGTGGTAATGATTTCAGAATTTCCTCTACGTCCCCAGGATTTAATGATATATGTTCTATTGTATTGTTCATTTGGGTTATGTCTGATGGTATGGGCTTTTGGTTGTCATCAATAATTGTCTGACTAAGGAAAAAATTGTTAAGTAAATTAGCTTTATCATAATCATTTGATATAGGATAGTTGGTACTAGGGTCTAGGAGTGCTGGAATTGTTTGCTTGAATGAGACATGTATAAATGAATTAAAACTTTCCAAAACTCTTTGGATGATGGTTCACAAGTTTTTAACTTTTTGGCCTTTTTAATGTAGTATTCAGTTTTTGATTTACGAATAAGAGATATAATTTTGTTTTTCATAGACCAAAAACGTTGCCAGCAATGCATAGGTTGTGTAATTTTGGCTTTTCTGTAAAGGCTTATTTTAAACAAAACATTACTCATATCTGTGTTTACATCACATTGTATGTTTACTTGAGTTTCATGTAATATTTAGTCACTTGATGAAACAACAGTAGAAAGCCCTTCTCAGTTGTGTATATTTTTTGTTTTGCAGGTCAACTTTCATGGAAGTTTTAGTGATGCCCATTCAATAGGAGATTTTGGTAAGCACCTTAAAACACATGCATGGGTACAAAACTTTGTTTTAATTTTGATGGAAGATTGTTTAATTTTTGCCATAAAAGTTACCAATGCTTTTTATTACATGTCCTTTATTTTTGTTTTTATTGCTACAACCATTTTTAGCTGTCTCACAAGGTTGGTTCAGGTGCCAGTTTGGGCAATAACTGCAAAGAGGTTGTCCAGATGGTCTGCTGTGTGAAGAGATTCTAAACTGATATTTGTTCAATGCAGCCAATATGTCAAAAATAATCTGAATATTCTGACTATACTAAAATCAATATCATCTTACATGGTGTTGAATATTTATAAATGCACAAGTTGTTTACTATGTTGTCAAGAAAAATATATCAAAATGCTTACCAAATTATATTTTATAGACATTTTTATCTGTTCACTTACTTAAAGTTGACTTTTAATATTAATATTTGTTATAGGGTGACATTTGGTATTAAGATAATATTGCATAAATTTAAGAATTTAAATTGGTGTTTCTAAATAAAGTAAAAATATTTTAACAGGAGGCGATATCCTTACTGAGTTTGAGATGAACACAAGTTACATTCCTTTGGAGCATGGATGGTAAGTGAATAGAGTTTTGTCTAATTTGACCATGTATTGTAATAGAGAAGCAGTTTGTCTTATATGACAATAGATAGTAAGTGAGTACCTTTAGTATTTTGTCCAATTGGGCCACAGATATAAAGTGAATAGCAGTTGGTCTAACCCATTTTGTTACACCTGTCTGAGCTGAACTTATAATAAATGTATTAAAATTTGTATTTTAGCTTACTTAAATATGACCATTTATCTCTTCAAATACTTTGCAGAAAATGGTTAGGCCTAGCCCAAAATACTATATTTGCCTCTTAGTATTTAACCCCATGCTTTCTTTTTACTTTGACATCCAGTTGGTAGCATATACTGTAATTTATTATAAAAGTTTGTTGCAGATTTATTTCTGTAATTCTTTATTATTATAAAGATGACTCAAGGTTTCTGTGTTAAAATGCCATTGAATTTTGACCGTTTCAGGTACATTCCTACTGATGACCTGTGGAATATTTATGTCAGCTACTATCAGTCCACAACGAAGATCCCAAAGAACATTGTGTCCGAGTGCTCTTTGGCTTTGTTTCTTAAGAGGTATTACTGTTCCAGATTATAATGCTAACAGTAATATCTCTATTTAGTGCATTATTAAATCCCACAATGCTCAATAAAATCTTGTATTGTAAATACTTATAAAATTTTCAAATTTAGAAGATTCAAATAAGGTTCTGATGTGTATAGTGTAGTAATTAAAATAAAAAATTTAAATGAATGTAAAAGATGTCACCCAAAGAGGGATGGATATGTTTAATGTCCAGGTCAAGGTTATATATATTAATAACCTTTCAAAGCAACCATTCAAAAGATCACATCATAAAGTTATTTTAATGTTGTGTTCATGAAAATCTGCATTGCAGGGTTTACTTTTCATCTGTATGAATAAAAGCATCTTTTACAATGAAAATAGAAACACATTTTGTAGATATTTTTTTATAAAAATAAGCTTTAAATCATGGTTGATCTAAACAGTTACTTGTATTGCCTCACTGACTCAAAAGCATTTTTATTTAGATTATATATTTTCTGTTCTAATATGTTTTTTTATTGTTTGTTTCAAGAATGGCCGAACAGCTTTTAGTAAAGGAGGTGAGATAATTTAGTAACTTGATATAGTGGAAGACCATTTTTTAATGCCTTAAAATGTAAGCCACAATCAGTGGACAGTGCAGCATTTGTTGATTAGTTTATGTCACTGACTTCCTCTGCCATGAGTCATGGATGAATAACAGCATTCCTGTGTGGTGGTTTTGGCCTTTATGCTTACCTGTGGTGCATTATTGTTCTGCCAATATATATTTCTGGGATTTACCGCTGCTAAAAACCAACATTTGTCAGATAACTTCACTGTGCAATTTTAGAGGAAAGAATTGTGTATGAGTGCAGTCTATTGAACTGTTATCAGTTACCTGTCCGAGTTTTGAACTGGCTTTGCATTAACAGTTTATAGATTATTGATTTTATATTTTTGTAGTCACTGCATTAGCCATGAATACAATGTTACTGTAAAGGGAAAAGTGACCAACAAACAAGAGTTCAACTATTTGAAGCATGACAAGAAATAGTTTCACATATTTCCATTATAGGGTGTAAAATGGAAAAGCGCCACACAGTCATGAAGCCGTGTAAAATCATTCAACTTTAACAGTAGTATGTCCAGCTTGTTAAAACTAGATGTAAATGTGTCTATAAAATGCAGTCTAAAATATTTCTAAATAAACTACCATCTACAGTGAGTAGAAACACAACTCCTGTGAAATGTGGTGCATTTGATGTAATCAGCACAAGGTGAAAGAAACCACTTCTCCAGGCCTTGATCCACTACCCTTACTTTTCTTCTTACCATATACCCACTACATTGAACTTGGAGTTGGATAGTTTAAGAAGGAGAGATCTAACACAGAAACTATGTATGACAGTTTATCTACACTGGTTTTCATTGTCTCAAAATCTGACTACTTTTCCAAAGAAGTGTATATCTCATTGCTTGCAGCACTTCCATTATTTAAATGTTGTTTTTGTACATTTAAAGAGATGAATTGGATGAGGAAGAGATTGGATCAAAATCAATATTTGAACCATAAGCCTATATGATCTTGTAGAGCATAAATGCTCAGAGCAAGCCAAAAAAACTGTTCATTTTTTTAACTTTTATTAAAAAAAGAATTTTATATCATCACTTCCATTTTCATCACCAAATGGTGATTTGGATATTTCATTGGCAGTAACTGTTAAATTGATATAATTTTGATATTGTGTTGATTTAATAAGACATTTTGATTTTTATAAAATAACATAATCCAAATATAAATAAGCAGATTTCACCGACCAAATATAAGTTTGATGTTGTGTTGATATAATGAGACATTTTGATTTTTATAAAATAACATAATCCAAATATAAACTAGCCTATTTCACTGACCAAATATGGATTCTATTTATACTTCTGAACATTTGTTCAAAACAACAATTAATTCATCAAACAGCTTAAAGAAATCACAGTTAAAATAATAAATTTTATGGACTAGACTATGGCAGAATTTCAAGAGATGCCATTTATTACCAAACAAACACTTAGGATAATGGATGCAAGCAAATAAGAGACACAGAACAAAACTAACACTGACCAAATCTGTTCGAAATGCACTCAGTAAAATGAAATAATCTTTTATAAACTTTTATTTAAGACTAATTTGATGTTTGTTTTCATAATGATTTGTTGATTTGTCACTCATGTATGTTTCCTCTCCTTCATAGTTGTATCCGATGTATGCCAAAAAGAGTCCTTATCTGGTAGACCAGTTTGAGCGATATTTCCTTGGAGGTCTGGATGACATGGCTGGTTGGACCCATCGTCTCTGGCTAGAGACCATTCTCATGATTGACAAGGGAACAAAGTAAGGAGTACTGCAGATCTTATTATATTGTTGATGCTGATTGTCATCAGCACTTCTATTGTCATAAAAATGTAATTGCAAGACCTCAGTGCCAGAATGTATTTCAGCTAACCTGCAGTGTTTTCCTCTCTGCTCTCTTCAGTTTCCTTTTTCTGATCCGGTTCCTTCTCTCACATCTTCATCATCATCATCATGATCATCATCATGATCATGATGATGATCATCATCATTTTTAGACTGTTGTCCATTTGTCATAAAAGTCATGTTTTTCAATATGGGATAAATCATAGGCTCATGTGTGAAAGTTAATGTGCCCTCTACAATTACAGACATGTGATATTTGCCCGAGAGACTCCTGATATCAAGGGTCTGTCTCATACCTCACCTTGAACACATCATCATCATCATTATCATATAGCCCATAGGTCTTTTGTTTCTTCACTGCCTACAATGTTTAAATAGTCAAGGGTCTTTAAATGGTTTCTTGGGAAAGAAATTCGATTAGTTTACTTACTAATTAATCTTTTTCAGCCTTATATGCCATTCCATTATGACATCTTGTTTTCTTTTCACAGAGCCTGTGATATTCAGAAGAATACCTTGTATCTGACATGTAACCCAGGCCTGTCAAGTTTGACATACAGAGGAAGTCCCAGAAAAAATGGATACTACACAAAAGTTCCTTTACAGGACATTGATGCAGATGATTTCTCTGTGACAACGACTTTACGAGGTATCAGAGTTAAGCCTACAGTGAAGTTCATGGTAAGTCATCTATGTCTTTACATAATTAAAGCTAAACACTAAATAAACATAGAAGGATTGTACAATGCATTATTTCCCAAAGGTTAAACCAGTGACAGACTCTTTTATTTTTAAGTTTAGTTTTTAAATATGATCTAGTTTTACATTGCAGACACATGAAGACATCACTTCTTGTACACTTATATGGTAGTTAATTAATAATTTATTTTTATTTATTAAAATTTAAAAAAAAATAATTATTTAATGATGTCATAAATACAAGGAAAGTAAATAAAACCTATAACCATTTTATAATTTGATTTTTCAAAGGCATACCCATAGAAACATATAATTTTAATTTTCTTAGAAGGAAAAAAAGAATATTAAAGCAGTATATCATTCAATTTATGATCTATGATACACTTAAATTGGCAATCCAGATTAGTAAAAGAGTAACTATTAGTCCAAGTCAAGTTACTTTGATGTTACACCTTTGTGATTCAGGATAAATTGGCAGCCAAAAGGAGCTCTGCTCTATCAAAATCAAAGTTGAACCAGCAATCAAAGTCAAGTGCTGGAGCACCTAGGGAACCTGACAAAACCCTGTTTGTGAAGATACCTTATGCAAAACTGGGAACGTAAGTGGACATTTTACTTAAATCTTCATCATCGTCACCAGCAGCAGTATCATTATAATCATCAATATCATCATCATCATCATTTTTAGACTGTTGTCCATTTGTCATAAAAGTCATGTTTTTCAATATGGGATAAATTATAGGCACATGTGTGAAAGTTAATGTGCCCTCTACAATAACAGACATGTCATATTTCCCAATTTCCCCAGGAGACTCCCGATATCAAGAGTCTGTCTCACGCCTTACACTGAACACATCACTTCTCCCGCTTTGATGTTGCCGATAAAAAACTAGCCTCCAGCCGATCATTTGATTGCACAATGTAACCTACTGCAAGTGACCAGCACCTGAGTGTGTGTGTGACTGCTAATCAGAACAGATCACTGCCCATCATCTAGCGTATTGAGTGTTCATTGGCTGAGATGATAATTTCCTGCCCCACTGACTGGTGTAAGAAGGCACCCTTCACAAACTGTGATCCCTTGATTGAATGGCAGAGATCATGCCCAATCAGTGTCACATGTTCTGTTTTCTAACACAACACTATTGAAAATCGAAACAATGCTAAACACACGTGCGGACACAGGGTTTGGACTGAGCAGCAAGATTTTAAATAACCTGTCAATAGAGTGCTATGAGAACTATTCTGTATTTACCCGAAGGCAAGTTCAGGATAATTAGACTGAATGTCTGAATTCAGAAACTTTTACCTCTGACCTGTGTACGTGCCTTACAAAAAACAACAAACAAAAAAAACCTAGTGCTAATTATATGCGCGACATCATCGCGTCATAAAACCATGTTGTCAGCTGACTACATCATTTGTTGAAACTGATGCGCTCGTGTGTACTCAAAAAACTTACTCTGGTATTGATTGTCTTTTTCTTAAACCATGACTGCTTTGTAATGTTTTACTTTGTTAAGGTAAATGTCTAAATTAGCTACTCATCCCAGAATTAGAAACTAAAGCGAGCGAACGAAGCGAGCATGATTTCTATTCCATGAAGAAGAATATATGACAAAGTCTTATGAGCTTTGCAGCATATGCCAAAATTTGAAAAGGCACAGGACAAAGGTATTCATGCCAAATGTAAAAGTAAATATATGATGAGTCATTTAACAAAATAAGCAAACCCAACAGTTACGGCCTTGGAACGGTCAGTTGGTAAAAGGGACCGACTGGAAGAATCACCAATTTAGACTCAAAACCTATACTAAGAACATGTTGCTTGTAATTAACATGGTTGGAAATAAACATTATGTAAAACATATATGTAACAGTAATATAAAATTATCACCAAAACAAGTTTGCATGAAAGAGATGAATGTATGAAACAATAACACTGCTGAATATTCAGAGTTTGCAACATCTATTTTTGTGCATTGTGCAACGAAAACAATCGTTGATTTAAAGTTGACTTCTATATATATATTTCTCTTAATCTGGACAGTTATCCACTTATTACTTTATCACAGAAAAGCACATGTTTGTTATTTAATCTTGATTAATGCAACATCTTCATGTAATTTTAATTCATTTAACGTTAATTTGTTTAGGCAATAAGGGTATCAAAGAGTTTACCACTAATATTTTCTAATTATCAAAACTCTCTTGTCACTAACTTACAAGTTAAATAAACTGTTTGTATGCTTGCATACTCATTATATAAAATTTAACATCTAAATAAGTACATAAATATTTTTTAAAGATTTAAGGTGAATTTGAATTTGACAGTAGAATATATTTAGATCACTTTGGACACTTTGGAAACCATTTTTCAGTTCATTTGTAAGTGCTGTTGACACTTAACCTGTTTACACCATGTTTGGCTGTTGTATAAATATAAATATAAATGAATAGAATTTATGTCCAGTTAGTGAACTAAAATATGTTAGATAAATTAGAAAATTCAATTAAAATATTGTAAAGAAAAAATGTATCACTGAAATTACTATGATTATTTATAAAATGACAAAAAATACTGTTTTACAAATAGAAGTAAGCAACATAGTCAATTTAATGCGCATTCACAGAAATCTCCCTCCCTGGCACCCCAATCTCCCTCTCTGGGAGCCTAAGTCTCTCTATTTGGGACCAAGGGAATATCACATGTCTGTGTGATGCTATTCAGTGACACTTGCATTTGCACATCCTGAAAATGTTTTATTGTTATTGATGAATGCTGTAACAGCTTATTTATTCATATGCTTAACACTCTCAGAGGTGATACTTACTGCCTTCCAGGTGGTATCTTGTGTTGTTTTCTATGGCCTGCCTGGTAATTTTAGAATGCAATCCATGTTGGTAGATGTTAAAGATGATCTGGAAAAACATGCTGATGCTCTTTCAACCATCTTTTTTCTATTTTCATGCCAATAATCACTAGTATTTCTTATATTCAGATCATACCTTGACCTTAAGTCTTCATATTTAATTTGGCACATTTAGAAAATTTAGTATTTTGATAACATGAAAGAACAATGTTTTTTAATGACTTGAAATATTATCCACAATCAATTGCTAGACAAGACAGCCTTTGTTGATTGGTTAGTGTCACTGCCTCACTGACTCCTCTCTTCCTTCTCCACATGATATTTTCATTTAAGTCTATATGGAACTTATCTTTAATACTTTTTACCAGGGCCTATGCATTTGGGGATCTGAACTTTGATGGGAAACAAGATGTTGTCATCACAGCCTCTCAGTATGGTAGTGTAGGAAGTCCACAGGAGGGAAGAGTGTATATCATATATGGTAATAATATGTACATGGAATGATCAACAAATACCAGAAATCTGTTAAAAATCTGTTTATAGTTTTCACAAAAGATATCTGATCTTTGAGATAATAATATCAAGATAAAATATTTAATTTATTAAGAATAAAATGGTTCTTATTTGACCTTGGTTGCCATGGTAACATTAAATAGGTGCAGCAAACAAAAAATAATTTAAAAAAATCTGCAGGTTTTAAATTTAATGCATTTTATTGCAGAAAAATGATGTGAGAAAAACAAGATATTGTAATCATTAAGGTAAAAAACAAGTTTTTAAAATTGTTGATAACAAATTATACTAACTTCAGTTGTATGAGTACAATCCCTCAGCCCTAACTGTAGCAGAACTCCATTATTAATTGTTATCGGGAGCTTGGTAAAACACTTTGAACACTTTTCAAATGATCAGTAAAACTTTAAAAATACCAAGTGAGTTAAGCCACTGTATTTAATTGACAGTAGTGGTAGTGGTAGTAAGGCTGCACAAGTCTTTTGTGTTCTATGTAAATAGTCTTTATTAAATAGTGATGTCAATATTTATGATTTTAAGTGGGTTTTTTTGTTGTTTTCTTGTAGTTTGCTGTTAGATGTAAATTTCAGTAAAACAATTGAATGATGTTCACATTACCAGTATGGAATAGTTTATCAGTTTTATCTTTCTTTAGTTTTAACTATTTTATCTAATAAATAATGATTAAACTATGGCATTATTCTGGAGAATTCAGGATTATTCCTCATCTTTCATATCTTAGTTATATGTACATGTTTTAGAATAATTGTTACTGAAATGTATATTATATTAAATTCTAAAAAAAATTTGCTTCAGTCAGGATCGTTTATATGCAAAGTTAAATGGCAGACTTGGTTATGAGTAGTTGCTTATGTAATGAGCTAGATGTACAGTTTAACTAGCTAATTTTTGTAACAATATTCATTCAGTTGATATCATTTTAACTTTTGTGTGTGTGTTATTAAAAGGCGTAATTAGCCTGTTTCAAGGTTATGTCTTTGTTGCAAGGTGATGGAAATGGTATCCCTGACAACCTAGACCCTGACCTTGACAAACTGGAAGAAAACAGACAAGGTCAAATCATCAGAGGATGGGGAACTGTATGTTACATTCCAGCATAATCTTTGTTAATATTCAACAGTTAGTTAAATTTTTGAATGAGGTCTTTGATTTAATTTATTACAATTTTGTTACACTTTAATTAGAGGAGACACACACATGTGTGATTTTTGTCTCTGAGTCTGTGTTCCATCAATAATTAAGCTAATTGCTTAAAGTTATAGTATTCCCAATGACCAACTGTAAGGTATTAGCTTCTATATATTTTTTGGCATATCCATTTTCTTGTTTCTAATTTTTTTAGGCCCAGTCCAGATTTGGTGCCTCGGTGGCTGTGGTAGATATCAACCTAGATGGCGCTGATGACATTGCTGTTGGGGCACCTGCTCTGGTCAATGCTGGAGATGATCCTCTTTACTATTTTGTGGGTTTTTTTTCAATTTTTAAAGATTTCTTTTTCAAAATCTTGTTGTTATCATAGTAACAAGACTTCTTCTAAGCTTTCAAACAGCACATGATTTTGTGTAATGTTTTTTTAGTGTTTCTAAGGTTAGGTCTTTGTTAAGGTCACCTTTAACCAAGCAGTTAGAGACAGCAACCTGTATATCCTCTAATAAGAGCTCACTTGTTGAGAGACTGTGTTGGGAAACTGTGTTGGGGGGCTGTGTTGGGAGACTGTGTTAGGAGACTGTGTTGGGAGACTGTGTTGGGAGACTGTGTTGGGAGACTGTCCAGCTGAATTTTGCATTGGTAGACATTTGTTCTTACTTTTTAACAGTAAGTGGCATTTATTCACCCTGTTTACAATTATATGCTTATATATAGTAATGTCTGTATGATTATTGTATATGTTGAAACTTTCTTTATTCACAGGGTTCCACAATGATTTACTTTGGACAACCTGCCAAAAGATGTGTGGCTAGGGGAGCTGCTAATATAACAATAGCTTGTAATGTAGGTCTTAATTATTTACTAATTTCTTTCTTCTTTATGTTGACACATTTCACGTGCAGCAGATTACAGTATAATATATTCAAGGTCATAATTCTACCATGCTAAGTATACATTTTAACTCTTCCTACAAAAGTGGGGTGTTTTACACACTTTCAGAAAACTTCCTTCTTTGAAAATGACAAATCTCCCAATTTGCTAGTGAAAATCTCCCACTTTGGCTCCAGAAATTTTTTTCACATGAATGGCTAACTCTGATGGCTTTGATTTTTTAAAATTTTTACTTAAAATGATCGCAGTTGTTTGCGTGTTGCTTTCAGTTTGCACATGGGTGCTCTCATTAGGAAGGAAGTTAAGTAGTAAAATAACGATTAATGTGCTTCAAAACAGGGAGTTAAGGCTTTGAATCCAGATATAGAACTCACGGTGAACTTTTTTTCTTCCTTGTTACTCACTGTGACAATTATTACTGCATCACTCTACCAGATCAAGAAGGAAACATGTGTAATTTTTAATTTTAATTCTTTTAGCTATTAATTGATTAAATTTGCCAAATTCTTAATGTGCATTTGCTCCTATTGTACCCTTTTTACAAAAAAATAAAACATAACCCATTTATTTTTTTTATTTTGATATGTTCAGCATACAATATGTATTACATAGAACTACAAAATATGACAAAATGAAAAAAAACAGTTTTAAAGAAATTTGCCAAACTTGAGAAAAATAATGATTTTATTTGCGTAATAAAGTGTGGTCAAAATTGTCATACTGTATTGGAAAAGTCTGTGACCCTATGGTCAGAGTAATGATGATAACAAAAAAAATGAACACATAAACACCTTTTTTCTTTCAATGTTTGAATTCAGCATACTTTTTTCTATAAAATATATAAAAATAAAATAAAATCTATGAAAAGAAATTAAGTATAGGAATCATCTTCAAAAACACATGCTAGTAGCAAATTATTTTCAAGGGAAACTATTCTAGTACTATTAATAAATAATTTGGTATGTTGGGATTAAGAATGGAACCTGTGACTCAAGTCTCAAGTCAAAATAAATAGTAGGAATTCAAAGTTGATTGTTACACAAATTTTGAACATACATGCATTATTTATGGAAGTTGCTTTATTAGCTGTTGAAAGTAAAAAGTACATGTTTTAGGATTTGTTTAAGGGTTTATATTAACTTGTTACACATAAAGTTTGGCCATGTTGTCATAAAATTTAAAGTATTTAGTACTGTAACTAAACCAAACAATGTGATTTTAGACTAGGTACTGTAACATAGGATTCAGTCTGACTGCTGGAGATATGGACATGGATGGTCATTCTGACCTTGTGATTGGCTCTCCATTTTATGGGGCAAACAATGGTAAGGGCACATCTATGTCGTGTCATGTTAAAAACTATTTACTGGGCTGTGATTATTCAGCAACTTGTATAAAACAATGTTTGCACTATGTCATCACCACATTGAAAATATATTTGAGACTTACCTAATATTGAAAACAAAACTCATGGTGGATATTTGTATTATTCACCACCTCTTGTTTTTGCAATGAAATATGAAACCTTTATCATGGTTCCTTTTTTTAAAACTAAGTTAATTAAAAAAAAATTTAAACTTTGATAGATATGCAAACATCATACTCTTAACACTTAAATAAACAATTGACATTACATGTCGTACAGTATATGTCTTCATATTTTTGTTAATACCCAATGCATGTTTATTTAAATACATGTGCAATTAATAATATGACACAACTAATTTATTTTTTTTACTTATTTAAAGTAAAAATGATACTGTTGTAATAATAATAATAATAATAATATATATATATATATATATATAATCAAATTAACCACTATTTTTCTTCCTTCAATAGATACCAAGGAACAACAGGGTTTTGTTGGAACATTACTGGCAAGCAAAATGAATACAGGTACAGGTTTGTTCATGGAAAAATGAGGCATATCAGATGAGATGTTTCATGATATATTAATTTAGATATTGCTCTTTGGTTAAAAAAGGTAATGGTTTATTTTACATTTTCCTATCTAGAGCCAGAAGCCATTATTACTTTGTTGAATTAACCCTTTCACTCATACAGTTCTCCTAAATAACCATATGCCTAATGCATAACCAGATGGCTTATCAAGCCACCTGGCATGCATAGGTAAACTGGTGACAAAGGTACCTCAGGTTCATAGAGCATTATTGGTTTTGTGTGGGAAGCTGACAGTAGTTATGTTTAAGCTATTTTTTAAGCTAGAATGAGTTATTTAATCATATTTATGTAATTAAAAAGTTTATTCAGAAATAATTTTTCTTTCTGATGATATACTTTTCATGCATTTGAGGTTATATAAATTGTTAGAAGAAAGGTTTGAATAAAACAAAAGAAATATGTCATAGGCAATTTCTTTATTTTATGTTTGAAATATTCATTAATTGCTATTGTTTTTTATTTAAATAACAACATTTCAATCTGATTCCCCAAAACAGAAAATTCTGACTCAGTGTCACTACCAAACAAAATATCATAAGCATCAGGCATACTTCTGAAGCAAGATAAAGTGAGACTATCAAAAAATATTATCAAACAATTTGTGTACAAGATCTTTTTCAATAGGTGTTTACGATGCAGCGATTAGAATGCTAATGAACGAGGCAATCAATTGAAGCTTAAATACCTTCCAAGTTGATCCACAGAGCAATAAAACATTTTGCCCCTTTCATTAGTCAGTGGGTTTTATGATCCAATGCTGCCCCGAAGCAACAGGGGGTTCCGGTAAGTCGGCAAAATTTTTCAACATCAAATACTTCACTTCCATTTATTGTGAAGGAAGCGGATGTTTATTACATCGGCATACTCGGTTTTTACTGTAAGGCTGACCATGTGAGAGTTGTTGCGGTTTAGAAATGGTAAGATTTGCCAGCGAGTGTAAACAATGGAAAATTCCATTAGGGTGCTCTACAAACTTAGCAAATTGTCACAATTTTTTCAGAACAAACCCCCTTTTTTATTTACTAAATGTATAAATAAAGGCTTAATCTTAATGAATAAAGATAAAAGAAAGACTTTACATGAAGTATTCACTTATGATTTTGCACTTAACTTTGAGGGCGTAATTTCGCCAAACTATGGAAATGACAGCATAGCGTAAAATCGCGTATGCATGAGCCTGACGCACAACGCCAAAGATCGCCAAACTATTAGCCTGACGCACAACGCCAAACATCGCCAAACCATGAGTGAAAGGGTTAAGATGAGACGTGGTAGACAGTTTTTTTAAGGGGAAAATGAATCATGTCAAATGTTGTGAGTTATTGCCTTTGTATTTATAAAACATCATGATTTATTTCATACTTTTCAATTCAGAGCAATACCTTAGAATTGCTTTGCTGGGTTTAGTTAAATTTTATAGATTTATAATAATATGAAGGGGTTCCCATCAAATATTTTGAAGTTTCATTTTGAATAACTGGGGTAATTGCAGTTTTATTTCTTTTCTGAGCCTTAACTCAGTTTGTTAGATTTAGAAGAAACTTGGAAGAAAGATTAATAAAAGTAGGGAAATGGTGCTTATCAAATTCCATCATATTAAGTGTCATCATATCTCAACAGGATGGGGAATATTGTTTTGCAGCTTTCATTCAATAGACCACATCATTTATAATTGATATATGCATGAGCCTACAACCCTAAAACTTGGTAGGATCATTGTCAGACATGTGATCTTTCCCATTTTCCCGGGGAGACTTCAGATATCAAGGGTCTGTCTCATGCCTCACACTGAGTACATCAATTCTCCCCCTTTGATGTTGCCGACAGACTAATCCCACAAAGAGCTATGTGTGCAACTAATCAGAACAGATCGCTGCCCTTCATCGAGACGATAATTTCATGCCCCGTCTACTGGTGTAATAAATGGTGTAAGAAGGCAACCGTCACAAACTGTAATCCCTTGACTGACAATATAACAACACCCATTTAGAGAATGGCAGAGATCATGCCCAATCAGTGTTTGTGTTCAATTTTCTTACACAAAACTGTTGAAAATGGAAGCAATGCTTATTAAGTAATTATTAGTTATTAAAATGCCAACCAGAGACAATTTTAAAACATATTTTCCATTTCAACTAGTTCAGACCAGTTTACACCATGTGTGTTATAAGATGATACATTGTTAAAAGAATTCGTTAATAAATGTAAAATAATTTGAGCTTTTTTTGCATTTGCAAGTGACTTCTTCATGTATTCTTTTTTTAATCTGGACAGTTATCCATTTAATACTTTCTCAAAGAAAAACACTTGTTTGCTATTTATTCTTGAATAATCCAATGTCTTCAAGTATTCTTAATTCATTTAACTTTAATTTTTTTAAGGCAATAAAGGTATCAGAGTGTTTACCACTAATATTTTATAATTATCAAAACTCTTTTGTTACTAACTTGTCACTACAAGTTAAATTAAATATGTGTGTGCTTGCATACTCATTATTTCAAATTTAACATCTTACTAAGTACATGCATAAGTTCATGGATATTTTTAAAGATTTTATGTAAATTTGAATGTGACAGTTGAATATATTTAGATCACTTTGGACACTTTCGAAACCTTTTTTTCAATTCATTAGTAAGTGCTGTTGACACTTGACTTGTTTACACTATGTTTGGCTGTTGCTTTTGTGGGCCACAAGCTTAAAAACCAAAGCATAGAATTTATGTCTAGTTAGTGAACTAAAATATGTTAGATATATTTGAAAATTCATTAAAAATATTGTAAAGAAAAATTGTATCACTGAAATTACTATGATTATTGATAAAAAGACAAAAAATACTGTTTTACAAATAGAAAGACATGACACAGTCTATTTAACGCTCATTCACGGAAATCTCCCACCCTGGCACCCCAATCTCCCTCTCTGGGAGCCTAAGTCTCCCTTTTTGGGACCAAGGAAACATCACATGTCCGCATTGTTCATGATGATTAAATGACCCAGACTTGATTATGGAATCAGTGATGCAAAGGTCAAGGTCAAAGTGACCTTGAATATGAAGTTAGTGTCTGCATGATATTTAGAGAACACTTAAGCCCATATTCATAAATCTTGGTAAACCCATTGGTTGTGTTAATGACATGATCCTTTTTGATTGTGGAGTCAGTGGCAAAAGGCCAAGGTCATAAGACCTGAACCTTTTTTTTTATGTAAATGTCTTGAGAACACATGAGCCCACAAACCCACTCATCGAATTTTCTTGTTTTACCTCATTTTACTGTGGATGGTCCCAGTAAGGCATACATACTTGATGCATATACCAATGCAATCGTAACTTCATATTAATTTAAATGATTAAGTAATTTTTCAGCCTATCATTTTACTGTGTAGGACTGAATTATAAATTCCTATTTATTTAAATTATAATCTCACTGTCCAGCCCACCAGTGTATTGTGTAGGACTGGCTAAAATATATGACATATTTTAGCATATATAGTTAGAAGCTGCACTGGATTGTTAAGTGTCAAATGGCTAAATATAGTTTAAACCTATTGCTTCTATTTTGATTCTCCCATTCTAATGACTAGAACAATATAATGGAGAGCATGTTTACTGCATAATCAGAAGTTAGATTTGAATATAAATATATTCTCTCAGCAACCTCCCAACAAATTAACAAATAAAGCACCACAAGTCTGTAGATTTTAGTGGCTTATTTGTTTTTAGACATGCAAGACATTCAGAAAATGTTTACATTTAAACACATGGAAAATTTATATTAAAATTACATTTTTATCTTTGAATTTTGCTTTCTTCTTTTCTTATGCATGGGCAAAGGCCAACCAGTTGTATATAGAACAGACTTTGTTTCTGTAAGTGTTACATGCCTGATTTTTGTTATTTTCACTGACTAGGTTACCAGTACTTGACATTGGATCAACTCAGCTTTGGTACCACAGGAGATCAGGTGTGTGGTGATTTAAAAACATGTGTGCATGCACTTCAGGTTAAACATATCTCTTTATTTTTAATTGGGAAAAAACTCTTTCAAGTTTTATAAAAATAGTTCTAATTAGAACCAGTTGTATAGGTAGTACCTTCCTGGGACAGTGTGTATTAAATAGTCTTGCCAAAGGACTATAAATTCATAAAGGCCAACTTTTATTGATGAAGGAAAGCACCAGTGACCAAGCATTTGTGATGACTGCACTGCAAAATGCATTTTAACTGTAAATGAGGGATTTATTACATAGAAAAACTTTGTGCCATGTGAATTTGTAGCTTACAACTGTAAGGTATTGAACAGTTTAAAGTCAGCAACTCTAACATTTTTGACCCTCGAAATATTGACACTTTATATGACATAAAATACAAATAACTTAAATAACTCTTACAACATGTGTTTGTTTTTTACAGAACTATTCTTGGTTTGGCTATGATGTGACGGCAGTCAAGTGGTACAACATGTCAGCTGTGCTGGTTAACCAGCCTGAGTATAGAAAATGTTTCTTGTAAGTTACACAGATGGATCAGAACCTCCGTAGCTGCATGCAGTAGATGGTTTAGTAGAAGTATGTTTAATTATAGGTATATGTTCTTCTTCTAAGGGAAATAGACCACAATAGCTCAAGTGGTAGATCGTTTGCTTGCGGATCGGGAGGTTGCGGGTTCAAACCCCGGCCAGATCAAACCAAAGACTTAAAGTTGGTAGTGTTTCTACCAGCATTACGCCTGACTCGTCGGTGTCAGTATAATGGACTGGCAGAGTTCAGTCCCTGGGAACCTCATTAGTGCCTCTGTGCTATACTGACAAAAATGTCACTGCACAGTATTGGCAAAAATGCCAGCAAATCCCAATCCTATCTAAGGGAAGGTCCAGATCAGCCAGCTAAGAGTGGTCTGCTGAGTTTCTAGTAACATGTCTTGTTTCCATGACATTAAGTTATTAGGAAAAAGTAAGTAGTAAGAACAAGTAACAAATGTAGCAGATTAATGGTTGACAACAGAAACAGGCTCAGCAGGGTATTTTGATATGTTTACAAAGCTAGCATATCCTTTTATTGTTTGGTATTTATTTGCTTTTATTCAATGACACTTTTTTATTTGGTAAGTTATAGAAAGTAGAAAGTTTTGAACATGTTAAAAAGTTGGAAGGAATAAACTGTATAGTTATCTGTTAGTTGTTCACTGGTTATTCGTTTTATCCAAAACTTGTGCAGCATTTACCTGGCTCTTGTTCAGTACTTGTCCCGTAGTCCTCTAATGATATCTGATTGACACAAGGCTGTATACTGATATTCAAACCAGAAAAAAACAATAGGCTTGCCAAAGAAAAAAGGAAAAGAAATTATGGTGCTTAAATATTATTAAAATTTTCTACAGATTAACATCTTCAGCAGCAGCTCTGTTTGCATTTTATTTTAATGTCATTCTTCTTCTAATCTTTGTATGTTGTTAAGCTTTTTCTAAGCTTCCTCATGGGGCACCCATGGCTGAGGGATAAGAGTCACCAACTTGTACCTCCTCAGTCCATCACCGTGTATGTTCCAGTCCCCATTAGGGATAGAACTTTTACCTTCCAGTTGACTAGCGATGCACCATTTGTTCTAAACAGACACGTGGACATATGTTTTGGGTCTTCCTTCACTAGTAAAAAGCTGGAAATCACTAATATAACCATAATTGTGTCATTGTGATGTAACAAAATACAGATAAAAGATTCTCATATTATTTTAAATTTTGAGTCAATTACAATTTTTTGGGGGGTCTCACTATTTGTATATGATATCAGTACTGCAGAGATAACTTTTGTATAAAGTTGTATTATTATTTCTTTAGTACATATGATATATAATTGACATATAACAATATGCTGAAAAAAATTATTTCATTGTGTTCATTTCATTACTGTTAAAAAACATTGATTGTCAGGTACATAATTATTCGATCTAGGTACTTATCTGTTATGCAAGCTGTGGTGTTTGTTATACATTCATTGTTGCTCTTTTAATGTCCATTACATGTATTTGTACTGTACCGGTATGTTATATAGTGTTTACCCCAATTGCAGGAAAGGCGGAAACAATTGGTGATTTCTTTTATTGCTTGTCTTATGTCAATATAAGTAATATGTTAAAGATTGTATTTATACCCATTTCAGTAAGAACTGCACCTTCTCAGCATCAGATGTGCAGGCCATTGGTCAATTGAGGAGTTATTCTAGGTCCCCTCTGTTGTTCAACCTTGAACTGCAGGGAAACGACAACTTCTCTCAGCTGGGCTGGGCAAGTGATTTAGGAACACCATACACAGACCAAACTGTAGGTGTCTTAGCGGTGACAGAGATTGGTGCATCAGGTATGATAATGATTGATGCTGATGCTGATTGATGTTGCAGATTTTTCATGATGATTTATTGATGATGATGGCAATAATTGATTGGTGATGATTGATGATGATTGATGGATGATGATTGATTATGATGATGATGATAATGATAAGACATCACGATTATGGGTTATGAAGTAAAATTTCTGGGCAATTTACAAAATTTACCATTGCAGTGGCTGGGAGTGTAGCAGGTGTGGATGTTACATTTGACCAGACAGGAAGGGTACGGTTATACAATATATCACATGATGCCCCTCCTACCTTAACTCCGCATAAACTGGAAGGAGATCGTGCATTCGAAAGATTTGGTTCAATTGTCAAAGTGAGTAAATGTATGCATGTCAGCAGATCATGGCCACCACTTAAAGCAGTTTATATAAAGGCATTTCTACTTGATTAGATACAAATGCTGTGGTATTGTATGATGTGTCCTTTGTTCTTTTACACTAACACCTAAAATTCAAATAAAAAAATGTTTCTTTTAAGTTGCTGCATTTAAATCATAAAATTATGAAGTTCCTTTTATTGCTAAAAAATTTCTTTTGTTATAGAACTTAATCCAGAGTGGGCAACATTTCTTTCCTAGAAGAATTTTTAACTTAATCTGTACTGTAGTATTTATTTAGAAAATATTTTTTGGTCCAGTTAGATGCTCAGTTATCTATTGGAAATCACAAAGGGTGCAAGCTTTAGTGATTAATAATTAGCATTAGAACAAAACTCTGTGCTTTATATTGCAATATTTTATGCAAAACCAAAATGTCTAAGTTTAAATGAAATATAACTATGTTGGTATATTTTATTATGCTTATTTGATTTACTTACCTCGGGTACATGATGTCATCAAATGATTGATGATGTCATTCTTTTATGTGTCATAAAATACCCTAAAATAAATAACTACAGCTCTTTTTTGCAATCTAATGCATCAACGTGAAGTACATTTATCAGAAGTTGTATATAACACCTTTTCATAGATTATAATTTGATTCAAGAATTGTCATCAGCTATCTTGTAAAACATGTGTCATGCAGCCCTTCTATGTTAATCATGTTAGAATAAACTCTTTACCTTGTTAATTTGTTCCTTATCTTCATGAATGCATGTATTGACTTTGTTCTATTTGTTAATAACAACAGTTATGTTATTTTTAGTTATTGCTTAGCTTAGCTCAGCAAAAAGAAGAACAGTTCCTGCAAGGTGATTCTGATCTATTGTTATACCTTTCCTCTAATCATAGTAATTTTGTGGTCAGTGAAACAAAACCTGAAACTGTGTTACAATCAGGTAGGAAATTATTTTGCATAATTTGTTGTATTTGCAGTTTCTTGATCTGAACAATGATGGCATGAGTGACCTAGTAGTGGGAGCCCCTCATTGGTCTAATGATATCACAGAGGAGTTGCTCCTAGGTACTGTAATTGTTGTCATAAATACTATCATTCATCATGTTTGTTCTGTATTTTTGTGAACCATATAATTAATATAGTACAAAAATGGGTGAATTTGACCATACAATGCTAAACCTCAAACCTAGTGAATAGTGTAAATAAAGAGAACATTAGGTCAGTTAGGAATAAAGAAAATGTTACCAAATGAGGCTGGGAGAAATATAAATCACAAGGCTTGCAAAGCAATTAAGATTTTTAGTGCCGGGTAGATAACATTTTCTTTGTTGATACCAGATAGTTTTATAACCAAAAGCAGTGGTTGAAATTTACTTTGTTTTCTTTTTATTCCTTCTATATTTTTCTTAATTGGAATTCACATTTTTGACCAGGTTTTCAACGAAAATCTTGGTTATTAGATTGGGGTATGGTGGGCAGGAGAGCGGGCAGGTGGGTTAGTGGGCAGGCAGAGGGTTTCCAGTCAATAACTTCAGCTTGGATAAACCAATCTTGCTGAAACTTTGGATATAGCAAGCTTGCATGAAAACCTAGCTTGGGATTAGATTTGTTAAATCGTTGAAAACCAGGTTTTGTAACCTGGTCACATTTCTTGTGTTTATTATAATTTCATTTGCACCTTACATGAATAAAAAAAATCAAATTAGATATGAATTCCTTTTAAGAAAATATCTGTTTATCAGAACACAAAATAAGTAAATTTCAACTTACTTGTAGCCAAGGTGCCTACAACTTGATAATTGGTGCATTACCACATCATCAAGTGCTTACTTAACCAGTCTAGAAAAAGACATTTGAAAAATTCCATTCATTAACATTAATGTTGAGACAGAGGCCGGATACTAATTGGTAAATTTGTCTGAAAATTTCTGATGTTTATTTATAAAATGGTGAAGATTTTAAAAAAAATGTTGATTATTGGATGGTATTGACTTGACTTTTCTGATACCTTAGCTAATTAGAATGCATATTTTTAAAGGTTGTATAATACATCTTTAAAATATCCGAAGGGATATAAACATTAAACACAGTTGATTTCACTCTTTTAATGATGTTTCGGCCTTATGGCGGCCTTTCTCAAATAATACAAATCGCATAAGCTTCTACATTTTCTTAGTATCCATATAAGCCATTACTGGAAATAATAAATACAACAACAGATGTTGACGTCAACGGCTCTATCACATCATGACACGCCAAAACCGTATCTTATTAACATTAACAGTAATACTAGAATTATGTACATATGTATGCTCCTGTGCATATAAATGCGTTTGTGTGTGCTTACAAAGGTGCATGTGTGTGTGTGTGTGTGGTCGTGTGTGTGCGTGCTTGTGTTTGTGTGTGTGTATGTGTGTGCGTGTGTGTGCATGTGTATGTTTGTGTGCGTGTGTGTGCGTGCATGTGTGTGCGTGTAAGTGCGTGTGTAGGTATATGTGACCATGTGTATATACATGTATATATGATAGTTTTTTAGCATGCATGTGACCGTTCATGCATGTGTACACTCTTATGCTGTGTGTACAAGTGCGAACATCTTAAAGCGCTATTTGTACTTGATAATTTATGTCTGTGTGCATATGCGCGTGTGTTTGAGTTCATTAGTACATAGGTGTTTGCAAGTGTATTTACGAGAATTCGCATGTGACCGAAATTGCATTTCCGTGCTAAACGTGTCCGTATGTTCATGCACGTGCGTGCATGTTGGTTGTATAATAATTATGATTATTTCATGATACACTGCAACAAAATGTTATCTTTATTGTGTATTAAGTGCTTACTTAATCAAGGATGGCTGGGGGTACCGATTCACTGGAACAAAATTTCTTAGGTCCATTAAAATTCAAAATTTCATACAATTTGATATATTGGAACCTATGCTTGTGGTAATGAAATTTATTCATTTAGATTTTTTTTTGTCCTGATCCACATGTCAGTGATATCAGACTGGTATTAGACTAGGCTCTATATGTCTAAGCTGATGGTAGAACCAAACATAATCTGAAACTGGCAGAAATGCTTTACTCTTGTACAGGTTTAGAGAGATTTTCCATCATGCAGAAGCTTTTTCATAAGCTTTTTAATATTCGAAAATTATGTTTTATTCTATTTATTCCAAAATTATCACAGAATTCATTCATATTTTGGTTAACAAGTATGCCCAAGCTCTGCTGCACACACTGTCCTGGTATGGCATGTTTAATCTTTAATGGTTACCACATCAGTAGCCAATGGTCCAAGTAATAAGTATCCTTATACATGTAACTAAACAACACCATCACAATGATTGCATATTAATAAGACAGTATGACAATGTTTTGTAGGTGATCAGGGCATGGTGTATATCTACACAGGAGGAAAGGACTTCCCGTTTGCCCCAAGTATGGCTGACTGTGGCAACTCATTAGTCCACCCTTGCCCACGACTGCAGGTACATGGCAGCACATTATATACATATCCCATCCCAATGAAGAACATAGGAAGTGCATGCGGGAATGGGTTTATTAACTAAAGTATAGCTGAGATTGATAAACAATTTCATTAAGTCATGGGAATTCCCAACAATTCTTATCCAGTATACTTTTTGTTTGCCTTCTGCTAAAATAATGTGAGGGAAGTGTGCAGGTATGGAAAATGATAGGTAGGTATAAGGACAAGAGGGACTTTATCTGGCTTTTTTAAATGTAGCCCAGATGAATATGCCAGGAAGGGTTTTGTTCAAACATTGCCATTTTGAAGGTTGTTATTATTACTCATATTTGTTGTATTATTTCAGTGATTTTTTTATTCTGCGGAAATATGAAGAATTGTTAAAACCTCCAAAAATACCTTGTAAACAGAGAATAGGACATTGAAAGAAAAATCTGTATATTTTCAATGATCAAACTAAACCTATGTTTAAGACTCCCACAGTGGTAACGCATTATATTGTAATGTACTGTACAGAACTGTACTGTAACAGTATGGTATATACAGTTGTGGGTTGTGGTGCTATGTTATGCCTTTTTTTTCATCTGGCATTCATCTTCAGCACTTTGACATCAGGCATCAGTTGTCGAAAATGTGTCCTGTCATCTCCTTATATGGCTTGTTACTGTTATGTAAGCAGCCCATCTTTGTTCAGTATACCACTATGCTCGCTTAAGGACTAACCACTGTCCCCAACAAAGTAAGGTTATCCTTTGTAACAGCAATCTGTGTGGTACAACCAGCATATTCTATATTATAATTACTTATTATTTTGTAGTAAAATGAACTCTCCTTATGTTGTAGGCCTCCTATTTGTTACAATGGACCCAGCAGAAACCCCGGACAAGATTTGGCTCTAACTTTGGTCTCCTTAAAGGATCTACCATGGTAAAGTCATTAAGTACTTTGTTCTTCTACTTCATGCTTAATAGATTCTCTCCATGCTTTAGGATCTGGAAAAATGAAACATTTTTGTCTAACAATAAACTGACTAAGAAACAGCAAAACCTTCTCTTTTAAAGATTTACATTGCCATCAAATGTTCCTGTCTTAAAATAATATGCAGTAGCTAATTGTCCTTGGATAATAACAGAATAGAGCATAACATTTGACATTAACACTTTACATCAATGTAACAAATACAATTTAAATTAAACAAATCTTACATACACATACAAAAATTTTTAACAATGTCAAGTGACATGTGAAGATGTAGCAACATTTTACAGTACAGTAAAGAACATGGTGCCATCCATATGTCTATTTCAGGAACAATTACATACAGACAACAATTATAAGACATTATTGGTATAAATTTCAAGTTTTTTAAATATTGTGTTATGAATATTGTATTAATATGTTATAATATTGAAAATGAGCATTTACAATCAAAGAATCATTATGCTTTCTATATTTCAGAACCAGTTGTTTGTCACAGCAGAGCATGCATCTGAAGGGGCCAGGATGTCAGGGGGAGTTGGGGTGTTCAACTTTAAACATTCCAATGCTAGAGCATAACAACATACATTCATAAATGATCAATACTAGAGCATAAAACCATGCATTCATAAATGTTCAATTCTAGAGAATTGCACCATACATTCATAAAAAGCCCAGTAATAGAGCATGAAACCATACAATTATAAATGTTTAGAATTTTATCTTATAATTTTGTTTCATGCCTTACTTTATAATAATTTGTAAAACATATGTTCTTATTTAAGTGCAAAAAAAAATGTGTTTTAATTCAGGGCACAATATATGAAATATTGAGTCTGACCTTAAAATGGAAAATGATAGCTCCAGGTTTGAGTAGAGCCTACTAAGTTTTCCTAGTAACTTTTTCTTGCTGTTATAACATGTAGTGGATTCTGTTCCTGACATTTGCCCATAATAAGGTGCAATCTGTTTTTAATGACTTTATTTCAGAAATGTATGAGTTACTAAAAAAAAACTTTTTGTAGATTTAAAACTTCTGTTAATCTGGCACATTTCACTGTCTATGTGGCAAGATGTTTCCACTTATTATTGTGCACTGTTTCAAATCACTTAATGTACACTTATTTCTTTGTAACAAGGGCATTTTCCCACCAACATATATTCAAATCCAAGAGAGTATATGTTTGTTATTTCAAATAGTCTTTTTCTATTTGTTACTTTTTTAACTCGAGATAAATTTGCTCAATTTGCTTATACAGTTCATAGGACTTTTGTCGTTTCTTATCTATATCAAAGAAAAGTCTTAGTTTGTTGTGTTTTCTTTTGTTGTAATATTTAAATTTTTTGTAATTTAAACATATAAGATACTTTTATTTTAGATGAAAAATTTGTACCATTGTTAAAAGTATTATACAATATTTTATAACAAAGTAAAAATTTTTTACATATTTTTTCAACTTGTTGCTCAGGGTGAGGTTTTCTGATACCCCTTCATCCGGTGTGTGCGTCAACAATTTGCTTGTGAATATACTAGAGGCCACATTTATAGCCCTATCTTCACCAAGCTTGGTCAGAAATGTTGAAAGAAATCTTGGATGAGTTCGTTACTGGGTCACGTGGGGTCCAAAAATTGGGCGCTTAGTCAAACCTTAAAAAATCTTGTGAACACACTAGAGGCAACGTTTATGGTCCAATCTTCAACAAACTTGGCCAAAGTGTTTGTCTGCAAGAAATCTTGGATGAGTTTGTAACTGGGTCACGTGGAATCAAAAAATAGGTCACTTGGTCAAATTTTAGAAAAAATCTTGTCAACATGCTAGAGACCACATTTACGGCCCAATCTTCACCAAATGTTGTCAAGAGTGTTTGCCTGCATGAAATCTTGGATGAGTTTGTAAATGGGTCATGTGGGGTCAATAAGTAGGTCACTAGGTAAAATTTTAGATAAACCTTGTGAATATGCTTAGAGGCCACGTTTATGGTCCAATCTTTACCAAACTTGGCCAGAATGTTCGCCTGTATGAAATCTTAGATATATTTTGAACTTGGTCTCGTGGAATTAATTAGGTCACTAGGTAAAATTCTAGAAAATGTTATAAGCTCTGAGGCCACACTAATGGTCCAATCTTCACCAAAGATTTCTAAAATAAATAACTTTTAATTACTTGATGCCAGATATGAGCCTACTAAAAGCCTGTGTCCTCAGGTGAGCGAGTAAGGGCCATCATGGCCCTCTTCTTTACTTTTAGTTGTCCATGTATTAACATTAAGTAGAAACAGTGTTCATCTTCAGGATTAATATGGTAGGGTGGAGAGTAAAAGATTGTCCATAAAATAGCAAATACAATTACCAAATTTGTGAAAACGACTTGGCATAGTTAATAACATTACCAAATAATAATGTCCAGGTAATATTGTTAACATTTTTTTTTACGTTATTGATTTTACATGGCATTTCTTCAATTCTGTTACAACTTACAGCTTAATAAATATAAAATAATGAGATGCATCCTCAATGACAAATTTCAGGTTTGACAGCAGACAGTATGAAGTTTTGATAAATGTATCACACTAGGGGGTTATCTTGAACACTAGCAATGATGCATATTTTTGAAACAATATCATTTCACAATTTTTTATTTATTCTTTCGCATTTTTGCTTCAAAATGTCACAATGTACATTAAATTTAGCATAGTCACGCCTCTATTAATTACATATAATTGACTGCCTAGTTATTTTATTTTTCATTTCTACTAGGATTCTTTTGTGTTTCTCGTGCTGAGTAAAATTTTCCTTTGACCTGATCATAGGCACTGGCAAATAACTGTCAAAGGAAAGTATGTCCAAGTATAAACTCTGCCATTCAAACCTGATCATACTTGTATGCCCACACTCATTCGATATTTATTATCCAATTGCCAAGGTCACAAGTTCTTGCCATGGTGACAGTACTTGAATCATGTATGCGTTAATTTCCTTGGAGTTTTGAAAAACATTGGTACACGTAATAATGGATGATTGATGGTATACTAATCTTATTTGTTCATTTTTAATTAAAGTTGCATGTTGTTATATGGACTTTTCTTTCTTGTTATTGTTGCTCTAGTCTTAAAACAAAATAATTTAACTTCTGCTTCAATTATTTGTCTTTATGCCTTTTGCAAGTGAATCAAAATTACTTTATGTCTGTGACTAAGGTGGTGCTTGTTAACATTTGGCCTAGCCTAAAAACTGAGCATAAATTGTACTTTTGGTGGTAATAGTATTGCCTTTATTGTTATAAAATTGCTTCATGCCTATCTTTTGTGTATGGTTATTGGCTATTTTGTATAGATTGTTTATTATTATTTTTTGTTAAAAAAATAAACATTTATTGTCATTCCTTTTGTTTTTATCCATGCTAAAGCCGCTAAATTGTAAGAAAAAACTTTGATGATTAATTGTGTCACACAATATTCCCCAAGTCCTCTGTAGAAGAATATCAAACTTCATAATTTTGTTCTTTTAATTTATTTCTCCTGAAATCAAAATTCAATAAATATTGGTTTTGAAATGACAAGCAGGAACACACATCAAGGTTTATATATTATAATTTAATGTTATAAAAAGCGGGGTTGAATATTTACAACTAATACATCAGACACCTGCTAAATTCAGACAACAAAGCAAAGTATAAATACAACTCAAATATAGTCATCTGAGAACTGTGTGAAAGTTAAAAATGATCGAAAAAAGAACAAAATGGGAAACAAGTTTTCTTGATATCAATTTAGACATAAACATGTAATTTTGTTGACTGGTTGTGTGAGAAGCAATAACTTGCAAACATCTAATCGATAGTTTTTAGGAAGACAATACAAAAAAAAAGGAAACAACTGACAAATTCAACAGGGGCTCATACCTAAAGTCAAACATCAGGAAAATAATCTTTTTTCCAAGACCACATGATTTAATTTTCAAAACATTACTTGTTAAAACATTACAATGCTATAAGAATATATAGAAGCAAACTTCTGTTCCATGTGTAATCAGTCAGTAAGCCTTGTTAAAGGAGTTCATACTTCAGAAGGTAAAATTATTTTAATCATTAGTTACAACTTAACTACATGCATTCCAACAAGATCTGTTTGAAGAAATATGTCTTTCATCTATCTTACAATGATACTTATCTTGCACAGAGAATTTATTAATCAAATTTTGATACACTTTATTTAAATCGTTTTGTAAACGAGTCATACTTTTGAATTTTTTTAAAATGAGGTTAAATTAGGTTAAAAGATCTATTGGGAAACAGAAAACAACATCTTAACACTCTTTGATGTACAAGTATAACATTTACTTGCCCTAAAAAGTCATACAGGGTACTTTCTAGAAAGAAATATTAAACTTGCAATATTCTCCCATGATTTATCATAACCATATTTAATTGCAGTCACTCAAATAATATCAGATATGTTCATTCTTCCCAAAAACTTATAATCTAAAATTGCATCTGTATCTCACACTACAACTGAACACAAGGCTCAAATCAAGCTTCAGGGTTATTAACTTGAGCTGTACTTGGAGATAATCCTCAAGGATATAATTGGCTGAAGTAGAAATAAATTTTGAAAATCTCGCCAGTCAGATGCCAGAGGATAAACTCAGACACTAGCTTAATGTTTAATAATCTTGGACACTGTTTTAGCTTGAGATGTATTTCTCTATGTCTTCTTGCTATTGGAACATCACAAAGTTTCAATCGGCAGGTTTAAAAGTAACAATCAAATAGCCCACCATCAAAATACAAATAAGAAGTGTCATTTTTTTTTTTTCAATAAACATGAGGTTTTTAAGTAGAAACGGCCACAGTGATCTGATTAGCTGAAAGATCTCACAGCACAATAAATTGTGGTCATACTTCTATTTTAGAATTTTTAGCAGAAAATGATTCTGATTCACGGATGTTCCCCACATTACCATACATTTCAATTTAAAATTTGTGTACACACCTGTAAAACATAGATTGCAGATATGTTCTCTTTCTCATTCAATAATTATCTGACATTACAATTAATTGTAGTACTTACACTTCAGTATCGCCATTAGATATACTCCCTGTCTCGTTCTTACCCCTGTATCTCATACCACAATTACTGGCACTATCTTCACTACTGTCTTCACTTATTGCACCAGCCTCTTCAACAGTGTTCCCGCTAGCAGAAGCTTGAACACCATTACAGGTGACTGAATCGGCTTTTGAAACTTGATCTGAACTGCTTAACAACCTAGAATTATCACAACACGGTGTTTGTTCTGCTGATCTATCAGTAAGGTCACTTTCAGGTACTGACATATCACTTGGCAGATTTTGAGAACTATCTTCGGTGTCACTTTTTGACAATTTATAAACAACATTATTAGTCTCTACATTAGCTGAAGAATCTTCAACTGATACAGACCTCGGAGGGGATAAGTTGTCTGTAGAATTATAACTGTTTCCCTCTGCTATACCTCCCTCAATAAAACCAGCCAAATTACTCTGATTGGCAGGTAGACTCCTTTCATCATCTGTGAGGTTATCTCCAGGACTAGGCTGATCTTCGGGGTTATCTGGGCCTGATTGATTTCCTCCACCATTATCTCTGTTTGTTTGTGGTGGGCTTCCAGGTCTGTGAGTTCTCATTCCATTTAACTCCTCTTCTATGTGATTTAACAAATGCTGATCTATATTCAAATCATTCACATGTACATGTTCTACACCCTCAAAGATTTCATTCAAAATCCCTGTATCTATGTGATTATGGACAATATTCTCAACATTTGCATTCTGCGTTGCAGTGTGGCCTGTATTAACATGGCCATTAGCTTGATTCCCAGTTGTATCAGTATGGTTTTCTGCCTCTGACTGATGCGGGGCAGCAGCATTGGGGCTGTTACGCTGAGTACCTGCCGCTGCCAGGTTAGCCTGGAACCCAGTTCCATTTTGGGCCAGCAGGTGCTGAACCCTGGCCTGCTGAAGGATGGCTGGAAGCTCATAGTGGTGGAAGAAGTATACCATGGAATGCTGCAACAAAACAAATAGTTTGATTACATATTTTACTGTGAATAGTGTAAAGGTGGTATCCAAACAATTTTTACCCAATGCTTTGAAATGATTTTCTGTATAATAAGTTCATACTTTAGTTTAAGTAAAGACAATTTTGAACAGAAGTACTACCCGGATGAAAAGGTAACGTAATCTGAAAATTTACTTGTCATGTGGTATCCTTAGTTTAAAAATAGCTATCTGTGCAGGGTGGCTAAGATAGGAAATCCATGTTTGCAATAATGATTGGGGATTTATGTTTCACTTTAAACACTGATCTAGGACAACATGGAACAATATTCAGAAGGAACTTTTCTGGTAACAATATTTTATTTGATTAGTTGAGTCAAAAATTTTTGGTCCAACTGTCTGATACCCGTTTAAAGTTGGAACCATTATTTCTTGACACATTAAAATCTTTATAGCAACAAAAAATGTGTAACTAAATAAATGTACATTTAAAGAAAAAGTTCATCAAACTGTTAAGCAAAAGGTTGAATCAGACACTTATCATTCCTAAAAATATTAATCTTATTATCCAAGTCTCAGCTTAAATTAATAAAATACTGCTAAGAGTTTTTACTCTCACAAAATTGGGAAAATTACAGAATGGAATTTTTGTGAAGCAAACAATAATTTGTTGAATTTTTGTAAGATTTCTGTATTTAAGAATGCACTACCATTGATATTTTCTGGTAACGGACAGATTCTAAAGGGTTTGCAACAAAAAAGGTTTTTGTAATTAGATTGGAGCTCTAAAATGTTGACATGTATTTTGTTACAAATGTCAATTTTTTTTTTAAATTGGTGAAAATAATACTTTTTTCCCAATAAGAATGTAATTAATATAATTAATGACTTCTTAAACGATTTAATATCAGTTCAACCACTTAGAGACATGGTTAAGGAAAACATATATAAGATTAAAAAGAATGTATTTAAAGTTTAAAATGTACATAATGTAGTATATTGTATTTAATCTATCAACCATGTATACCTGAATAAACAGCCAGGAGGTGAACAGGGCCAGTCCACTGTATTGGCCATTGAAGCGATAGTGGTATGCATAGAATGCAAAATGATACAAGTAGAAAAACCTGAAGAAAAGGAAAACAAACAAATCTTATAAGTAAAGGATTAACTTTCAGCAGATCTTTTTATTCCAAACTGAACACATTAGTAAAACTCATTATGCAAACACTATTATAAAAGAACTGTAATAGAATTGCTTTCCTCTTTCCCTAATTAATAAAAGAACAAACTTAAAACTAAAGCATACTAGTCTACTTCCTGATTAACAATTGTACATTCATGTAAAAAAATTGGTGTGGCTCAACAAGATTAATTTTTAACTATTTAAGAAAAAGTTATTACTGAAAAACTTTTGCATATTAATTCTATTTCCAAAGTAGGTATAAAAAGTATGATGATTTTAAATGGTCAATAAATAATATCATTTCAAAATACATATGTAGGATAGAACCTGCACTGCCCACACCAGCTGTTGGACCATTTCAGAAATCAATGACATCAAATAAGACATGTATTAATATCAGGTTTAGAGAGGCAATTATAATTATTCTATCATCAGGTTTTATTAAGTAAGTACCCCATAAGATTTCATCTTCATAACTATACTTGGGAAAACCCTAAATCAATCCTCTTCCTAAATGTTTATTCAGTTTATCATCCCCACCAACAGTATTTCAGTTATCTGGAGACAATGTTCACTTGGAGCAGATATACCAGCACTGCTGCCTTCACAGTGTATAGCATGCCGTGAACACATGGCATGACACCACACCCAGTCACAATATCCTAACACCGGGTCAACCAGTTGTGAAACTACCCTTATATTTGCTTGCGCATTAGCAAGGAAGCTGTACGCCTACCATTTTTAAATGACTTTAGTATGTTGCGGCCTATGATCGAACCTGGGGCCTCCTGTACTTGGAGCTGACGCTCTACTTATTGCACTACCAGGTCCAGACTCTCCTAAAATGAATGACTGAATGAATATATACTATCTATAAATAAACACAAATACAGACCTTAGCCAGTGTCGCTTGCTGATACTCTGATGGCAGCAAATGGCATCATACTGATCAGCTATCCATACAATCAGGATGATGTAAAATGCTGTGGTTGTGTCGTTGAAAAATTCAGACATTATTGCTTCCATTCCTGTACAAAATAAAGCAATGAATAATAACATTATTCAAACTATAAAAAGCTGATGTGTTCGGATCTATGTATTTCAAATTAATGTTAGTGGGAAGGACAGTGGCTGAGCTAAATGGTACATGTCAATGACTTGTAACTACTTAGTCTGTCACCGTGTGGGTTTGAGTCCCTGCCAGGCAAGTTCCTTTAGCTGACTTGTGATATGCAGGGGATTCTTACTAATCACTTTTTAGGTGTCTTGTTTCATTGGTCATTAGCTGGACATCACAAATTTTACCAAACAAATTAAGATTAATTACAAAGTGGGCATTTAATTAGCCCTTGAAAAGAGCTCACAAAATAGAGAAAGAAAAGTCTCAATGACACCTCAAGCATATCAAGTATAAACAGCATTCAATAAGTAAAATCCTTGAATAAACAAGTTTCTATATGCATGTATGTATGTACAAAGTCACTAGATATGTAAATGGGTGTTTCCACAGAAGATACATGCTTAAATATTTTATTTTGGTAAAAAAAGCCTAACACACTTTGCCTGGAAGTGCGAGAAAGAAAGTTAAAATTCACAATTAAGCATCTCCATCTGAAGATATTCTGAGAACATGTGGCAACTGAACTAAGAACACAGATTAGTGCATTGTTTTAGGTTGTGTATTTTTTTAAAAATCAAACTAGAGAATTAAGACGTCTTTCTCTGAGGGACTGAACATGCAAAGTAAAATGTTAATGTTCATTCCTTTCTGCACTGCAATCAAAGTTAATAACAGAATTATGATGATTAGTTAAAATATACAAGAGTACAATAATTCTGCTATGGTGAAAATAATTCCTGTAAAAAATTGTAAAAAAGGCCAATAATTGATTAGGCTCATGCCAAGAACAAAGCGGATATCAAAATGAAAAAGAAAATCAATGAAGACGATGAATATAATCCCAGATAAGAAAGGGCCATAAATCGGTTCAATCATTTTGGCCATGATGTGCCAACAAAATAAGCCCTGCACCTCCCATACATAGCATCTGGTGTGTGATAATAGAGATTGCATTTCTTGGATAACCAGGTACTTATCACTTTTGTTCAGTAAAACAAAGAACAATGAGGATGCAAGTAATGTTGATAACAGTTGTAAGATATGGTACAAAGAATTCGTGGATAATGATTGGCTGATGTTATATGAACAGCAGATAGAATTTATAAGGTAGTATGAAAATGTCACATGCAGCATTGGTGAGATGGAGTAGAACAAAAACCTACCAACAAGGGCCAGAATGACAGTGAGAAGAGGGGCAGCTGGGAATGCAATGGTCACGTTCATTTCCAACATCTGCAGAAGGTCAACTGAAAAATACAACCATAACATTCAAATAAATATGAAATCTTAAATGTTATTAACAGTGTTTTTTCTGCTTTATAAAAAACTTTACATTATGTAACTTTATCAAGTTTCCAATTATCAGACACAAACAGTATATGACAGAGCTTTACCAATATAGTGATGGTCTTAGATGTGGTATCTAGCAGTCTGCCTACATCAAATGCACATAACAATATATTTTCCTCTGTTTGGGGGAATTCATGTATTATTTCTGCATAAACTTATTCATTTGTCTCTTTTAAGGCAATCTTGAACACTACCTATATTGTTACATAGTACATAATGCCAAAAAAAATATCTAATTGTACATTCTTTCCCAATATATAAATAAGCATGACAGTAATCTCTGCTAAAAGAAAATATTGATGTCAAAGTGGACTACCAGGATGAATATATAAAGTGATCTAAAAAAAAGACATCACATGGTTTTCTTAGTTTAAATTGGGACGTAATTCGAATAATAAAACCATATTCGAATGTTCGTTATGTGCCTTCCAATAATATTTGAATATTCTAAACAAATTTGCATCAGAGTAGAACATGTAGCAACAAAATAATTCGGCCTAACATTTAACACATGTTTTATTTATATTTTCTTTGAATGTTTACATTACTCACCTAACTTTATGCAGAAGAGCAAGTAGAAGTATGACCTATTCCTAGTGGTAAATTTTAAAATGACGACTTTACTATGGAAGTACACGACAACATAATCACTCCGCCATTATTGTGTTTATATTGAAGAACTGGAAGCTGTGTTACTTTTCTCAGTCATCGATAACTTGCAAGTAAATTCAGTCAATTCAAAAAGTTCAATTTAATGTTGATTCACATGGAACTTGCTTGAGGATGCATTTTCAGAGGTCTAGGTACATGTGATACAGGATCGACTGTGAGATAAATAGGCCAACGCATAGGTTTTAATTAGGGGAATCGCTCAAGTAAACAAACAATTATGAATTCTGATTAAGTAGTGGTCGGATCTTTGTTAAATTGTTATTGACTGGTAAAAAGACGATCGGTCAGGTGTTAATCCGAAGCCAAAAGTGTCAATTAGCGACACTTAGTTACAAATACACAAGTGACAATTACGGTTGCGATTAGTCTCAGAATTACCAGATTGATGTTGTTACATGTCAATTAGCAAAAAATACCCCTGCATTAAAACAACAAGTTTATTTTAGCTGGAATGAAGGGTATTAATTATAAAATATGTAAACTTAGTTCAACAAAGCAATATATAATATAATAATGACTTAAGCTTATGTTGTTTATTTAGCATAATTTTTCAACTATAGTTTATGTGTCAAAAATAAACATGCAAAGTTGACTGCTATGATGATTTTTTTTCCATTTTGAATTTTTAATTATTATGAATTAGTATCCTATACCAAATTATAGTAGATGCCGAATGGTGACTTTAAAAGTAACACATTTATAATTTTAAACATATAATCCCATATGGGTAACTCTTAGGAAAATATGAATACATTTCACACATGTATAAAATTATAAATAACTGTGTATTCTCTAGCCAGGAACAGAAATGTAATATATGTAAAAGGAAGAATACATGAAGGGTGTCGTGCTTTGAAAGGTTAAATGCCAATAAATATATAGAATTGTTTCACTTGTGTAGGTTTATGACGTCAAGGATATTGTCGAGCAGAAAATCGCGGTGACAGAAAATCGCAGTTGTCGCGACATTGTATGGGACTGAAATACCTGTGTGCAGTAGAGTGGTTATAAGAAAGTAAAACTAAAGTTTTGATTTAAAAAGAATCCCGTTGTGTTATTAAAAATAAAATAAGTTCTGGTGGACTGTAATAAAAATAACGCATGGTATAATGGGGTGCATTAATAACCAGCGATCCCGATTGAAGAGAGTAGAATCAGTTTTCCGTAACTAGATTAGCTGACTGCCCCATGAACTGACATGTGTGTTTATTGTAAACTGACAATGGTTAAAGCGCGATTAGACTAAATGGTTATAAAAACTAGCCAAACTGTTTCAAGAATGAATCTTCAGCCAATATGTTACTGCATGTACTGCAAAAGGTGGTATAAACCACCTTATCTCATAAGAGACAAGATACTTACCAATGAACATGAAGATCTGATGATGGGAGTATCTCAACAATGTGGACACAGACACAGTCTGAAAATATACATTGCATACAGAAATGTCAGTAAAAATGCTTAGGCCCTAAATTTTAACACTTATTATTGACACATAGTTTCACTATCACAAAAAGCTACAAACGACAGTGTTTACCTTCTGATACTTTAAGTGTGAGGCCTAATTTTAGAAAGACCAATATCAACATGTTAACTAGTCACTAGCTATCAGGTCTAGAACAACTTTTTGTATCATGGAAAATTAACAACAACAAAAAAACAAGGAATAAAGGCTTGAACTTGCAAGGCCTTACTTAATCCTGTTCTTTTAATTCATATGAACTTGAAAACTATAATAAGCGGGTTTATATTTAACTATTCATGCTGTCATGTATTAATGCAGAAGTATTTTAACAAAAGATGTGCAATAGCAAAAAAGAGATGGAAAACTTAATATTTATAAGGTTTTTGCCAACTTTAACAACAAATCATTCTAGTGAATATCAAGGTGAAATCTTTTCAATTTTACTGGCCTACTATAATTCAAATACATTTTTATTTGAAAATAAATGTGCCAAGCAGCCAGACTTACAAAGATGAACATGATGAATGCAGCCGCTAAATAGGAGGACCTAGCCATCCACATACTGACAAACCTGTAGTGATCTCCCGTCACTACATTACGCAGGAAACCTGAAACATCATAGGGAATGTCTGAAAATAATGTAATTATTTCTGAGGACTAGTACACACGTTTTTATATGCAGATGTAAAGCAGTCTTTATGGAAAATAGGTGCTTTGGAAGACAAATTAGTAAAGTAATAAGTCACCTATTTTTTTTAACAAATGAAAAACAACATGCTGCAATCAGTAACAAAGGCTGTTGTTTGGAATATTTCCTTTATTTGATGAAACATGATTTTCATTAGAAAAAAGGACAGTAATAATTTCTAACGATATACCTGGCCTGAGTGAAAAGCCACTCATTTTCAATTTCGTTGATGGACATATTTATGTTTATAGTGTTTTTACAATAAGTTGAAATTACTTATGAACAAAGCAAGCATTAATGTACTAATGAAAACTGAACAATTTATCAATAGAATTGTATACAGTTAATAAAAAAATATTTATTCTTATTTTCTTTCATATTTCCAAAAAGCAAGCCTCCAATAATTAATGTTGTATTTTTACATTTTATCCCTTAATCAACTACATTTGTTTATACACCAAAGTTTTAGTTATTTGCTCACAATTTTTAAATGAGCAAATGGTAAGCCTTACTCAGCAGCAACATGTGCGAATTCTGATCCAGAGAAAACTGTGTGCTAGGGTCTACACTATGTGTCTAACGAAAATTAAAAACAGTGCTTAATTGATAAAGTTACAAAAGTCTTTCACATTTTTTGTTTAATTTTAATTGAATGGACAGCTTCTCTAACCTTTGTTTTTCTCCTCCTCTGCCAGTTGCTTGATACTGGACATGAGAATATCATCATAACCAAGAAACTCATCGAGCAGAAAACGACTGAAGCTGTCACCGAAACACTCATCTTTAGTGGGATCTGTAACAGAAAATAGGGATTGATTCATTCTGTTCAGTTGTCATAGAGAACATTAAACAATAAAACAGATTCTTAAATCAGATTCTTTTTTGTAATATATGAAATTGGACACAATTATTCCATGGCTATATAGTTACCAATAAGCAAAGGAACAATGTCTGCCCAATTTACACCTTGAAAGGATTAAATGCCAACTTATAGAAATGACATTAACCTTATAATGTTTTAACGAAAGCAATCCGAAGACAACACATTCCAGTTCATCTCAATGCTTAGATAGTAAAATGAAAATTCTCAGTTAAAAAAGGGGCATAACTTTGCCAAAATTATTTTAGGGATAACCTGCCCTTTTGAAAACTGTTCCCCTTTAGATAGTGAGCAGGTATTTAAAGTTTAAGTGAAAATATTGCATGGTTTCTCGAAATATAAACTTTAATAAAGTGGTTAGCTTAATCCAATGCAAACTTTAAAAAGTGAAGATAAAAATGTCTAATTTGACTCAATATTACTTCATTCAAATTCATACATACATATGACAAATTAATCTATTATTCCATGGACACTGGAAGCTCTAAATATATGTTGATGGTTTACCAAAAAAAGATCATTCACCTCTGAACTAGAAGAATATCAGCACAACTATTATGTGTTGTGCAGAATTTAACAAAATGAAATGCCTAAATAACACACCTAGAGTAACCAGCATCACAGTGATGTTGAGCTTCTTCCTGGTCTGTGGAGACAGTCTGAGGAACCCATACTCTAAGGCATACTCTACTATGTACTTTTCTTCTGGGAACACTGCAATACAAATTATTTACTTCAAACAATGGCAAGTGTATTTTTAGCATTCAATAAAAAATTAAGAATGTTTACCTAAAATCATTTCAATGCTCCACATGCAGATTTTAATTTACAAAACAATTAAAAAGGATTAACATAAACATGTTTTACAAAGTGCAAAAATCCTTTGTGTTCATTTGTTGATAAAAATACACTCTAGTATTATTGTAGTTCAATAAATTATTAATGAGTACTTCATTTCACAATAAATATCTACACTATGGAAAAAATATACCAAGTTCACTCAAACAATTTTCTGCAGAGCTTTGCATAAAGTAAGTTGCCAACCATAAACAAGTTAAAATGTAACTCTGGCTGAATCTTTAACAATATCCCCAAAACAGCCTACCACCTACTATTGGTAGAATTGAACAACAAATATCTCAGTGATGAGTCAAGATGGCAAGATGTAATTTAACAGTTTAAGATACCTCAATTTGTTGCATGTAAATGAGAGGTTTGTTTCTTTGTTTTTGTTTATTTCTGTTACATCGCATCAACACATGATTATGGTCATACTGTTGATGTCCAGCTTATTATTGATAGGGGAAGGCCCCCGACTTATGCCTGGACAGAACCAGTGGCTCATGGCAGGTTAGCTAGAAAACGTCCCTATTTGCAAGTTCTGGCCATGCTCATGCCATGCTCATGCCATGCTGTGTGTTGAAATTGAACACACTGAAGTTTCTTACAAAAAAACCCATAAAAATATAATTCAAAATTAGCTTTGTCTAAATGTCATTGTACATTTTGTGAACTAAGAGTATCATGTTGACAAAATTATATATACAGCCTTCAGGAATCTGCCATTGTAAATGATCAATTTTAGCACTGTATTTGATATTACTGTCTAAGCAGATGCAGTGGCTTGGTGGGAAATGAACATATTGTTCTCAAGACCAAATAAAATGAAAAGTATGATCTTGTCTAGCATCAGTGTAAGTTTATGTTTGTTTTCAACACTGAACATCTATGATTTTGATGGCTTTCCTTGCTACTACAAACATGCCTAAAAACTTATTATAATGACCAGAAACAAATGTTATCCTTACTTAAGTATTGCTCAATAATGAATAACATAACAATAATATATCATTACAGAAGTTCATATAGAATCTATCAGAATAGTTTCTTGACATTTTTCTATTTGGTTCAACCAAATTTTAGAATACATTTCCAGAACTTTATATGCTGCTTTAACAGCAATAACCCTATTAAAAACATTGTAAAGACCACACAAATAATATTCAGTAATGCAATCTTAAATCTACAAAAGAAGTGCATGAACTTGATAATACTTAAATTTATCAAGAAAAATATTGCAATTACTAATATTCTAGTAAACACAATATTTAACCACATAACTTAGTTTAAACTAATGGATAAGCAAGGAAATAAAACTATACTGTAATTATAAGAAATTATTATCAATTATCAATCTCAACCCATTTGCCGATTCATTTATTATGAAATTCTGATTCATTACCATCACTACCACTATCCTTTGTGGGTATTTAAAATCTTTTCCATTTGACTGATGAATTAAAATATGGAAGGATCAACAGCTAATGCAATCAATGATAATTATGCATGACATAAACTGTGACGTACCAACTTTAGCCAACATTTCCAGTTCTGACAGTGTTTCCTGTATGGGTCCCATACCTTCCTGGTCCCCCTCACTAAGATCATCCTGGGCCCTAGCTATGGTGGCATTAGTATCTCCAACAGGCTGTAAATACTCTACCTCTTCCTGCAACCAACATCAGGCAACTAAATGTAAAATGTTTGTTTTTAAAACAGTTAACAAACAAGCTAATTTTACGTAATATGATGTTATTCTAAAGCAGAAAAAAATGTATTTTTTATTATAAATTTTACATAAAAGCTGTAGAAGACTTCTAAATAATGTAACAAGTGTTTCTAGTGTATATGCAAATGCCAAATAATTTAAACAAACAAACAGAAAAAATGTACACTAAATAAGAATAATTCTGTCGTCTGTTGCCATTACATATAGGCTTGTCCATGCATGTTGAAGGGAAGAAAACTACAAAATAAAAATGCACAGGTACATAAATAAGCTTTTGTTATGCACTTTTTGCAAACCATTGGACTTAATACTTTTCCAAAGTTCCCATACAACCCTGACAAGAATGGCAATTTCAATAATTCTCCAAAATAACCTTTTTGCAAAGACCTTGCATACGCTAAAGCCATTCTGTTGCATAGTTAGCATGTGACATTTGGCTGAATCCATGCATTAAACGAAGTCAAACAGAACATTCATTTTACAAGGATCTTGTTAATAATCAATGCACTAGCACTAAACTCATGTTAGACTAAAAAAGGGTACATTATTGACTGGGTCAAATGTCTAACAATGTGTGAACATTTCAATGAAGAATACTTTAAGTGACTCCAGTTAGATCTGAATATATAAGTGTGGCACCAGAAGTCCACATCCATTATCCGAATTGCTCCTTTGTATAAAAATAAGGAATTCATTTACATACCTCAATTTTATTTTTCAATGTTTCTGTTGTGTTGGACTCTGTCTCATGCTCATTGTCTGTATCCAAAGTGTCATCTTCTCCTTCTTCTCCTTCTTCCTCAATGTCCGACACCATCAAACCATCTAAGTAATGGACTGCATATTCTTTTTCATATGAGTTCATGATTGTATAGTTTTCTGAGGCATTTCTGCACAATTTCCACCCGAAGGATACCATCTCTGGGCCAGGTGGTTTGTACATGCTTAAGGCAGTTGATAGGTGTCCGCGCAAACACAATGTGGATGTAGGCTAGAATACCCACAACCATCAGTGCCTGTAAAAAATTTATATGACAAAAATAAATAATGCACTTTTGAACTGAGAAAACAAATTAACAACAAAAATGTTTGTGTTTCCGATACTTAAAATGCATGAAATTTAAAGTGTATATTCCTGATTGTTATCACATTATTTGTCTAAGCAGAGCAAATACATACTATGAAATAGGGTAACTAATGAAAAATCTTATTAACATTGACTAAAAGAGATAATATAAATAAAATATCATACATTAATCAAATTCAATCATACAATGGATGTTTAAATTTTAAAAAAAGAAAAACACACTAATATTGACATAAGGAAATCACAAACCTTGACAAGAATAGCAAATTCAATAATTCTCCGTATAGGCTTAGGAAAAGCTCTTGCATATGCTAATGCTATTCTGTAGAAGAGTGCATGAAAGAGACGATCTCGAACATTGAGCAAGGGATTCTGAGGACCTCTACGTCCACCGGTCCTTTGTTGACCATTATTGTTGTTGTTGTTTTCTGCATCCATCTTTATGCGTTATTTTTAAGCCATGATAATACTCATCCTAAGGGGAAAAAAATAACACTGTTCAAATATTTAAAAAGATGGAATTTTGTCCCTGTGCCTGAATATCAATTTTGCACAAAAAAACAATGTATATAACTAACATAAAACAAGACACCAAAGACAGCATATTCTAAAACTTTGTGTAATAATGTGATGATACGTTAAGCATGTCACTTATGCAGCTCTTGGGCTTAACTTTCCAAGGTGGACAAAATCCCTCCTATAAATAATCTACATTTTACAAGATTTTGATTTGATTTGCACAGTCATGCCAAGTTAATATAATAGTAATATAACTATGTCTTTTCTTATGAAAATCCACATATAAAGATATTTTAAATGTTGTTCATTTACAGGAGAGATTTACAGGAGGCATTTTGTCTGCCTATGCTAAAACAAATGGAAGGACTGGAAATGTCCTACACTTGAGCTTCCAAGTTCAGTCTGTATGGATGTGGTTTCAGAAGTTTTGAGTATATGAGAAAAGCAGAAGGCAGCAAAAAAGTGTCTTGCTAAAGCTCCAGAAAAAGCATATTGTTAATTATGGTGCAGGGGTGATGAACAAACCAGGAGACCTGACAGTAATGAGTAGTTTTAATGCTGCCATCCCAGCTAACCTAAGTGGAGTAGGGCCAACATGTCCTATGAATGTTAAATTATACCTGATGATGTTTAAAGGTAGTATTGTTCCTATTATTGGATAATCAATTGAAAAACTTAAGTCTCTAATAATCATTATTTTTAAGATTGCCAACAACTTTCTTGTAGATGTTGCATATTTATCTTAATTTTACAGTTTCAAATTGATTTGTTAATCTGAATTGTTACTTTCTTGCTTTCACAAACATTACCCTAAAGTGTCTCAGTGACGGTCTGTCTCAATGAAATGATTTACTATCATGATACTGGCAGAATATTGCATACATGCTTATCAAATCATTCAAAAATCAAAGAAGAAATCATAATAGTTTATAGTTAATCAAAATGGGTTAAAGAAATGAATCAAATTATGGCTAACATAGTAGTCTACTTATGTTTAGCTGACAATGACCTTAAACAGTCTTACTGGGACCACTTGCTCATTGTATCTACAACATCTGACTCCTGAGCAGGAGGTTGTGGGTTAAACTCCATCCTGGGTAAATGGTTATTGCACCTAAGTACACTAAAAGGTTAACCTAACAGCATGGCTGTTGAAGTGCCTATATGCACTACACTACACTTCTCTCCCCCCTTCTCAGAATACACAGAAAAAAGAAACCGGTTATCTTCCCATACACACGTCATGACACCACCCTCAGAACAACAGAACACGCAAAATATCTCGGGGTCACTATCAGTAGTAACCTCAGTAGTAATCTCACATAAACACTATCACAAACAAGGCCAAAAACAGTCTGAGATTCATCAGACGAAATGTCAAAACAAACAACTAAAAGAGGCTGCATACAGAACATATGTACGCCCCCAGGTCGAATATTGTTCAACTATATGGCACCCATGGCAGAAACACCTCACACACAGAATAGAAATGGATTAAAGGTCAGCACTGGGTATGTTCAAAATGACTATCACTACACAAGCAGTGTCACAAACATGCTCAGAGAGTTAAAGTGGTCTACTCTCGAGCAACGCAGAAATCAAGCCAGTCTCACAATGCTACACAAAATACATAACAAACAGGTGAACATCGATCACAGTCATCTCACAACTACACGAAACAACAAATTCCTTATTCCCCACTCAAAAACAAAACACCACATTAACTCATTCTTTCCGCGAGCTATACGACTTTGGAACAGACTACCGACTGAGATTAAGGTTGCCCCAACTGTACCTGCATTTGCAAGTGGCCTAAACAAGTTTTATGCTTTTTAATTGATATTTTAGTTTAGTTACTGTATGTTTTCATTAAAATTTCATAAGTAAATTATTAGTCTTAAATTGTCAATGTTCAGGACTTGCGCCTGCCTTATGTAGTCAGTATTGACTTTTGGCAGTATAAATTTGAAGTTGAAGTTAATTTTGAGAACTAGTCAGCTCTCCAGAATGACCATGCAGGCAACAATCTGAGTCAGTCAAACCATTCCGACACTAGAGTAAATCCAGGAGAAGAATAAACCAGTCCCTAACTGGGATCGTACCAGGGCACTTAGTTCTGTAGGTAGAAACACAACCACGTCGCTAAAGTGTTAACCCATGAACAGGGCTGTTACCGCAAAGTGCCTATGATCACTACACTATAACACAACAAATTTAGTGACTGGAGAAATTTGTTTGACGTATTTTAAATCTATATTGGCAATGATAATTTAATGCTAATAATGTGACAAAGATTTGAAAACCTACTTCTGTTTCGACCAATCTGTCAGTGTCACAGCTACACTGCAGGGTGACTATCATAATACTAAAATGGAAATCATTTCCTTTCACATGGGGAATCGCGGTTAAGCATATGTTTGTCGGGACATCGACAATTTTATAAGAAATCAAAATTAAATTATTTATGATCCTTGACATGTAGCAGAAGATAATTAACATAAAAAACCGCAGGATTTTTACCAGTTTGACACATATCTGCCATTTTCTACCGGAAGTGACTTTCGCGAGACAAGAAAACTCTAATCGAAGATGACAAAATTTGGCCTTAATTGAAGAAAAATGACAATTTTATGTGGCATAATAACAATAATAATAATTTTACATTGTTTCACAATGTGAGAAACGAATAATTAATGTAAAGTGGATTACATTCAAGTTTAAAGACTAGATAACTATAATGGCTTTTTCGGTCTTAATATGATTCGACCCCATTTATCTCGACCCTTAAATTTAAGCGCCAGGCTGCTGCTTCAAATTAACGATGCCCCAACATACAATAATAATTACTGACAACATTAAATGTTGTATAATTTAGGTCTTCAAATTTCGTAAATATTTTATATAAGAAATCTTTTGACAAAGACGTTGTTCAGAGAGGGAACATTTATGCGTGAATTCTGACCTGTAATCGAAATGACAAAAAGAGACCTGTAAGTAAACTTTCTTCGGCATAATGATGCAGGTGATGATGATGTTTATGACAAGGATGATACATATGATAGGGGTGATTGTGATGATGATGGTATTGATGATGACATTGCTTGTACGCTTTTGGGCCTACATGCTGAACCTGCTTTTGCGATCCAGACAATTTCTTTAAGTTCCTTCCATGAAGGTCAATTCTTGCATGTAAAAAGGAACAATTTAACCTCTTCTATTATTGGGCATTGTCCAAGTGATATATCCCTCCCTGGATTAAAGTGACTTACTCTTGTAAGAACCAGTTTTGCAATAACTCCCAAAATTGCAATTAAATTGTAACAAAGTTATTGCAAAACTGGTTGCTTGTTAAGATTTTATTGCAATTCTGGGAGTTAGGGCAAAACTGGTTGATTACAACTCTTCTGATTCTATGAGGGTACTCTTCAGCCTACCTGAGAAGTGATCTGGTGAACGTGAAAAGGTCGTTAAGAAACTGAGCCCTTCTTTCCGACAGTATTTTTGTTTTGTTTTGTTTTGACTAAAACTCGGTCTTTCCTCTGCATGACGTATACATTGTTCACTTGTTAACGTCAGTTGAAAACTTCGTTTGAAAGAGGTCGATTCCAGTGTATCCGCTTGATTGCATTCCATAAACACTCTCTCGGAAAACTCTGGAGGCGGGGGAATGGTGTATTCTTCATCTTTGGGCGCTACCCGATTATGCCTTTAAATATGCCCAGTCTGTTCTGGGTCGTCATCTGTCTCTTCATTTTGAAGTTCCCCTCTGTTTCCAATCAGCCTTTCCTACTAGTCACTGGTTAATCAGGACAATTTTTGACTTTATAAGAATACTGCTGCGTTTGATTAGTCCACATATACACGGTATTGTTTGGATGAGTATTTTTCACCACCACCACCACCATCATCGTCATCATCATTATCATAATCATCATCAACATCAAAAACATCATCATCATCACCAACACCACTACCGCTAGCATTATCATTTACATCATAGCCTCCACCACCATCATTATCAGCACTACAACTTCCGCCTGTTATCATCCAAGTTGCAACCATCTTGCTTCTCATTTTATATTTGACTCTTGTTACTTTTTGCATCCTCTTCGTCATTCTTTTTTTTTTGACCGTTTACACCATTATTTTATTGTTTCAACAAAAAATCATGATTTTTTAACTTTGTTGCAAAATGCCAGCATTAATTACCGTAAACATAGATTTGAGCTTCAATCTATCATATGGCTTCACGGAAGTGATACTGCAAAGACAGCTCGTACTTTACAACCATAAATGACTTCCGACGTTGATTACGTTAATAGGTTCAGCAACAGCAGTATTTAAAGATTGTATTAGTCAGTTTGGACTAGATTTTTTCTCAAACATCTACATAAATAATTATAAGCTGAAAAGATCCAGCAAAACAACCATTGATTACTTACTTTTGAGATCACGCTACATCACCATCCGGGCAATTCGCACTGATGTTGATAACTTTTTGTAGTAAAACTACCCTTCGTGCTTATTTATAGATTAAGAAAAAAAAAAGAACATTTAGAGCGAATTATTTCACATTTTGTACCGCCAAGCAGTTGAGGTAGTATTCAAAATCGTCTTTACTTAGAATAAAGTATGAGTTTACGGCAAAATTAGACCTAAATTTCCCCCAACTGGATAAATATTGTTACCTTGGCAAACTGTCGGATACATTTCGGTGTACTCTTACATTATAAAGAATCGGTGTATACACATTTCAGTCGCAAATTGAGCAGTCGACAACTCTACGTATGGTTCTACGATGCTGCAGGATTACGCTAAACCTATCAATGTCAATAAATTAGCTGACCTGTTCATATCTTTTGCGATTAATGTCAAAGTTCCTATTGAACTTGTCCAAAATGCAAAAACAATTGTCCCGAAACTGTTGATTAAGCTCTGACATTTCCCCCAGAAAACCTCGTACTTAATACGTTACTCAAGATAATGCTTTATTTTTGTAACACCAACAACATAGAAAGATAGTGATGTAAACATAAATGTGACACGTAAGAAAGTAAACAATGGGCTTTCAAAACCTGATCTCGATAACATTTTTAAAATGTTTCTGCAAGTAAACAAAGGCATTATTTTAAGCTTTGATATGAGGACACCGCTAACGCTGAGAGAAAGAGAAAAAAAAACATATATCTTATTTCCCCGAGGAATATGATATGGGGTTTCCATCGTGTTCCTCGCTGAAATATCCCAATGATTGGAACATTCATTGCTACTACAAATATAATATACATTTCAGACGAGAGCTCACATTTTGACTCCTCAGTATTTAGTTTAATAAAATCTTAACATATCGCTTGTATAAAACGCTACCTTAACTTCGCCTGGACAATAGTGTATGCAAAGATAGATGTTGTAAGACCTATATTCCTGTCAGATGTATCCAAGGTTAAAAATTTGAGATTGAGCGAAATCTCAACTGAGAAAAAATAATCCGAAAGTGGGATCGGAGTGATCACGTTCAGGGTTTGTTTTTGTTTTTGTTTTTCAAAATTTGCGTAATAAAATGAATAAACATGTTCATTTCATTTATTCATTTTGTAGTTTAGTATTAAATGCGTCATTTTAGCAGTGTGGGTGTGTCTGAGAGTTGTCTTTACGTGGAGTGGTGGCGGGGGTAATGTTGCTTTCATGTTGAAAGAAGTGCATTAAACTATTCCACGGCATTAAATGTGCATTAGATAAAAGTGTACATGTATGGTACTTAAAAACGGTTTGCAAAAAAAAGAAATAATAAAAGGGTATTAAAAGACAAATAATAGTTATAAAATAAATAACTCGTCCTTTATTTTAAAGAATAACATTGTTGAGAAAGAATTGTAAGCTACGGTCAAATGTTGTTGCATTAAACTATATGGTCGTAAAAAGCAGATAAATTGTACTAAAACGGCCAAGTTAAAGCTATTGAAATTTCGTTACTGACCAAATATTAATATAAAATGTTCATAATTTCACTTGCATTGCCAGTTACAGGTGAAGATTGTATCTTGAGTTGAAAGCAACTATGCCTAAATGGATCCGAAATGTCATTTTTAAACAAGAGTAGATTCAGTGCACAACGTAAAGTTGTCGTTGCTTGGTAATGCAGTTCGGAATAGTTTTTTATTGGACTTTACATGTGTATTTCATTTCTTTTGACAACTACAATAACATCGAGATATTAAGGCTAAGATTTGTAAGGCATGAGCGACCTTTCTGGTCTTATTTTATTTTATGTATCTTTAAATAATAAGTTTCTTTGATTGACATGTTCATCATATAACTCTGTCTTCAGGGTAAGGAATGAATGTATCTTTGGCTTTACTGTATAACTCGGTTATATAAGACAGGCGTTTTTATACTCTACAAGAAGCATTAAGTTTTATCAGTTTATTTCTGATTAGTTGATCATCATTTAACTAACAACGGTGTGAATTTTATATAATATATTCTCTTACAACAATCTAAATATGCACATTCATTAACATCAGTTGAATCTAATGCAAATGCGTGCATAGCGGTCGAACATGTATTTATTGTATATGTGTTCATAAAACATGGTTTTATTCAGTTCTTTAGAAAATGTTCTTTTCTAATAATTTAACGAAACGTTGAACAACAAATGTCACATGAAGACCTTAGGTCTACGTGTTAGATAGCCCACATCCTTTGGGTTGGGTGGACACAGGGAGAAGGATTCTTTATTGTAGACAAGTCCGCGAAATTCGTGTCTCCTGGAAGCAAGTATACAGTATCGACCGTATCCATCACAAATGTCCCTCAGAACGGCCGTCTGCTCCTCTTTCAGCTGAGAAAAATACACCCGCACAGGCCCCAGACATGTGGTAAACGCACAATGCACACATCCGGTGAAACAAGGAAAACTTATTCGGCAAATTTCCTTCTGCACTTCCGGTAGTGCCAAGTGATTCGCACGTTTTTCACCTGTAGATTTTGATTTTACCTTTGCCACCTTAGATGGTTTAAGTTTTTGGTCCTTTGCGAACTTTACTTGCCGTTTAGAATGGCGGACGATGTCAGATAGGTCAGTTACACTCCTTGGTAGATTGAGGCCATGTTGATTGTAGATCGTTTCTGGCACTCCTGAACATGGCCTTTTATGACCTCTGCTGTCCAAGTTTGGCCTCATTTTACTGATATCCGAATATGAATAATGGTCATTATGTAGTGTTATCCCCTTAATTTCCAGAGACGGAAATTCTTCTATTTTAACCTCACATTTCGCCATTGTCTTTCGAAATTCAGGCAGTGAATGAATCAATTTCGAAGCACATGAATGTTGATCTCTTGGCTGACAATCTGAAAAATAAATAAAACTCAATGTTTATGGAATTAATAGTTTTCCTTCATCGTTAAACGTATTTTAAATGTTTTATATTATTGGACACAATGCTTTCAAAATAATAATAGGAACAAAATTTCACTAACATCTCTTCAAGTCTGAAGAAATTATATCTCTTGCATGTTCACGTAGAATGACATCAAAGTGTAAAAATAAACCAAAACCTTAAAGTATACGCGTTGAGAAAGATCCCTAAAGTATTGTATTATCAGATGAGAACTTGTCATAAAATATTAATGGGATAATAATTTGCTGATCATTTTCATTCGATGTAACTAAAGTGGATGTTTACGGTGTTTACTTTTAAATTAAAACGATGTAAAATCCATGTTTATCAGAATCGAAAGTGCTTGATTTGTTTTCAAGGACTGACACCCGCACTAGTAGATTTGTTATCAAGGTGTTACTGCCAGGTTCAAATAATAAAATGTCCGGCTTTAATAAAATGCAAATGAGGTTAGTCGTCAAGTAAGTCGCTAAAGAAACTAGAGAAATCATTTACTGTGGATATTATTTGGTAAAAGAGTTTAACATAGGTAAAAGAATACAATAAAAAAAGAATTACCTATTAATAAGTAAACGCGCGTGCGCGCAGGCACGCACGCACACACACATATTTATTTGCATGTTAAATGCTGCGAATTTTGTCATTGTGCTAAATAATTTATTATTTAATTAACACTAAAAAGTGGTGACATTACAAAAAAATATCGGATTGTTGGAAATGATATGACGATATTAACACACGTGCGGTGGTAATTATTCTTTAATAACTTATTAGAAATTTATTGGCAATACACTTGTATGCAGAAGGAATGCATACACTACGACACTAGTTTGTTCATAGTTGAAACGAGTATAATACAAAAAAAAATGTTTTTGTGTGTTGACAACATACAACGTTACTATAATTTGGGTTAGCAAATACCAAATTGTTCGTTTTATTGTACCATACAATTGCCTTAGACAGATACTACATGACTACTGCACATTGCCTCGGATAGATACTACATGACTACTGCACATTGCCTCATATAGATACTACATGACTACTGCACATTGCCTCAGATAGATACTACATGACTACTGCACATTGCCTCATATAGATACTACATGACTACTGCACATTGCCTCATATAGATACTACATGACTACTGCACATTGCCTCAGATAGATACTACATGACTACTGCACATTGCCTCGGATAGATACTACATGACTTCTGCACATTGCCTCAGATAGATACTACATGACTACTGCACATTGCCTCATATAGATACTACATGACTTCTGCACATTGCCTCAGATAGATACTACATGACTTCTGCACATTGCCTCGGATAGATACTACATGACTTCTGCACATTGCCTCGGATAGATACTACATGACTACTGCACATTGCCTCAGATAGATACTACATGACTACTGCACATTGCCTCATATAGATACTACATGACTTCTGCACATTGCCTCAGACAGATACTACATGACTTCTGCACATTGCCTCAGATAGATACTACATGACTTCTGCACATTGCCTCGGATAGATACTACATGACTTCTGCACATTGCCTCGGATAGATACTAAATGACTACTGCACATTGCCTCGGATAGATACTACATGACTTTTGCACATTGCCTCGGATAGATACTACATGACTTCTGCACATTGCCTCGGATAGATACTACATGACTTTTGCACATTGCCTCAGATAGATACTACATGACTACTGCACATTGCCTCGGACAGATACTACATGACTACTGCACATTGCCTCGTACAGATACTACCTGACTACTGCACATTGCCTCGGATAGATACTACATGACTACTGCACATTGCCTCGGATAGATACTACATGACTTCTGCACATTGCCTCGGATAGATACTACATGACTACTGCACATTGCCTCGGATAGATACTACATGACTACTGCACATTGCCTCGGATAGATACTACATGACTACTGCACATTGCCTCAGATAGATACTACATGACTACTGCACATTGCCTCGGATAGATACTACATGACTACTGCACATTGCCTCAGATAGATACTACACGACTACTGCACATTGCCTCGGATAGATACTACATGACTACACAGGTACATATATTTAACAAAGATTAAATAACTCTATCTAACTTATGCAATAAAGCATTGTTATATAAAGCCAAACAATAGTTTCATTAACTACTGGAAAATGAGATGCTTTAGTTTCTCTTGTTAGATATGTAAACCCTTGTTAGAATAGTCTTCCGTTAAAGTCCTTGATAAGTGAAACACTTTCACGTCCCTCTGATATACACCTGCGTCACCTACATAAAACGTTAATAAATCAAAAATGTAAACTACTTGACACACTAGTTGCAACAATCCTTAAGTATGGAGCAGAAATACATGGATACGCAAAAGCTCAAGATATAGAACGCATGCATTGTAAATTCATGCGAAAAAATACTTCATGTAAGAAAATCCACAAATATCAGTGCTCTGTATGGTGAATTGGGAAGGTTCCCATTAGAAATTCAACGTAAAATTATAATGATAAAATATTGGAGTAAAATTACAAAGTCTGAAGATAACTCGATCATTAATAAGATTTATCAAATATTAAGAAATGATGCAAACAATGGGAAAACATACTGAGGATTGAATTGGGCATATCACATAAAAACAATATTAGAAGAAATAGGCCAAGCGTATATATGGAAAAATACAGATACTGTTAATGTACATATATATATAGACAAGAATGGAAAATGACAATAAATAATTCAAATAGACTAGAATCATATTGTCTGTATAAGAAAGAGCTTATTACCGAAAATTACTTGACAAAATAAATGTACCCAAATATAAAATTGCATTAACCAGATTTAGATTATCATCACATGACCTAATGATTGAGAAAGGAAGACATATAAATATGCCAAAATCCATAAGAATGTTCACGCAATGTAACATGAACATGTTATCGAAACAGAATATCATTTTCTTTTAGTCTGCCCCTACTATAGAAACTTGTGAAAACAATATGTTTCAACATATTATTGTCACTGGCATACAAAACAAAAGTTCATAAATCTTATGACAACTAAATCGAAAAAGAGAATAATAAGTATAAGCAAAATATATACTACGCTTTGAAAACTAGAGCAGTAATAACTGACACAAGTTAAAATCATGAAATAAAATAATCAATGCATATATGTATATAGATTCTTGTAATAACTCTTTACTATGCAAATATGTTGTGTACAACTTCTAACAAATATAAATTAAGAATTTAAAGAATTTATTTATGCAAGAAGCAATATGTACCACACAAGTGAAGTATCATCAAATAGAATGAATAACGATACTCTAATATTTAAATGGAATTTACGGACATATCCCAAATTAAAATTTAAACATATTTTTTTTTAGAGATAGAAACATCAGTCTCGTTAACAAATGTACTAACCCCGACATACATCACATCGTTGTTAAAATGTACCTCTTGGCTATAAATGTAATATTTTATGCCGAAATAAACTTTGTATTGGATTGTATTGTATATAACGTTATGTCTCTACAAAACTGTATAGAAATACTGACTTAATTGTGACCCCATAATTACACATGTACCACCATTGTTTTTATTCTCACTGTTCTCACACAAGCAAACACATTGCGACATTTCAAACAGTGTAAAACCTTATCGTGCTTTAATATTGTCTGGAAAAAAAGATTAAAATTAATAAATAGAAACATACCTATACACAGAGATGGTGATATATTTGCTGCCAAAACACAGATTTTTTTTATAAACTTGAAGGTTCCATTTTCATTGCAAGTTAATTCTTTATTAAATGAGATGTTAAATTCATAAACTTTTATTATTACTATTATTATTATTATTATTATTATTATTATTATTATTATTATTATTATTATTATTATTATTATTATTATTATTATTATTATTATTGTTATTATTATTACTATCTTACCTTTAGTACCAATAAAGGGAAACATCGTCATAATCAGTAATTTCCCGAAATATAGATCCTTTACATGCGGTAAACATTTCAAGCAGATCGATTGTAGCAATGAATCAGCACTATAAAGTCACAATAGAATAAACAGTTTTGTTTGTGGAAAGACAGCTGTCAAAATCCCATTTCTAGTCCATTTCAGATTTCAAATTCACTCTATGTTCGGGTTTGATTTTTCCAATGTATAGTTAGCCTTTAGAGTCAACATACTCTGCAAATGGTAGTGGGTATATTTTTCTTCTTTCAGCAGGATTGTTCTTCACTTTTCAAGTTTTTATTGTTATGTTGTATACTGTGGACTTCATTTTTCGGTAAGACATATATGTTGAGCAAAGAGGCATAATGGTTATTCGATTTTGCAACCTGTATCAAGTATTAACTGCTGATTGTTGATAACGATCCTAATTTAACGTTGTATTTTCAGTGTAACAATCAATGCCATAAACTGTCGCTGAGCCGGGTCGAAGATGGATTCTGATTAAATAGGTTTATTGGACTGTTGTCTGAACCCCAACCGGAAACCAGTCTGATATTTGATCATCACTTATGTGCCATTAATTGCTTTACAAATAGGATATTAAGAGAGAAAAACAAGGCCACACGTTTTGTAAATATTCTAATTATGAAATTTACTTTTGTTGTAATTTTTTTTTTGTAAATCGTACTCAAGAACATGCGTTATAGTAAACATTGTGCTTCGCACACAGAAGAAAACTGCAAGACAATAAAAACACTCCCATAAGTTGAGTGTAGTCTTAAACATCTCATTGACCCAAATTTAATATGGCCTGTCGCATGCTTCCAAAACAATTTCAGACTAAAATTGTATAACCTAGACACTGATCTCATCGGAATTGTTTATTGAATGATGTCATAGTTTGTACATTGCCAAAGTGAGAGTGAGAACCAAGTACTGCCATTGTTATACCGTTTTAAACATACCCCAAAGTCTCCAGATAATGATCGCAGAAAATCACCGCCGGTATAAGTTTCTTAGCGATCAATGGAAACCGCTGCCTATATTATACTTCAGACTCCTGAGAAACACTACCAATATTACTTCTCAGACATTCCCAAGAGCCAATGACAATATGATATCTAGAAGACCCACGAGAACCAGTCCTAAAAACAGGAGGCTCACCAGTCCAAGTATAAAGCATGAAACCGACTGTTGAGGACCAGTGACAATATTGTACAACACAGACGTTGAGAATCACTTTTAATATTATTTTTGAAACAATGCTCGTTAAGCAGATTAAGAGTCATTGCCAGTTATAAACACGAAACAGAGATCTATGAGAACTAACGCCAGGATTTTTTCTCAGAGATTCATGAACCACTGCCAATATTATACCTCAGAGACTTCTGAGAACCCACTCCAGTATTATACATCAGAGACTCCTGAGAAATACCTTAAATATTATACCTCAGAGACTTCTGAGAACCATTGTCAATAGCATACCCCAGAGAGTCCTGAGAACCATTGCAATAGCATACCCCATAGAGTCCTGAGAACAATTGCCGATAGTATACCTCAGAGACTTCTGAGAACCATTGCCAATAGTATACCCCAGAGAGTCCTGAGAATCATTGCCAATAGCATACCCCAGAGAGTCCTGAGAACAATTGCCGATAATATACCTCAGAGACTTCTGAGAACCATTGCCAATAGCATACCCCAGGGAGTCCTGAGAACCATTGCCAATAGCATACCTCAGAGAGTCCTGAGAACAATTGCCGATAGTATACCTCAGAGACTTCTGAGAACCATTGCCAATAGCATACCTCAGAGAGTCCTGAGAATCATTGCCAATAGCATACCCCAGAGTGTCCTGAGAACAATTGCCGATAATATACCTCAGAGACTTCTGAGAACCATTGCCAATAGCATACCCCAGAGAGTCCTGAGAACCATTGCCAATAGTATACCCCAGAGAGTCCTGAGAACCATTGTCCAATAGTATACCTCAGAGAGTCCTGAGAACAATTGCCGATAGTATACCTCAGAGACTTCTGAGAACCATTGCCAATAGCATACCCCAGAGAGTCCTGAGAGCCATTGCCAATAGTATACCTCACAAAGTCCTGAGAACTATTGCCAATAGTATACCTCAGAGAGACCTAAGAACCATTGCCAGTATTCACCCCAGAGAATCCCGAGACTCACTGACAGTATTATACCTCAGAGACTCGTGAGAACTATTGTCGATATTATACCTCAGAGAGTTCTGAGAACAATTACCAATAGTGTACTTCAGAGAGTCCTGAGAACCACTGCCTGAAGTATACCTCAGAGAGTCCTGGGAATCATTGCCAATATTACACCCCAGAGACTCCCGAGACTCACTACTTGTATTATACCTCAGAGAGTCCTGAGAACAATTGCCAATAGTATACCTCAGAGAGTCCGGAGAACCATTGCAAATAGAATACCTCAGAGAGCCCTGAGAACAATTGCCGAAAGTATACCTCAGAGACTCCTGAGAACCATTGCTAATAATATACCTTAGAGACTCATGAGAACCATTGCAAACAGTATACCTCAGAGAGTCCGGAGAACCATTGCAAATAGAATACTTCAGAGAGTCCTGAGAACCATTGCCAATGGTATACCTCAGAGAGTCCGGAGAACCATTGCAAATAGAATACCTCAGAGAGTCCTGAGAACCATTGCCAATGGTATACCTCAGAGAGTCCGGAGAACCATTGCAAATAGAATACTTCAGAGAGTCCTGAGAACAATTGCCGATAGTATACCTCAGAGAGTCCGGAGAACCATTGCAAATAGAATACTTCAGAGAGTTCTGAGAATCATTGCTAATAGTATACCTCAGAGAGTCCGGAGAACCATTGCAAATAGAATACTTCAGAGAGTCCTGAGAACCATTGCCAAAAGAATACCTCAGAGACTCCTGAGAACCATTGCTAATAATGTACCTTAGAGATTCATGAGAACCATTGCCAATAGTATACCTCAGGGAGTCCTGAGAACCATTGCTAATAATGTACCTTAGAGATTCATTAGAACCATTGCCAATAGTATACCTCAGAGAGTCCGGAGAACCATTGAAATAGAATACCTCAGAGAGCCCTGAGAACAATTGCCGATAGTATACCTCAGAGACTTCTGAGAACCATTGCTAATAATATACCTTAGAGACTCATGAGAACCATTGCCAACAGTATACCTCAGAGAGTCCTGAGAACCATTGCCAATAACATACCCCAGAGAATCCTGAGAACCACTGACAGTATTATACCTCAGAGACTCGTGAGAACTATTGTCGATATTATACCTCAGAGAGCTCTGAAAACAATTACCAATAGTGTACTTCAATGAGTCCTGAGAACCACTGGCAGTAGTATGCCTCAGAGAGTCCTGAGAATCAATGCCAATATTACACCTCGGAGACTTCCGAGACTCACTGCCTGTATTATACCTTAGAGAGTCATGAGTTACCATTGCCAATAGTATACCTCAGACACTTCTGAGAACCACTGCAACTAGAATACCTCAGAGACACCTGAGAACAATTGTCAATAGTATACCTCAGAAACTCCTGAGAACCATTGCTAATAAAGTAATAATATACCTCAGAGACTCCTGAGAACCATTGCTAATAAAGTAATATTATACCTCAGAGACTCCTGAGAACCATTGCCAATAGCATACCTCAGAGACTCCTGTGACTATGAACTAAGAACCTGTACGACTCTTAAGAAGCACTGTCAAGTTATACCTGGAATAGAGAACACCAAGAACTTCTGTCAGTTTTATACCTGAAAATTGAGTCTTTTCCAGCTGATACTTCAGGAAATGTGGATTACTTTCAAACTAGTGTCAAATTGGATTTAAAGTGCATAGCGCCGTTATCTACGTCATGAATTGATTTGTCTTGCGTGTCATGTTAACCTTTATATCATATTTCATTTATCATGTCATAATATGAGTGGCTCTTGATGTATTTATATTTGTTACACCGGAACCTCCCGTTTAAGCTTTCAGTGTTTCAGTCAAATATTGACAGATGAACATGCGATTTTATGATTAAATGGGAATTGTAACGAAACTATGGATCTTATATAGTTGTATAGCTTTGTTTGTGTATTTTTGTAAACAAACGCTTCAAGCAAGTTGTGTTCTACAGACAAACAAGTTGAGTTTTACATATGATACTTCCTCCTAGACATGCACAGAAATGTTGTCCAGTTATTATTTTTACTATGAGCCATACCTGAAAGGTGGTAAAGAGCATTTTAATGATATTATTAATCTAGACAACTTCTGGGAATTTACCGACGCACAAATGATGCCTTGTTTGGTGTGTTTACGACATTTTTTTTACTAATGCTGCGTCTAACATGTGTATCTAACAGTTTCTGCAAGGAAAAAAATAATATGGTTTAGTTACATTGAAAGGTCCCTGCTTAAAGCTTTTCATTGATGCACGTCATACCCATGATTTCATTCAAGAAGAAAGCCTACTAGGGTAAACCATACACATGTATACACATCACAGTAAGCCGTTCAGCAGATAATGGGTACCACTTTCCCACAAACACTTTAATAGATCAATATATTATCTTGGTTATCTCGGGTATTTTAACAAGCAAGTATTGTTGTCATATCGATGGAGTTGTGATAAAATCGCCTTCATTAAAGGCTGACATATGCGCACGACCAACAAAAAAAATCCCAAACATCACACAGGTACACTTTCATGTGTTTACTAAGGTAAAATATCGGATACCACCCTTAAATAGGTAATATGAGCGTTGGATAATATGCATAACGAGCTAAAGTGACTGAAACTGAAACGAACAATTCAATTGCTGTTGCCGATTTGGTATTTGTATATCTGTTTGGCTTTTGATTAGGTATTTGTAGTCGCACAAATATCGTTATTTCTGGTTCTGACTAGCATGCCTCATTTTAAAATTAGATTTACGTGTAGATATTATTCTTTATATTTAAAGTAGTTAGCGCATATCTGTTTATATCTGTCAACTGCATTGCTGACACGATAGCCACATACCATCCTACGATCACTTAAAGCGTATAAGCCAGCATTGATTTTGGCCTGTCACACTTTTTAAATCATACATAAACACAACTTAACCATGTTATACACACTTGTAAGTAAGGAAAAAGTTCCAGTCAACTGAATTCGTGCACGCCCATCTAATGTACGAGCATAAATATAGCTGATTTCGACCTATTTCGACAAGCGACGGATATATAGTATTATGCACCAGCAATCTGATCCTGATTTAATTATAAGCTGCTAAAATTGTTTTCGGACCTCTAATTTGCAATTTTAATAGAATCGGCACTGTTTACAGTAAAAAGGTAAATTTAAGTGGACCTTATTTAATGTCAATTTTTACTGATAACTTAAGGTCAGGACGAAGGGTAACGTAAGTGAATAATATTATAGCATGCAACAGTACAAACCATAACCTGTTGACTCTATCAGGGGGAAAACACATAACCTTCAAAAGAAAATGCATACTGAAAAGGTTATTGCATGTGCTTCCCTTTCAGAAAACTGAAACTAACCATCTTGATAAAGATCGTGTACTAGTAAATCTTACACTTCCGAATTGCCAAAAACTCATAGGCATATATAAGAAGACTTAAGAAGAAACTAATTTAAAATTAAAACGTGGCATCGCATAACTAGGCAAAAGTAACAATCAATATATAGAAGTCTTGTATTTTCTCCACAGAATATATATATATATATTATACCACTCTAATTATAAAATAAACTTAAAAGAACAAATATATGTTTGTCCCAAGAACGACGTATGAACTAAAGATACCAGATGCATGTGCTTTTTAAACGCTTGTGTAAAGCAGTAAACGCATAATTTTACTGCAAAGAAACGACATCATCAGCAGCAACAACAGCAGCAGTAAAAACCAACCAGCCAGCAAATAACAACAAGGACACATTTCAGCGAATAAACTTGAAACCAAGTCAAATATCCCTAATGATACTTGTGTGTAAGATGCGTGCACGGTTGGCTGATCGGTTCTGGTCGGGTGGCCACAATATGGGTGTAACCCGGAGTGATCGTCATCCATGACAGGGCGATACCCATGTACACCTATCCGGGCGTGACATCGTCAAGTTTCTGCACCATACCCGGGTATCTAGGATCAGAAATGTAAGTTTTTGATAACTTATTATCTAACATATTTTTATTTTGGAGTTTGTATAACTAGATAATGTATTTAATACAATAATATTGTGGCTGCTTCTATTGGAAACGCGAAATGAAATGAAAACTGCAGTGTAAAATGTTCGCTGGTTGACATTTTCACCGATTCTAATCCAGAATTTTAAGGTGTATTTGTTGTATGTCTCTTTCCATCTACGGTGTATTTCCTTTTAGCCAATTGTCTAATGTTTACTTCTATCTTTATATAATGAATAAATCATACCTTCAATGTGATATACTTTTTATTAACGATCAATGCTGTGTTGACCAACTAATCATGTTCAGCCAAAATAATATTATTTTTTATCTCATATCTGTGTAGATTTACTATGGTTTGCATGAGTATCTATAGAATGACACTCGTTAAGGTTTGCATACTATGCGAAGAAAAGTCTTTCTTGTAATGTGTCTTTTTCGAAGCCGTTTGTAGATCAATAGTTCTTTGATATGTTCGTAAGAACAACTATATTATAATAAGTCAACCAGAACAAGTCATTAAGCGAGTTAAGTTAGTGACCCCTGACTTTTTTTTTTCTTAAATATGTTTTAATTAATGGTACTTGGGAAGAATGTAATTCAAAACATAGTATTTACATGTAAACTATTCAATTGTGAATGGTTTTTACAATGAGCTGTGAATGGCAATTAGAATTTAGCGATCCAGAAGTCATTTGATTATATTTGAACTAATAATGTATCTATCGTTTGCTCACTGCCTATGAGTAATGCACATGATATTCATTATCAGACTTCCTAATCATTTTTTAAAATTTTCTTTAAATAATAAAACAAGGTTACTTTCTCTTCCATTTTCATTTTTCATTTTTGTTATTGCATATTTCGTTTAAACAAATGTAATAAATATATTTCTTATTTGAACTGTACATACTTCTGGAACAAGAACTGGTTAATTAAGAAAGTTTATACTTATTGATGTACTAACTCAGTAGTGCAGCACGCGTTCTGGAAATTGTGTTATTAAGTGAGGACAAGGGGTCACGCTATAAAGACATTACAAAGAATTTATTCTGAAAGCATACATATAAGCTAGGTACTATGTATTGAAGAGTGCCATGTAAACGGTCGTACGCTAGAGAATGAAGAGAAATTGTATGCAAGATAACATAACACTACAGAACTGAATACTATCATTTCTGTTTCAGATGAAGTGGGGCGCTATTGGTTTGGTAAGTTTAAATCTTTGTCATATATTTTTAATGTAGCTTTTTTTTTACTTTCAAGGACACAACAGTTTACCTTTTATTTGGTTAAATGAGATTGTTTCAAACGGTTGCACGTAGAGAATGTTCAATGTCCACGAACCGCGTGTTTTCAATGTATGGTACATATACAAGTACTTCATACACGAATAACAATTTATTCAAGAATATGGCAAATTATTGTGGGAGGGTCTGAAGTAACGTGTTAGCCGATGCAATTATTTATAAATTATAAATAAATTATAATAGTAGAAATATAATATTTAAAGCAGCCGTGTTGTTCCTTTTCAGATCTTTGCTGTGCTCGACTTGAGCAAGGCAACTATCCAGCCGTCGACTAAGTCCGGTAAGTCACCCCCCTTAAACTCGTTACGAGTGTCGGGCCGTTGGCAGTACTTGCTTGTAAAAAAATCCTTATCCGCTGTTGCAGCATTATACGGAAGCTATCAACCGCCGCGACATTACAAAATTATTCAAAAGGTTCGACTAAAGATATATTGCTTACTTTATGTAAAGATAATATGTATGCTTACGAACACTGTGTTTTGATGACACGACTTTGGGTCTCTAGATAACTTTTTTTGTTTTGAGGTGTGGGTGTGGGGTGGGTTGGGGTGGGGGATTAATTCTTGGAAAAGGACTCAACAAAAGTGGCAAATAAATAAGCTTCATAGAAACCCAATTAAGTTACGACTTCCAGCTGACACACAACACATACCTCAGTGGACAAAATGGCTTTCAATTAAAAAACTTTTTTCCCCATTTCATTCTCTTTATGCGACCTGGTCACTGTTTAACGTAGTTGCATAGAACCACCTAATCACCATGTCGTAAATAAATTGTCAGAGTAAGCGTATAACTAACGCACACACGTGACGTGTACTTCAGCATGCGAGGAAAAAAGGTTTTAAAACTAAATTAAATTTTAAAAAAACAACACGAAAAGCGTCTCCACGTTTTTTATTATATTATTCTGTAGACGACATAGTCTTTCGAAGGACAATATGTTCTCATTTAATCCGGAAAGGCACTCTCTTACACTGACTGTCTCAATTTGAGAATTACGACTGATAACTCTGCGTTTGATGATGAGAGAATGGAGGTAAAATTTTAATCAATTATCGGCGACGCGCTGGAGGGTGAATGCTCATATGGAATGCTCACTGAAATTTGCGCATGGGGAAGGTTTGTTTTGCGGACTTTCTATACCTGATTAAATACGGGTCCTTCTTTGGTAAACGGCGTTCTTTTTTAGTTATTTATTTTTATACTTATCTTGGATGTCTGTAAATTTCAAAATAACTTCAAAAATAAACAAAAAGATACTGCAGAAGAAAAAAAAATACGTTTGAGAAAAGTACTATCTGAACAATATTTATTTGTGTAATGCGAGGCTCTTCCACTTTTTGCGTCGCCTTTGATGCTTCGCATCAACGACTTTTCTTGTTTGATATGGTTTGACGGAGTGTTGTTTTTCTGGGCAAAGAATTTAAAGAAAATACCATCCTTACTTAGGCAGACTGATACTGTTCACATGTAGGCTGCTAAGTTATTTCAGGTTCGTCGTGTAGAAGTAGTAAGAAAAATAGTAGTAAAAATGGTTAAATGTGACGATATCCCGGCTGACCTGCCTTGCGCCGGTATTTTACCCAAAGCTTTGTCTGTTGCATAATCATTACCTGTTCTCTATCCTCACCATAATGATCTGAAACTGACATTAACTTCATCGGTGTGAGGGTTAACTGAACAATGGTTCGTTATAATTCTTCTGTACCCACAGCTAGTGCAACATGTCTGAAGAACGTGGAGAATGACTCTATCGAGTTCACGTTCAAAGTGTACCTGAACACCGACCCCCAGGGCGACCTCAGTTCTATTAACAACGCCGACTTCAACCTGAACCCAAAGGTATTCTCTCGGACTTCCGGTTGCAGCATCTCATATGACCCGACTCTCAGGATCTACACCGTCAGATCTGTGATTGACCTCAGCCCTATCAGTACCCTCAATAGAAACCTCTGTGGCATGGTAAGGTCAAGCTTCAATTAATTCCTTAAAGAGACTAACACTCTAATGTCAAATAGTGTGTTTGCTTGACGAATATCTTCCATATTCGCGCCACTGTACTCTATTTCAAAATAATGTTTGTATCATATTGTACATCATTCGTAAAAGAGTTATGGGTTTCATTAAAACTCAGAAGCGATTTGTTTTTGTTGAAACTTAAAAGCCAATCGCATTCTTACCGTTTTTGTGTTAGTTTTTCTTTTTTATGACAAACATGGATTACAACTGTAGACAAAATCTTTCCAAACGTTTTTACATTCTGTCTTAAAGTTTTATATTTTTTAAATTTACAGATGTTTATAACAGCATTTTGCAGCAATCTTACAGCAAATGTCGATTAATTGTCATTAGCAAACTACAAATCAAATAGCATTTACATTGTATCCTACTCTTGAGAGTGAGGCTTCTAATGGAATGGCTTTAAGAATGGCGGGGAAACTGTTGCAGGCAATACGAGGAATTCGAAGTCATTTGGCAATGTTTTTGTGACTGTTTTCGGTAAATAGAGCCGTGTATTCCGAGGGTTTCAGTGTAGCTCTCGATTACAAAGCATATCAATGCTGTAGACTGAAACAAACACAATCAGTAGCAGGCAGTAACAGGTATTCGCAGCAGTTTGCCTTAGTGAGTGTTTGTTTCTTTAAGAAGAGAATTATGTTTGCCACGATTAACCGTGCGGCTTTTAATTACAAAATTCCAATGTTTAGACAACAACTAAATAGCACAAAACCAGGCAATAAACTTTTTTAACAATAAAAAAATTAAGCTAATATCCACCGACATTCATCATTTATAAGCCTTATGATATTAGTAAAAAAAAAAAAATCATACTGTGACTTTAAAAGTTTACCATTCATTCCTTGCTTTGAGTGTATACTGTCTGCGGCGGCGCATTGAATGTCGTACTTGTACTAGTGATCTTCTTGTTTTTTACTTGCAGACACAAAGTACTGGGGCGACTGTAAGTATGCGGCTTTCTTTGCCTTTAAGTATTTCCTTGGGTTTTATAGTTCCTAGCCATGCGGCGATTTAATGTCTATTTTAAAGCAACACGTGGGAAATAAGTGTAATTATTAAAACAATATCAGAAATTAGAATAGAAAATTATCCATTGAAACATTTGAATCCATTCATAGCTCAATTAAATTTATTGGCCGTTCTTTCGAGAGAAAAAAAGCAATAAAAAAGTATGTGTGCGTTGTGTACGTACAAGAGTGAGTCTTAGAAGTTTTTCGAAGAAATCTGCACGTATTGTGTACCTAATTATTCAAAAAGCATCCTCATTAGCTCATAAATGTTGTCCTGTTGTCTAACTTACGGTGATCATAACTTGGGATGATGACAATATAAAAGCATGTTTTTTTTTTTGTATATAAAATTTATGTATTAAGTTGACTGTTTGGATAACATTGTTTTGTTTTGTTCTTAATATAATAATAAATTATAATTGTTATAAAATGATAATGAAATGGGTGGTTTGAGGTGAGAGCGAAAGATAGTTTTATTTGGACATTTTACACCTTTTTAATGTTTAACCAAGCACTTTTATTGGATATCGGATGATTGTATTTATTCCAGGCGTACGAGTGGCTGTTCCTCCACTCGGAGACTGCAGGGTCTACTGTGATCAAGGACAGGGACCGAGCCTACCGGATCGTCTGTACCCCTTCCAACATCTTGCCGAACTTAATCAATACCACAACCACAGTCTTGTGAGTAGGCCGATACCGATGAGTTGTCAAAAAACATAGTTAAAACAACAACAATAACATGGTAGACAGTGAACAATTAAAATTTAAATTAAAATTTATGAAGCAAGTGTATTTAAGAGATTAAGCATGTCATTACGTAAAAAAAAAAAACCAAGAAAAAATCAATTTTACATTTTTTTTTTCCAAGTCCATTACAATGCCTTTGTAACAATTGGATAAAATACATTTTGTGAAAATTTAGAATTATGTAATCTATCTCCATAAGCGTAAACATTGGCAGCAGAAACAGCAACTGTCTTAAGACTTGAAATTACGTGTATAAGGAATACAGAATCAACAGTTGGTTTTATGCATGTTTTTTTTTTTTCATTTTACTTTGCCACATTTTGCACCTATCACTTTACAATTTCTCCCTAACTATGTAATATTACAGGACTCCTAACCTGAACGTACCAGTTACCCCGACCCTGGTGACGCCTACACTGCAAGTGTACTTGAAAAATACCAACACCAACAGCTATAGCCTGGTGGGGCCGACCGACACACTTCCGGCCGGGGCCACTGTTCGTCTTCAGGTCACCCTCAACAGGGGTACATCCTATACTCGTGAGTCACAACAGTAATTGATTAACTGCCCAATCGCATTAGTAGGACAAGATCGTTTGTTACACTCACAACTGTCATATGAATAAAAATGAATGCAAAGAGCCGACTGTGAAATTTTGACAATTCTGTGGCATATGATATTTACGCGGATCGTGTGCTCCAGTCAGACTGATGTGATAGGGTTGGATAGTCAGTTGTGGAAATAGAATAAAATTTACTGTCTTGTATCTTTTAAAACACGCACGATAAAACATGCTATTACATAATTGTGTGGTGAAATAAGTAATAGGTACTCTGAGTATTATATTGACAATAATTAAATAGTTAACAATGAAATAATTACCCAGGGAGATAACTTGTACATTTGTTTTTAACCAACATCAACACTCTTCTGTACAAAGGGTGATACATCGGAATATCATTGGTGCTGCATAGGTCCTTTTCCACACACACACACACACACACACCACACACACACACACACACACACACACAACAACAACCGAGTACGCGTTACTTAATAGTGCAGCTTGCAATAATAATAATATAATAATAAAATGACCTGAATCATGTAACAGGCAGTAATTGGCGTTCGCAACTGTTTGGCGAGCGAGGTTAACAGGGCAGCATGCAATTTCCAAAAGATGTAGCAGACAACACGGAAGAAAGGAAAATAGCAGATAGGACGTGTTCCAGGCACATTAATCTTGTTGCTTTAAGGCCAAGCGTATGCTCTATGTGGTGCCTTGGATGTCGTAAATCTTTGAACTTTCTTGCATTTATTTACTCTTTAAAGGAAAACAAATGCTCACTTTGTCCGCTTCTTTGTTGCCGCTCCAGTGAGCGGTGCCTTTTATGGAGTAACTATGTGGATGGGAATGAGAAACATGCAGAAGACAATAACTTGAATTTGAGCTGCTTTACAAAAACAGTAAGGTTAACTGTTGAAAAGTAGTCAATGTTGTTTTTGCTCCGTTTGGAGCAAATGGCATTTACAGATTTCCGCGTTGTGGTTTAGCCCAAACCAACAATTCAATCTGTAAGAGGTTATATGGTTAAAAAATTGTTGGCTGATAATTCCGCATCATGCGCTCTCCACCTTATCGACACCTTTTATCATTTAAAGTAAAATGTATGGCATATGGTTATTTTAAGAAATAAGTTAACAACCCATCGGATAGCTAATTAAGGGGCACTTAACAATGCTTAAATGCCTAAAAACCATCAGTGTCATAAAATTTAAACTAAATTCACCGTCCAAGTTATAACTAATAAACAAGGTCTTAATAGTATGTACTATTTATCCTATTTCAATGATTAGAAGGCTGGACGCTACACAGGAAAACATGTCTTATGACATATGACGGAGGCTGAACATTTCTCACAAAAACCATCGTGAATGGAAGAAAACATCTTTTCACTTGTACATTTATGAGGATTATGACTATATTACTGTTTCCATGTGTTCTGAAATGTTCAGATCAAAACCAAACCTACAACAAGTATACTCTCGATATAAATTACAAAACCTTTCATGAACCTCTTCTTGACATCAAGAATCGTTAGATTCATGAATACAAAACTGTTGTATTCATGAAAATGACGAACGATAACAATCTGTATAAAAACGTTTGGTATTGGGAAACAAATAATAGCTTGGGGTTACTAAGTCAAACACGTTCATTATATGCCAAATTTACTAAGAATATTATCAGTTTTCTATAAGCTAGTTTTAATGTGTGATTTTATACTTTAACTTCAAATAAAGGCTTACACAGTCTTACAATACGATGGTCGCACTGTGTTCATTATTCGTACAGATAATATCCATCAAAACAATATCAAACACTTGTTTAAATTTATTAATCAGCAATTTTGTGATGAGGCCTTTTTTGAATGTAATAAATATGTGGACAAGCACCCAGTACCAGTTTGTTAAGAAGATGATACAAAAATTAATTCTGAAATCTGCAAAAAAAGACCTTTAACATACGCACGAACTTTTAATACAGTTATAATTGTTACGTTTGTTCACAAATGCTACGTGTTAAAATATTTAGGCTGCATCGCCACAGTTTAGCATGATTGTTTTATTTATTCTGTGTAGTGGTGATCAGTACATTTTTAACAATATCAAGTCTGTTATATTTGTCTTCTTCAGCGAACCTTAACGTGTACGGCGTGCACGTGTATAACACGGAGACGGGGAGCTCTGAGTCCTATCCGGAGAACGATTTCCTCGTCAACGCAAACGGGTAAGTGCAGTTTGTATTCACCTTGCATCTCCTCCTTCATCCAGCAAGCCACTGACTTCGAGGCTTTCCGTAAGTCCTTCATCGTAGCTGATTCTCGAGCGGTTTTTATAATAACTGGGGGTAGGCGGTCCTTGGTAAACGTTGCCATGCCTCACAAATTTATTGCCTTTAAACCTCTGATTTATTTAGGGAACAGTTTAATAATACACAATTCGGTCGCATGGTTTACTGGTGATACACACAATTAGTTGCTTCTGGTTGGCTCTTTAATCGGAACTCCTCGGGTAATTCCGTCCTCAGGACAATCATCCCTCGGATGTATCTGGTGCAATGATACTTGCTGAAATCACGATCGTTTTGTTCGCCGGAAGTCGGAAGAAAAATATGCCTAAAATGTAGTTAGCACAAAACATAGACAATGCCATCGTTTGACAATTGTGTGTCTGCTGCGCGAGCTGCCATCTTTGTTTTGACGTCTGTCTCAAAAGTAGTCCCATTTAGGGAAATGGTCGAGGTGATTCGACTACCTACATACATCCGAGATATGATTGGTTAATTTTCCGAGGTGTTCCGAATGGTTGGCTCTTTACAGCTAGTTTAGAAATACACCCTTTGGTCACCTTTAGTTACAGATGCTGATGCAACTTTCATTTTTCGCCTTTTGAATTATTGGGAGAAGGCATGCAAGTGGTTAGGATCGGATTATTGGTATACGAAATGTTATGAGATTTGCATAATGTTACACCAAATTCTATTAGTATTTTCCTGGTATGGGTTTTTCCCGCTACAAGTAACACTTTATATTCTATTGCTTCATTAAATATAAATCTACTGAAAAGTTGTTCTGAAATCGATGATAACAGGTGACAAAAGTTTATTTGTCCAATCATATTTAATTATTATTATGTATACTGACTGTTATCATAAAATGAGGTCATTGTTCAACAGTAGCATGGGTTACTTATGACAATCTGTTCCATCTGGTTATTGCGGGGTTTTTAACTTTAACAAGAAGAAAACTGCCGTCGTTTTTTCGCATCTGGCCCTTTTTCGTCAGTTATAAAGTTGTTGGTGCTGTTGTATTCCGTTTACATTAAAACACCACCGTCTTTGGATAACTTTGACCTAACTAAACACTTCTAGCTGTGCCAACCAACAAGCCAGCAACCGGCCTCCATTTACTACGAATCGGGGTTTTAAAGGAAGTGTTGTCACAACCACCCCTACGACATCGTTTGTCCTTGTTACCGGGGACTTCCGCATCTGGAAGTACGACCTCTCCGGTCGTGTCTACTTCCGGGCCAGCTACGGACTCTGTTTCGAGCCCGATACCGCCAGGTGTAACGACGTAAGTAAATTGAACAAAGGCGAAAAATTACTTGCTGCTGTCTTTTTTCTATAATAATGTCGAATGTTAATGTGAAAGTGTTATCTGAGTTTGTTGACTGTGAACATGTCATAGAATTCGACAGGATTTTTTTTATATAACTAGCAAAATTGTTTCTATATTTTATTGAAATTTGCGCATTAGATCTACTTAAAGTACAAGTGAATATTAATGTTTCGATATTTATCGATCGGGGCGAGGTCTTATTTTAGTTGTTAAGGATGCCATTACAGTAGGACTATCCTAAAGGGGGTATCCGACAGTTTGGATTAGACGTGGTTTTTGTGTGTGTGTTTTTTCTTTTAATCCCTATCAATTTTTGATACCTGATTTTTTTTCGTGAAATGCTGTGTATTAGTGTCATACATATAAGTGAAAAGTTGAGCACAGCACCTCACTTATCTGTAAAAACGTATTTAGTATTTAAGCCACAATTCACAATTAGCTATATTTTAACACAGAAGACCAGGTACCCCATGCTTTAGAGATCAAATTATAATATCATGGGTATGATCCGGGTAATCGACTCAGGCAGAAATTCCCATCGTGCTTATTTATGGATTTAGAAAACTGACATTTTTATCGTTTTTGTTGCGGTTTGTACTGTATAACAATTAAGGCAGTGTTCAAAATTGTCTTTTTTTTTACTTAAGCCAGAGTTCGTTCAGATAGTATATACAAATTTTCCCAATACAAAGGTATGGTTTTAGTAATTGTATTTTATGTAGGCAAACTGTCGGATTCCATCTTTAAATTGTTCATATCTGATTCGTTATTTGTCAAACTGACCGGTTCAGTGGCCGTCATTCTCACAATTATTTGATTTGTAATGACTTAATAAAATAATAAAATAGATTTGAGTGACAGGCCGAGTGATACTAGAAGTAATTGAAATTAATCGACTTATTACAACGGAAGAAGCCAGTATTAACTCCATTATGTATTTAATATCGAATCTATTGTCTTAGATTTTAATGTACTGATTTGTTGAAAGACATTTGAGTGCTGTACTTATCGTTTGTCTGGTCTATGTGTTGAAGATGTGTCTCGCGACCACCAACACTCAAGAACGTCGCCGGAGAGACCAGACGGATTCCCGTGTCATTGAGACATTCGTCAACATAGAGTTCGAGCGTGGAGAGAGTGGGAGTAACACCGCAGGTACGTACATTCTACTTATGCATACATTCACCTTTCCTATAAGGATGTCATCTGGATGACCCTTCAATAAAAAAGTGCTCCCCCGACCTGGTTCGAGTCATGCACTGAGTAGCTGAGGATTACAAGTCAGTGACTGTAACCGCTCGGTCAATGGGTTATGAGGAACACTGGGGTTTCTTATCTTCACTTTATACATTAGTTATGTTTTTCCGTGAATATGATTTTACTATGTGATCAGGGCGTGTTCATTTTACAAAAGAAACTGATATCAGTTTGCTTTTACCAAGGAAACGTTTAATGTGTAATGTTATTATGGATTTAGGACTATGTATTTTATGAGAAGGTTTCAAAACATGGTAGGTTTTTATGTTCTTTTGTAAGTCGATACATTTGCTTAAAATTCTCGACTGTGTTCGGAAAAAGGTTGAAAAAAAGTTGAGGAAACGTAAACGTTTGAAAATACGTGTAATAAAGAACGGGAAGACGAGCACAAAGATATATTCAGAAGTATATTTTCTTTGGATTCTTTAAATTGTGTGTGGTACGCGAACACTAAGTGTTAGTAAGAAACGAGGTTTTCTCATGCGTTTTGACATTCATTCCATTCCTAGAAAATGGTTACTTCTTACGGTCTACACTGGTCCATCGATGAAAACTACACATGCTCTCAATTGCAAAGGAAAAAAAGTTGAATACCATAGTTAAAACTATGTTATTCTATTATCAAACTGTTTAACAAGAATTGATCAAAGAAAGACCATGAGTGTAGATTAGTTAGCTTCGGAAAGAGCAGTCTGATCAGACTCTGCAATATTCGCTACTGAATCTCAAACAATATATGTAGTTGTGTATACATAATAGTTGTTAGCAAGAACAACAACAACAAAATTATACAAATGTCTTCATTTTCCTGTTACAGAAAAGTCTATGTACCGAAATGCCACAATCATTATCGGCGCCACTGTGGGCAGTGTTCTCCTGATCGTCTTCACCTTGCTAATCGTTGTATGTGTCCTCATGCGCCGCCGGAGGACAACCGTCGGCAAACACCGACAGTTCGACAACATCTCCCATGCGTCATCTCTTCCGACTGTGGTCCCGGTGCAGAAGATGTAATAGACTGGAAACCTGCGTAGACTGATTAACAAGACATGCACTCTTGTTCTGTTCTTAAAGTTTAAACATTCATTTATAAATACGAGTGTATTTTTGGATTCATGTTGGGCTCTTAGTTTTAACCTGTAATAAATATGCAAATTTTTGAAAAATATGACATTTGAAAGTAAGGTTTGCTTTCTCGTAGAGGTAAGTCTACTTAAAAATGTTGTCTAAAATACAAGTGGAAAACAGATGTTAATTATTAACTGGATTTTAGCAAAATATAAAATTGTATATTATATTGCATATCCTAAATGTTTACTTGGATTTTCAATTATGCATATATACGTATTCATAATTAGTTGTGTGTCTCTTAATTCTTTCTCTGGTCCAACCTTGGTTGCTTGAAGTATATATATATATATATCTTGATAATGATTATCAGTACATGCATTGTATTGTATAAAGGAGCAGTATGATATGTCCAGACTTTAAGCACGGCCACTCCTACCTATTACTAAGGAATCTATCACGAACATAATGTACAAAATATATTCTGAAATAGTGAATGAGAGAATAGAATGTGGACAGAAGGTAATGATCGACAAAACGCACGCAGATGTTCGAATAAGATATTAGGAAGATGATATTATATTATGTTAATGAGTGATTATAAACAATATGTATAAAAGTATTTTTTACTGTTTATAAGTTGCTTTTTGTGAAGGCCAATGATAAAATTATAAGTTATTTGACGACGTGAGGAAGGATCAAGAGGTGGAAACCTTTAGAAGTCTTGAAGTAAATTTACAAGCATGTTTTATATTACAACATGTCTTTACAAAGCCATGCCCTTGCTACACACTCATTTCTTCACCTTTATATGAACGCAATAGTGTCTGCTTAGACAGCGCTGAGAATAAAAGATCTAACAGATAAAATACCCAGTTTATAATGCTTTTTCAAAGACCTTACACCGTAAAGTTTTGGCAGTGTATATACATTAGATATAGCTACTTGAGGAGATACTTGACTTTAATAACTTGCAGAAATAACTTTATATTACTGACATATTCTGTAAATGATCAGACATAGAACTGAATCTTAATGAGACAACATTATCGTTATCTTTAATGAAATACTATAAATAACCTCGAGGAAAATGACCATACCGCAATAATAGACCTCAGATAGAAAATCACTGTTTGCAATAACGAGTGGGGATTTATGTTTAAATTTTTACACAGATCTAGGACATCAAGAAACAGTATTCAGCAGGAACTTTTCAGGAAACAATATTTTATTTGGTTATTTGAGAAAAAATATATTGTCCATACTGTCGGATACCACCTTTAAATGTACGTAATGTACGTATGGTATGACACATTATAAGCTTTAACATAATAAACAAAGTACGTCTTATGTCTGTAATAATATGAAATATATCAAAGTGTGTTTCTGTTATAATATTCTAATTATTACATGTAACATGTTTTTAAAAACATTTTTAATATTATAACTTCCATGCTTCACATATTTTTAGATACATGTACATGTGCTACAAGAGAATCAGTCAATATAATTTGTGGTCGAATGATTTAGCATCCAATAATTCAGACAATAACTGTGTAAACGTAGCTTTAACATGTTTTGTAAAGATAAGTTCTAAAAATAACATGACTATATAATCATATAACTGCATATAGTAATAATGTGAATGAGACATTTTTTACACTACGAGATAGGACTTCATAAATAATTACATCAAATAAATAATGAATGATGAATTTAAAGGGAGGCAACTATTTACGCTGGTTATCTGCTGGGTTTGTTTCCCCTACACGTCTACAATTTTGTAAAATGTAATGAATGAATATAAATAGGTATAAACAACTTACAGTATAGTGGAACCATGTTTTAAGACGATTTCTTTAAATATTGCAATATGCAATGATCACAAAATATAAACAATTAAATGTATGTTGAACGACCATTATCAAACTTGTCTACCAATATATGTAAACATGGTTAGCAACATCAAGGTCATACAACATGAGCGTCACACACAATGTTTGAACATAAATAATATGGCAAAAATTTTAGAGCAGCATGGCACAACAAGCCGTAATAGTAAGTGTACTCAGGTTTGACACTATCTCTGTAAACGTTTCAACATTTTATCAGCTTGAAAGGTTTCTTTGTAATTAATTGTGTATACATTGTTTTACACATCTGTTGTTATTTCTTTATTGATTGCTTAATCATATCAAAGGTATAGTTAGTAACTAGCAGACGTGGTATAGGTCGAAAATTTAATAACATTGTACTAGGAACACTCTATATCGTCTTATTAACTTGATTAAAAAATGTTTTTAAGCAATTTATACAGAAGTGTTGAAAATAGTAAATAAATTCAAATGGACAACATATTTTGAAAACATTTCATTTTCTTAATAAAGCTGGTTAAATAAAAACAAAAAAACACTGTATTAATGCGCCAAAACTGTGCGAATCTTTGCAAAATACACAACAATGTAACATGTAAACATTTTATCCATAACCATTATTTAAACAATGTGTATATGCTTATGGCATTAACTTTATAAACATATGCAAGTTAAACTATCAACGCGGCAACACATGAGATAACATGGGTCAAGTCTTTACAGTGGATAGATGGAAGTTTGTCGGCATTATTTTTTTTTTTTAGTGGACGCGCTTCCGGAAGGCAGAAAATGTTTTTGATAAGTTTTTTTACTACGAAATTATGGTTATTAAGTATTCACTGTTTCCGCACTGCAAACAAAGAAAAAGAATATTCGCCTGGGCTATTTGGTGGAACGGAAAAATATAAAGATAGTAGGCCTACTTGACCCTTATACCATAAGAAGAACTGAAACTGCTCGTTGACTGAATGCAATTAACCTCATTTGTAAGTGTGGGAATCGGTCAATGACAATTGTTATATACATGTATATAGTGACAGGGCAACATCTGTAGAAGCTACTACACTTTTATCTATGTTATTTTATTATTAGGTACAGTCGACACTTGGTCAACAACCACGTGGGTCATTTAATGTATATACTAGTAACGTTTGACTTAAATTATGATCCAAATCACCATTTTTAATATTAATTTATTTGGAAATAAAAGGACCCGGTACAATCATCAAAGAACATGCAGACAGAAATAAAATTGAGATCAAGGTATTTTATTGTGCTTCTTATACATCCATATCATTCTGTTCTGCTGTTACGTTAGAAGTAAAATAAAATCACCTTAAATTCTAGACGACTTTTGTGGCAAAACTCTTAAGTTATTTACAGGTATGGTGTTTCTATTGCCTTATAAATTAAATACAATGTCCAGTCCTGTGAGACCATCTTATAAAAGAAAAGTATCGTTCAACTGATTTATATCTGACATAACTAGGGATGAGAAGAGAGTTCCCTTTAAAAAGTACAATTGTGTGAAGTTTTATAAAATTGTCATTTCAATGAGCAATATTAAGACCAACCTACTTACTCATTTTCTAAGGGAGCGCATATATCGTCTTCATCAGACAATGTATGGAGGAAGGAAAGTCCCCTTTAACACTTATCCTGCTAAGCAAGTATTGTTAAGGCTTTGACAAGTAGTGTAGATCATGATTAACCAGCCCCCTGACCTGGATCTACACTATTTTCTGCAGTTTCTACTAACATCACTGAGCAACTTTACATGAAGTTGTTTGTGAGAAGTAAAACTTGAATTGTGTTATTGAGAAACATCATAAGGATCAGGTTTCTTATGAAAACAGCTGTGTATTGATTCGCCTGGTATTACTTCTTAGGAATGTGAGGTTACTGCGCAGTAACAACAATTGAGCTCGTCTAACGTTAATTATTAATTGGGTTTCAGGCATGTAGATAATACTTGTTTGGATCACACACAGGGCTGACTTCACTGCGATAGCAGAAAGAATAGATATGATGAAGTAAAACTAGTCACGCTGGATCGACACTAAACGTTTTCAAACATAAAATTCTAAGAAAAATACAAAAAGGCAGACCGGTTACATTATAAAAATACTCGATAAAATGTATTACACAGAGATATACGTCGTAAGAAATTCAAGCTTAGTTTCTAGTTTATTACAGTCTGCCTGCCTGCCTGCCTGCCTCCCTCCCTACCTGCCTACCTACCTACCTACCTACCTTAAATATCTGCCTACCTACCTTACATACCTACCTACCTTACATACCTACCTACCTACCTACCTTAAATATCTACCTACCTACCTTACATACCTACCAACCTTACATACCCATCTACCTACCTACCTTCCTTACATACCTACCTACCTTAAATATCTACCTACTAACCTTACCTACCTACCTACCTTACCTACCTACCTACCTAACTACCCAGGTTGATATTGTAAAAAGCTTTTCTTTTTTCCTTGCCATTTTTTCTTGTCATTTTTTCACATTAAAGACAACACGCTGAATCAGAAAGGTTATACAAATGTTTGCTTTGTTGTGGATCTTAGATATTCCACATAAGAAATGATAAATTTCGAAAGCATCAACAATGCCGTCATTCGCCAGTTTTAAGCCATTGGAGGCTATAATTGTAATGCTTTCTCGACATCAGCTTCGTCACTAAGCTACGATAAAATGTATGGACACTGTGCAGCTATTTTAATATTCAACTACTAATTTGAAACGAACCTAAGCGTTTATTATTATCATGGTCTTGATTTAGAATTCATTTCATACGAAGAAAGGGAATCGATTTGGGTTTTGGATGAAACGCATCTTCAAACAAATAAAGTAGTAATATTAGCCACCTCGAGCTGTTTTCGGCTAAGAAAGATCTGAGGCAAGTGCCAGAGTAGAACCACTGCCTTTCGTATAGGTCGACTGGAAAACTAAAGCAACTGAAAGTTCACCATCGAACGGGACATGAATTAAGGCAATGAGGTGCTGGGATAGCAGGGAGATGTAATGTGTGTTTGTCGGTTTCTTTGAGTGGTTGCGTATTTTATGTTATATTTACTTCTGGAATATATCAATTGTGGTGACATATACCATTAAAATCATATCTTAAGACAACAGAATCATACATTAACATTGTCAAGGACACGAATTAACCGATCTGACGTCGTCCTATGTACATCACTTCCAAATAAAAATACGAATTTAAAACGGCAGTACAATGTCTATTTACCGATCAACACCACTATCATAACTTACGTTCATAAACTATTTAGTGCTGGAGGCAAAACAATCTTAACTTGAGACCTTTCACAACACCTACTACAAATATAAATAATTTAAAAAATTGTCAAAGTGAATGGGTTGTAGTTTATCATCCCCCCGGGGATGAGGTGGGGCACGTCAATGAGTGACATTGAATGACACAGGAATGTCGGATGTTATTTAGGTCGTTAAATCCGGCTGGGCATAAAAAAAGACGCGCTTGGCCTTGGAAGAAACAAACGCCAGATGTTTCAGTCGAACACTGATACTTTCACTTCGCTTGGAATAAGGATTTTAAATATGTTTGTAAAGAATCAGCAGATATTGTGGAATTATGTTTTAAATGTCATAGAAAAAAAAACAACAACAAAGTATTATATACTGACCTATGTAATCTATTTGCTGTCATTTATCAAATTTCGCATAACATTTGAGACAATAATTACATACATGACTTACCAGTCTTATGCAAATAGTTTAGCTCGAAATCAGCCAGCTCCAGGTGGGTGAGTCTTGTAAAGATCTGCACAATCTGCAGCAGAGGGTCCTTGACACATGGACCCTCTTGTAATGACTGGTATATTTTAAAATATTTTTTAAGATGATTCTTACCAGTACAGGTTATGACAAAAGTGATCTTGATGTTCCCAGTGCTCTTAATTGTCTATTGTTTGAGCATCTGCATATCAAGATTATTATCTGATAGGATTGTTCAAAACCATGTATACTTTTTAGGTATTTATTGTTTAAAGTATTTACAAACTTTAATTATATCAATCTTTATAAATTTTAGCAGTCACAATCGATTTAATTACAACATGTAAGAGACAAAAAGTTTTTTGACAAGGTACAGTTTTTTACAAGGTAAACACATCACAACTTTTTACTGTATTTCGTGTCTGAATGGATGGACCTCCTTGTGTGCTGCATTCAAAGGGACTAACTATGTTGTTTCTAATTTTCCCAAATATAACTTTTTCATTTATGAAAATGAAGTATAGAGATCTTTATTTTTTATCAAAAACCAAAAATACCAAGTTTTATTGACTTTTTATCCTGTGGCTGTTAAGCGTGACAACAGTAAGTTCGGACCACCAGAGGCCTTAACGTTGTCTTCTCACATTTTCTTTGAGGAGTGTGGGGTGATTCTAAGGCATTGTCATGAATATTGTTAATATTAAATAGCTTTATTTGTTCGAGTTAAAAACGCGATATGTCTGTCGAGTAAATTAATAAAAACTTTATATCTTCATACTTATTAAAGATTCATCGTAAAAGAATAAACATGATAAATATACAGGTTGTCAAATACTAGATTTTTTTAAGATCATCTTTTATTAATTCTTAAAGGTGTACATAGAAAAACTAAACAATCATAATGTAGTTTTGTTTTCATATTTTATTGTAAGAAATTAATCTATTCATTGCAAACGCACACAGCAATAGAAATAGAAGACAATAAATCAACAAATTGACATGCATTACAGCAAATTAGTGTGACTATAAATACATGGATAAACAAGAGTGATACGCCAGCTGGTGTCGGAATACAACTACTGGACGTCTTCTAAGTCTTCGGCATCTGTCTATTGTTATAGCAACGGCGTCATGTTGTCCACCGTTGCGTGTTGCCGTTAGGGTAAAGCGGACAAAGCCGGGAGTGACCCCGCCATCTTCGTAGGGCTGTTGGTACATCTGCAGTTGCTTCCACTGAGACAGTTGTCTGAAAAACGGGGGTGAATACCTTATTAAAACATTAAATATGTGTGCATATTTGATTTTTATCAAAATAGTCATCAACAACAGCAGCAACATCATCATCAGCAACATTCGCAAAAACGTATATACATGTATTCAAGGTATGGTATTAACGACATAGCTATCTTTTGGAAATCTGAATTCAGTGAAAGAAAATTGGAATCTAGGTCAAGAGAAAGATTTAGTAGATGATGGAATGTCAAACCTCATTCAAAGAGATGCAACACGATAGTTGGCTAGTGATTTGCCTAAAGAAAAAGCCGTCCAACCAAACGAAACACCACTTACCGCCACTATAAATCTATGCGTTCTACTTGCTGGCCTTGTTGGGGCACGACTCGCACTTGCAGTCGTCGCCGCAGCAGCATTTGCCGTCCTTGCACTCGCAGGTAGCGCCTAGTAACGAAACAGTAACATTGTACAACAGCCAAACAACAACACATTGCATTTTATAAATAATTCGAAAGTCTGCATTGACAACAACCTGAATGACAACAGACACTGTAGTAGATCTAAAAATAGACATGGAAGTTTAAAACATTTCAATAAATACATTGTTGAATACAATACACAATCAGTTTGTGTACGTTATTATGCCAAGGTTCAGTTTGTTTGTTTATTAGTCTGTTAAATGTATTCATTTTTCTGCTTCAACAAGAATGGTTTGTGATGTGCATACGCTCCTTGCATTCAAATTAACTTGTTATCCTGCTACGCACGGACTAATCAGGCTTAGACATAAAGTACAGATATGAAGATCACCTATGTCCCGCCGGGAGCTCTCTGACCAAGACATGAACTTTTTGTTGTGTGAGACATTGAGAATATGTTTTATTACCTATTGCATGAAGAAATCAGGCAGTAATAACTTAGAATTACAGTACGAAATTTCAACATTTTATGTGATGATAACTAATTGATTAAAACATCTAGACGTTAAGTAAACTAGATGAATCTGGAAACTAAACACATCGCCAATACAAAAATCAATATCACCTTTCATCGAGTCTATACTATGTGCGCATATTGCTGATGCAAGAAGAGAACTAGTCTACTTTGAAGATCTATGAAACGCAACCATAAGAGCTAAATGTAGACCTTAATTACAAACAATATTAGGTATCAATTAGCAAAGATCTAATTATTGAGACTGAAAACTTAAAAAGATTATATCATAAATACTTTAAAGGCTACATACCTTCTCCAGTGCACTTGCATGGATCGCCCATTTTGAATGATGTTGTGAGTTGCTATCGGCTGATGTTGTGGTGTACGCGCCAAAAGTCCACTACTTATACTGAGGACCACTGCACACCTACACGCTCTCCAATATCAACAAATGACGTCGGGCCGTGTGCAAAACGTCGCACAGTGCGCAGAGCTACGTGGAAAGATGCCTAAAAATAGATCACTTGAATTTACAGATTAAATAGTGAGAATAAAGATTTGCGTCTTTTGTTACATATACTATCTCGTATCTAGACCTGTATATGCATGTATATTGGATTCAATGATCAATGTCTGAGCTTTCAGCTTATTTCAGGTGCTTCTGATAAAAAGCAAAACATAACATGACAAATAAATGATGTATAATAAAGTAGTGAGCAATAAATCTCAAGACCAATATTGGAAGTTTAAAGAAACACGAAGCTTTATCTATCTGCATCATTGGTACTGTATGTTAGTTAGTTTGGTTACGCAATTGTGTTAAATCTGTTTATGGATTTGTGCCGCTAAATAAACTGGATTTTTATCAGAAATTCTTAAATTATCCTGCATTTTGTTATAACTAACACACCTCATGACACATATACACCAAGCAGTTTCACACTGTAAAAATGTCCATAATTTATCAACATCAAAATAAAACATTAAATATCATGGCCGAATAAATGTTATAAATGAATAAATGTTGCTTTTGTATTAAATAAAAAAGCTTTAAATTGGGAGGGCCTATTACTCGTGTAAATAGGACAAAAAGGCAGATCTTTTCTTTTCACATACAAGTTAAGTTATATTTATAAGTTTCAGGGAAGAAGTGATAGATAACGAAATTAGTTTAAAGTTTTTCTATCATGTTTTATACCATCGTAATTAAAGATTGCAGTTTTGACGTTTATTTCACCATTATTGATGACCACCTGTATGCAATCATGTAAAACGTGCAGGAAACTATAAAGACAGGTGTGCAAGTAAATGTCCAACACATATGGCTGCACCATCACCTGGCCATTTCATGCCTAATTTTAGAGATGGAGATGTTTTATTATTATAAGAAAGAAATACTGTTGTCGTCGTGTTTCATTCGTCTTTCTTCATCTTCGTGTCTCGGTTACATTGTTGTGGAAGGACGGCGTTCTTTACCTCAATATTGTGTTAATCAAATAAAGGGCACTCTTACTAATACATGCCAAACATGTCCGTATCAGTGTGTATCTTTTATAATTTGGCAATAAGCTACGTGTGAAGGCATTAAACAAAACGTATTCAAACAAAACTAAAACCAAAACAAACGTGTGTTTATCTCTGTTACAAGTTCGATAGGTTGTAAAATTGTTTGTCCTACGTGCTTGCGGGCCTCTAGGTAAGGACCGTCTGGGGTGAGTAATACGCCGGGAAAATTTTGCCCGCCAATCCTGCTTCATTCAGACTAGCTATCTCGAGGTCACTGGGCTGCTACGTGAATGGCAGTAGGTAGTATCGCTGACCCGAAAACTGGGTCGAGGCGGTGTCAGACGAAAGCGTACCTGGGCCGAACAATGATGAAACTCTTGCCTCAACAGGTAAACTTCACGACAGATAGTAACGACCAACAAAGCTGAACATGGGGTGTCATATCTCATGTAGATATCGGAGGGAAGAGAGACGCAATTTTAAAGACACTATTGACATACACCTTTAATATTTTCCATGACGGGTATCACCAATACAAGCAAATCAGTGCTCTAGATGCTTTTACATTCAGGTGTATTACAACTTTAATGACATTGAACGTTTGTCTTTATGTTTCTAGAATCATAAACACATTCATATCACCTTAGTATATCTTCAAACTTACTTTTGAATTAATTAAAAGTTCAAATGACCTTTAATGCTTTGAGGAATACTTTTTTTCTAATAAAATACGAAGATACACTATGCAAGTGTTCTCATACCAGAATGGCAGCCATGTTGTGCATTCAAACTACAACACTTCACAATTACACTTATCATTAGCAAAAGTAATGGTAGACATCCTTAGCTAGTGTTCAATATAGAAAGCTACCGCTTGACGTCGTATCGCTATAAGGTGACATGGTGTGTCATTGTGGTCTTGGCATTCTTTTGCAATCAAAACCGCACTTTTGAAACTGTGTGAAGCTTGTAATATAACCATGTAAATTTTGTAAAACAGCACTTTAAGATATCGTTATAACTAAGGCCACATATAAAAGAACATCCATATTGATGTTTTACTTAAATCATGGAGATCTGAAAGATACAGTCATAAGTGCGTACAGCTAAGTAGTAAAATAGTTGTGGTTGAGAAGCCTTGCATGCCAGAGACAACCCCACATACCTCACCGGGCAGGTGACTCGACTTATCTTCTAGGGAGGCTCTAAGTTCTAATCATGGTAAATAATGCGATATCTCCCACCCCTTCATGATGTCTATCCTGTATCATCATCCTCCTCCTCCTCATCATCATCATCATCTTCATCATCATCATCATCATCATCATCCAGTCGTTCAATCAGTCGTTCATTTTGTTTATTCTTACTTTTATCCTTCTTCCCTATCTTCCTATTCTTATATTACAATCAAGTTTCCTCCATGAGTATGGCAGCTGGTGGCAATTTTTTGTTTGCTTTTTGATTATTAAAATAAAGAAGTAACTTTCCTATCCCATGATACGTTTGCAAAAGAACGTTCTTCGAGTTTAACGTGTCACAAAATCAACAACTATGTACTTGACATTTAATACCAAGCCTTGACATGAGACAGAAATCAAATCAGTTTAAGTGTCTGGTAAGCTCACATCGTTTCCACTACGAAGTAAAAGAAAAAACACAACAAAAAAAAAACACACACACACCAAAAGCAACAACTAAAACCCAAACAAAACAAAAACAAAATAGCAACAACAAACGAAAAATAATGTTTATTGTATGCATAATTCTTCAAGCAAGAGTCCGCATTTATGCACAATTATATCAATTACTACTTACACCAGAGACAACAAATTGTCTTCATCCAGTAGCCTCACAGAAAACAGCAAACAACAGTAAGGGACATATTTGCGAATATATCTTGTTGAAAGAGACATGTCCTGATCGTAGTTGGTTTAATGTGTCCCAACCACAACGCTTGTCTTTGTAAGGTCTATTTCATTCTCAGATTTCGCCTGAATATAAAATGTCATCCACACTTGTATACTTCTCTGATGAATTTACGCAGTTTGTATGTATACACATACATTCATGGGACGGATGTCGTTGCACACAAACATAACCTTTAACCTGCTAAGCACGAATGAATCAGACGTATGCAAACAGTGTCGATGCAGATCAACCAGTTCCTGTAGGAAGCTGCCTGATTGGATTTGCACTTATTTGCTGTCGAGTCGCTAGCAATATGTCTTGATACGTTTGCGTGCTGTTGTAAGCAAATAACAAATATACATAAATTTCTTAAATTAGCCTGCATTTTATTAAGTGTCACATGTAAAGGGATAAGGTACATACGGGCATCACAGGTATACCTGGTCCAGCGAGCACATAAAACATAACTTCTGTTACATTTCCCGCCTAAATATTTGCCGCCATACTACCACAGCAGATGAATATTTTCCGCGTGACAATGACACATTGCAAAACACGTGAGTATTACTCAAACTTCAATCGATGTCTCGCCACTTATACGTATATTAAAGTATACAAAGTATACATCTGACACTGGAAGGTTACATCATTTAGATGCAATCGTCTAGATTATTGAGTAAGAAATTAAAGATCGTAGAAGCGTGTTAGTGTAGATACCAAATCAATGAAATAGTGAGCAAATATTTGTGACACTCCTTTGTCAACGGATGTAGATTCTCCAGTTTTTAAGTCTACGCGATACGAAGCTGTGTATCTTTAATTATTAAAAAAATATATAGACTATAGCTGAACACCTGCGGCCATACAACCTTGACCATAAACATTGGACTTGTTCGAATAATACCTGCGATACATACGATTGAAAGCAACTTACAAAAACGCTACTGTAGTGTGAACGTTTTTTTTTTGTTGTTGTTTTTTTTGTAAAGACATTTACCTTGCTGGACGTCTTCCCGCCAATACGGTGCGCACGCAAGCGAGTGACTGAGGGTCCGAGTTACAAATGTACATACAGACTCGTACACCCTGGAATGCATGTGCGTAGTTAAATAGGGACCAGCAGCACTCACTTGCTAACAATTCCTTGCATAGGTAATACTGTAGACATGCTTTGATACATTGTTAGGAGCAACAGGTGTAAGTCCTGATCGGACAGTTCCCATTGAACGTTTTAGTTAACTTCTACACTATTTGCCAAAGACTGACCAAATTATGTTTAGAAGGCTAATAGAAAGCTAACGTGTGTTTTATAACAATTGAACTTTTAACTTTTATACTGTCTTTAGTGTCAACAGATATATGAAAGAAAAATGGTCATATAATGAAACATGCACATTTCCAACGTGGTCAGGATTGCATTTTGTTTCAACAATCCTCGTAGTCATTTGCCACACATATGCGTGAATGACATATATAGCACAAATGACAACATGCAATAAAGGAAATGCATACAAATACATATGTTTTGTATATTCTCTGACCTCATGCGGTGGAGGCATACAGTTAAGTTTGTAATAATGCAGTTTTTAGAGTTTACATATTGTAAAGAAAGGATTTTGATAACTGGTTTTGGTATAATTGATCTATAAAATGCTGCACTATATACATGTAGTGCACTTGAGACAGAAAGGTCTAAAAAGTAACATTCCGCCAGTATCGCCAGGACTTTCAGGGTATTTAGTAATAACTGTAAATCAACCAAATGCGTAATTGAAATATGCTGGTTGTATTCAACTATTTGGAGAATCAGGGGGGGTCTTATTTTTTCCAGACTGTTGGGATGTCGTTTGGACAGTTTGTATTGGTCGAGTTCGTGTCCTATCATAACCTTCAATACTTCATAGCGTGCTTGTCGTTTGCGTCATAGCTGTTCCATTTACATACAAGCATTGTTGTAATGTATGTGTCTGCCTGCAAGAATGTTGCCATAAGGCTGCAAGAAAATTTAGTCAAAGACGACTTGGAGCTATCGAGTAAACTGGTGCTGAGTGTTAATACTGGGTTCAGTCTGTCTACAGGTTTTAAAACTTCTTTTCGCCAAAGCGCTGCCATGTTCGTCTCAATCAAAATTGTGTGCATGTATGAAGTCTTAGCAAATGCCATTCAGAGGTCAATATAGTTTGATTTATAACGTTCGATATTTCCTTTTGCACCTGTCCCGTGCCACACAGGGTAGTATTTTAAGCTTTCATTATGTCGTTATCAGAGGACGTCTTTATCAGTGGATCAAACAGCTTCAAGATGTCTTTGTATGTTCTTGGAGCAAGCACTCCAGTCTGTGATAAGCAAGGCCAAACAGTCATGTAAACATGCGATTATCCCCTTTAGGAAGCGTTTTGTGTATGACAAACCAGGTAGTATTTGCTTTTGCCCTTTTCTTACTATTGGTTTTTTTTCATCAACGTTTGAAAACATTTCCTATTTTCCCAGTTATACATGTAAAACGAAATAGACAAGAGTATTTCGGTTTCCATCTGTTGCTGTTGCATACCAGTGAATGTCTAAACCTCTAGTTTCAATAATACGATACCTCTTTAAAGTTCTGCACTTTTTAAAGTTTGTTTAGAACGGTAACTCTTTCTAATTATAACAGCTTTTACAAGTCTTGCATTTTTTAAAGCATTATTCTGTTTACCTTTTTTCCTATTTTAAAAAATATGGCACGGTCTTAACGATTTGCAATTGTCAAAGTATGAATTGTCTTACATGCATTCAATTTTCAAATATGATATACTTTGTCACATCTGTCCGGATGGTCTACAGGTTGCGACAAAGCCACCCCCCTCCCTCACCCTACTCGATGCCTCTGGTTCGAAACCCACAGTCTGGACTTCGTATTTTTTTTTCTTTTTCCTTTCTTTCTTTAATTAAAGGTTGTATCGGACATATTTTCTCTTAAACAGCCAAATAGTTTAATTATTGTAACAAGAAAAGATGCCGTGGAATGCTGCTTATTTATGTTCTACAGCTACGAGAAATGTGGAACAAAACAATCTACTTGTAATTACGAACATGTATGTCCTATATGAGCCACGCTGCTTTGCTAGTTATTTTGATACTAAGCAAACCACGCGACCACTTTCTTTTGATGTCACGTTATATCGTCATCCGGGTAATATGTGGTGACGTCGATATCTATTTTTAGTAGAATAACAAAGAATGGACATTTACAGCGATTTGTCATAATTTATACTTTCTGTAAATCGAGGTCTTTGCGTAGACTATAGGTTTATTTATCCCTAAATGTCTCTGAACAGGCATTATGTATTGTTACATCAGTCCATATAGGCAAACTGCCACATACTACTGTCAAAACAACGATTTGTTAACTTGGTTCGATTTGATTTCATTTATTCTTTCAGTCTGCAAATGTTTTGGGAAGGGTTAGAAACGGAATACAAACTGGAATATAGCACTTAAAAAAAAAAAAAAAAAAAAAAAAAAAAAAAAAAAAAAAAAAAAATGGTCGCACTTGGCCATATTTGCAGTTTTATTTATTTATTTGTAGATTCAAATATTACCTTTGAGCATTAGGTAATATATATTTCGTCATTTTGTGTGCAATACCTTAAAAGACTATGGCTTGCTAGATATAAAATTATATTGGCAAAAAAACAAACAAAAAAAACAGAGTGTAGCTAGAACATTTTAACTACTTTTGCAACCTACCGATTTGATAAATTCAGTAATTGTACCATGTAATATGGAATACGGGCATAAAATGTATTCAATTATTTCAAAACTTTATAATTTATTCCTCGACAAACGGGTTATTATTATAAGTAAAACCTTGGATAAAATGAAATAGGTAATTATGTACATTTTAGTGACACAGCCTCGTCTTTCACCAGTATAGTGTGTTTGCAAACAACTTAAAAAGTTAAAAAGAAATTGTTAAAAAAGGTGAAACCGTGTGCAAAACTGGCAAAGCTCCAACTGGAATAAGCCAACATTGTGTCCAATATAATTGGAGACGTTGTAATATTACCTCCTACCCTGATGGTATGTTGACTATAATATACTCTTAGTATATTTAATACAGCTCTTATATAATGTTAACATCGCGTCAATGTATAAATGTAGTTTTAACTGGAAGTACCAAGATAGAACGTGAGTAAGGATAGAAGTAATGCGGTTTAACGGTGGTTTTCGACAATTTCGCCTTTATCAAATGCAAAAAATAAAAAATAACGATAATAAACAATAAATAAATGAAATAACATGATAACGCATCTGTGAATCTGGTTTTGTTAAGTAATTTCCGACCTTGAGTATATTCTTGTGTTCAACACGGATCTTTTTATAGTAACTTAAATGTTATGACGTTGTCAACCATAAAACTTTATTTCATTATGTGTTTAATTTAATATTTGATCACGCGGTGAAAATTTTCGCTATGCACAGAATATATAAGTATAAATTTCACTTTCTTATTTACAGGCTTTAGTGATCACTTAATCATCATGGATTTAATTTTCATGTTAACTTCAAAGGTCTGTCCATGTTTATTTTCTAGACTAGTGTAAAATGTTTATTCAATACCCAAATCTTATTTTTTTTTCCAGTTGGGAATCACTGTGTTGTTTGTTTGTTGGTTGGTTGGTTGGTTAGTTGGAAGATCCAAACGCGTCGCGACGTTTTTCGTCTATTTTTAGACGGTTTTACTCATCCACACAGTATATCCTCGATCTGCACATTTGGTTATAGACGTCATGTATATACGTCAGTCAAAAATATTACGCTGAATGGTCTGATGATAGAGTAAGATATTTAAACATATCGGCCCGATAGGGACGAAATAATTTACATTCCCTACCAGAACTCTAAACCAACGAGGTGAGGGGATATGAATAACGTGAAACTTACCCAAAGATTATTGTGGCCTCTTATTTGACAGCAAGTGTCATGGACAGGTTCTTGTTTGTTTATAATTCGGCCACGAATACAAAGTTCGCAGTGTACAATGTAACACAATATGACAAAATAAATTCTCGTGGTGGACATTAACCCTAACGTCTAGAGCAAAATAATATTTCAATTACATGTAGTTAGGTCTATTTTATATCAAATTACACAGAACACTCCATCATGCATGCATACAACGCATGGTAAAGTTCTCTTCACATGGTCACGTACACCGGTTGTTTACTATTTTTCAATCGTGATGCTCGTGGTGAATTCTAGTGTAAGCTTGCGCCAAGTTTTTAATATTATTTTTTTCGTTAAACGCGCTTCTACTTTCCAGTTTAAAAGCTTGAACATTGCATTAATAGTTTAAGTAGACTAAAAACCGTCACTACCAACCAAGCCTAACAACCGTCACTACCAACCAAGCCTAACAACCGTCACTACCAACCAAGACTAACAACCGTCACTACCAACCAAGACTAACAACCGTCGCTACTAACCAAGACTGACAACCGTCACTACCAACTAAGACTACCAACCATCACTACCAACCAAGTCTAACAACTGTCACTACCAACCAAGACTAACAACCATCACTACCAACCAAGTCTAACAACTGTCACTACCAACCAAGACTAACAACCGTCGCTACCAACCAAGACTAACAACCGTCGCTACTAACCAAGACTAACAACCGTCACTACCAACCAAGTCTAACAACTGTCACTACCAACCAAGACTAACAACCGTCACTACCAACCAAGACTAACAACCGTCACTACCAACCAAGACTAACAATCGTCGCTACCAACCAAGACTAACAACCGTCACTACCAACCAAGACTAACAACCGTCATTACCAACCAAGACTAACAACGTCATTACCAACCAAGACTAACAACGTCACTACCAACCAAGACTAACAACCGTCGCTACTAACCAAGACTAACAACCGTCATTACCAACCAAGTCTGACAACCGTCATTACCAACAAAGACTCACAACCGTCACTACCAACCAAGATTCACAACTGTCACTACCAACCAAGACTCACAACCGTCACTATCAACCAAACATTTTTTTCTGTCCATGTAAACCATAGCACATATAAGATAGATAGATAGAATTTTATTCGTATATCGGGCCAGAGACCCACAAGCATAAAATCATACATAAATATCAATGGTAGGTTGTTTAACAAATTTGTTTGGAAACAAAGTAACTTAATAGTAAATAGTAGTAACTAAGAAATAATAAGCTTTATAATTGTGATACAATGAGAAGAGCTATATGTAGGGGTAAGAGTCTAACTCTAATGCATAGACACTAGTCATTAAATAATTTTTTAATTTAGGACATAATAATCTATTAAAGCAAACTGACGTTAGCTGTTCGTTGCTCAAATGCATTAAAAATATAAGCAGCAAGTTTTAAATTTATTTGTTCACTTATACTGGTAAATAATTCTCGAAATTTAATGGAGTTTGTATTTGTCCAGAAAAATGGCCTTATGTAGGTATTTCTAAGTTCTGTATATAACGGACACTCTAAAACAAAGTGGAATTCGTCCTCTAAGTTATAAGCTCAAAGTTGAAGTTAGACTGAAAGTGTCATTCATATATTGCACGTTGGCTAATACATATAAACTTGATTTTACTTTTGTGGTTGGAGCTTCAAAGGACTACCAAAATTTAGGCAATAAAACTATGCTCGAAACCTTGATTGCCGTACGGGCATGTTGTTCATTTTCCATCATTTTTTATTCTTTTTGTTTTGTGATCAGTCATCTGCAGTAAAACTGTGTGTGTGTTATCTGTACCACGTGGTCCTCAACATTACCTTGTCCATTTTCCAAGGTCAGCATGTCTAAACCCACGATGCATTTAGCATGCAGGTGTGCTTTACCTTGCATTAAAAGCAAGGAGCGTCAAAACCAACGTCACACTGCAGTTTTTGTATTTCATTTTTTGCTTGTGTTCTTTTGTAGATTTTGTGCAACTCATTGGTATAACTCAATCATTGACAACTGCATGCAAATCTCAGCTATAATTCCATAAAGTAAAGTTTGGAATTGTCTTCTGAATGTTGGAGATTGTGAAGCCGTGTTAGAAAATGCCTTTAAAAAGTTCCCTTTCATAATTAAAAAATAATGTTCTTATTTCAAATTGCTCATCGTCACCAACATACAGGCGTCAATAGAAATTTGATATTGGCTGTAACATGTTACCTACACAATCTCGACACCCTTCAATAGCTCGTTTATAGGAAACTTTGCCAAGGCAACCGACCGGTAGGTGTACACCTGGAGATCTTCAAGGACAGCATGAAAAATCCGTCTTTGAATGACTCAAGCATCAGTACTCTAAACTGGGAGAATCTTGCTAACAGTCCTTCCTGACGCAGCCTTATGTTCACATGCGCTTATTCTGGGGATAAGGAGAGCTCGGATCTGAAGAAAATAAGCGTATTGCGAATGTCTAGACTAGTTTGTGCATATGACAACTCCCTATTTCTTGTTCCAAACCTAAGCATGAGATTTCGAGACAGAATCGGCATTATACGCCATCTTCTGTTTAACCTTTACCAATCCGTGGATTGCATGGTCGTCTTTGAGGACGGATAACATTAGCGCAGTTGATTTTTTGATGGTACTTGATGTAATATTTTAAATAGCCCTTTTCACTTTATATTATAACTGTTTCATTTCGTCTGAATGCATGTATACACAGTGTCAAATATATTTAAAGTGTACTATCTTTTATCAACGTGCTTTATCGCTTTCTGGCCATCCTTGACTTGTTTCGACTAATTGATGCCGAATGACGTACGTAGATAACAAGGTGTAAAGTTAACTAAATAAAGTCGATAACTGGTACTGGTGGGAAGGTTGAAAGCGAAAATTGTCCATTATCTGACATGTAGTTGCCAGATTTATACAGGTAAAACTCATTTAATAAGACATCGAAAAAGCGTTTGATACAAATAAGGTCATATATTTCTGAAGCTGGCCTATTTAAAGTCTAACCGTGTTAAATTGCACATTATTAAAGTACGAACACTAACAAATACCAGAAAGGGTATTTTGATTAATTTTAATCTAAAAGCAATAATAATTACATGCAGAACAGCTAGTGTTAGACATTTACAAAAATATATTTAGTGTTTTCAAACAAATTTGGAATCAACTGGTCTCGAAAAATTGTCTTCGGATTCCTAAAAGGTGCATTGTTTTATAATGCTTGGTGTCAGATGTTTTTGAAAACGTGCAATGTTTCATAATGTTTGATGTCAGATGTTATTGAAAAAGTCAAGTAAATAAATTGCTGCATAAATAAAACTTGTATAGAAACAGAATATATTGTTCAGTAAAAAATACATAATGACAATTCATGGTTGAATCTAATTTGATAGGAAATATATTGTAAAATGCATTATTATTCATACTAAAATACACTGGCTTACAAGGTTCGAATTTACAGCATGTTTCATTTGACTAAATGATTTGCTGAGCTATTATCTAGAAACACTTGATCATATTTGACCAATTTCTAAGAACCCAGAGAAATCTTATAAGAAAGATTCTGGACTTTGTGTTGTTCGCCACTAACAAAACCTGCTGGCGCGGACATTTCATCCGACAAAATCATGACGAACGAATGTTTGTAAATCGCCCTAGTCTCAGCTCAGCTAATCCCTTTCGGTCCTTCGCAGCTAAGGTCCCAGATGCATACATTAATAAGAGATGCTCTGACCAACGTACGTCGATGTTTTTGTTTGTTTTTGATTGTTTTTGTTTTTTTACTTAATCAACAATCTAGTCTGAAATATTTCACATATAAAAAAGTGTGATCGTTCCTCAGTCTGTACTAAGCAAGTCTTGTAACATAAGCTCATGATCCGTTTGAACTGCATAATGAACTAAAATATCCACAAGTATAATCATATTTTAAACCTCTATACAATGCCTTACCAGAATGAAGGATGACGTTGTGTTTGTCATTTACTGGAAATTCATTGTCAATCACTGTACCAATATAGTTAACAGAACTATATTGTCATCAGATTATCACAGAAATAATTCTACATGTTATTGTGGCAGAAAATGCCATAAGGAAAAACAACAACAAACAAACTAGCAACATTCTCCTTTTCATACATATATGCCCACAAACTTCATATCAGTGCGCTCCCAAACCAGATGTTGAAAGTTACATAGAACACTAATATCATAAATATTACACAAATATCAAGAATGTTGAGTATTGTATAAAATGTTAGCAAAGACTGTGGATGTTTGTTATTGTTTGAAAAACTAGTAGGCCCTATAATACGTTTTACAAGTTAAAAAAATATAGCGTGACCTTAAGGAAGACGATTTCATTTAAGCCGCTGGAAAGTGTAGTGTGTAGAATTTGACTGTGTATATATCATGTGTCGTCTTTTAAAGTTAATTCAGTGATAGTATACATTTTCATAACATTAGTATAGGAAGGAAATGGTCATTGGTGAGAACTTGTTGTTTTGTGAGTTACATTTGTATTTGGGATGTATTTTTGTATGTTTACTTTCTAATTGTGTATGTTTATGTCGATGACACAATGTTGAACTTTCATATATGCACATTCACATCTTCATATTTATGCATCGAGGCTTCATTTAAACAAAAGTGCCTAACTGTGAGCCAGACGGAAAGGGTTTTAAAGTGAAATATTTTAATAACTGAATTTTATTATACTTTCTTTGCTTAATAAGGTACCTGAATATTCATTATTTTTCTAACATGATCAAGAAAGTTAAAATAAGAAGTATCTTGTATCTAAAAAAGTTAGAGTTTCCAAATATTTCCCACCATTAGCGTATACCGTTCATTTATTAAGCTTCATATAATATTGTGCAGTGTATAAAACAAGTAACATGAAATATTATAATTTCATTTTATTATATAGTGATAGTAATATCAATATTACAGTATTTCATGCTAACATATTTTCATAACAACGGAAATCGCTTGTCTGACGACCAAAACTTTCCTAGGATAGAAAAGGTAAACAAATGCAAAATTGCACGCATATTTGAAATAGTCAGAACCCTTTTGTTGACAAAGCAGTGTTTGCCCTGGTGTGTCAAATTGTGGAATATCCCCATATTCGGGACAAAACCAACAATGGCGGCCCCAATAGGTCCAACTGATTAGAAGTCGGCAAAAAGTGTAGCTCTCAATTAGCCAGCTTACATTAGAGCTGTCTGATTTGGATCTGCACCTTTTGCTGCAAATTCTTAAGCAATATGTTATGTTACATTGTATACGCTGTTCCTGTCAAATATTATAACTAAGAATTAATTATGGTTTATTGATAACTAAAGCCGGCTAAGGGTTACAATGTAAGAGTCAAGGGATTTATGACGACCCCGTGTTTAACTCAGGATAATCTCCAGGTACTCGACTTTAATGACTTGCACAAGTGTTCTTTAGTCTCATTATGGGTCTCTTTTTATTGGATGTCATTCTTTGTAATGCTCGTAATGTATTGTTGTCTTCTCTGATAAATATAGCGCGATTTGTAGTGAATGTACAGAAGGGAGTTTATGAAATGTTTAGTCATCATTTCGTTGCATCGCTATGATTTCCTTATGATTATGTTTGTGCTTTTGAAAAATCTAGTATTTTTGTACATTTAATTACTGTATAACCTTAACCATGTACTAATGAGAGTACTGAAAAAGAAACTGTATATTTTGTATCTTTTGATATCTTCACATAGTTATTGTATATGAATTAAACACCTTTTATAAATAATTTAAGTTTTCAGCTGCATATCCCTCCCATACACACACACACACTCACGCACGCACGCACGCACGCACGCACGCACACACACACACACACACACACACACACACACACACACTGTAAACAATGAACATTGATGTTAGTTCAATGAAAGTAAAACAACATCTTCAGACAACACTTAGTATTTCAAAACCACCATTTTACGCTGTATTACGTAATAATGCATATATATTAAAATGACAAGAAGAACCATTATTAATAATGAAATGACAGACTGTTTGAAAGGACAACAGAATGAACGATGGCTTATATAGGAGATCTTATCAACATACTGCTCAAATATTGTGGTCGACAAAATAAACCGCAATTATCCACCTGGTGTTTAAATGGTGAGTTAAAAAATCATGTATTTTTCTGAATAGGTTTATGAATGTAAAAGGAATAAAATAAGTTTTTTTTATTATACTTGTTGCTCGAACTGTCACTGAACACGACCCTTGCAAGCAAAACTTTCATTTTATTTAGATCAACGTTTACCATAATAAAATCATCTTTACCTTAAACATTTAAATGCCAATTTTAAACGAGCTTCATAAGCTTTTATATTTCAGTCTTAGCAGCATCTGCATTTAATCCATTTAATGATTGTCTTAACGATCATTCTCATGTATCTGTTAAATAATATTCTTCAAACGAGACAACAGACAGACACGATGACTCATGACATCGCACTTAATTGTTTAATGTAAATATGTTAAGGTCAAATTGGTACATTTATATTTATTTGTTTTGTTTGGTAGTAAATAGATGGGTAAAGTTTACGTCTAAAGCAAGCCAGTGTCTGTTACGATTGCATTCCTGCCTTTCTATAAACAACACCCAGACTGCTTTCTTCGTCGAGCCTAATATAGTACTGGTAGCGTTTACTTGTGTTAAAATAACACCAACAAAATTTCGAAAGTAGATTGCTAAGAAGGAATTACAGTTCTTTAAACTGAATGTTTCCGCGTTATACATGGAAACTGTGACTGTACAATTATATCTTGCTTAAGGTTAGACGAAGAATAATGTTGAAACTTTGTTCAACTGTTATGGTTAAGTGGTCTAGAGTCTTGGTTGCAGATTTTAAAATAGTTAATTATGTCGTGTATGCAGAGATAGCAGTGACCTCACAGAAATCATGTTTGTGGTGCTACAAGGCCATCTCTCTCTCTCTCTCTCTCTCTCTCTCTCTCTCTCTCTCTCTCTCTCTCTCTCTCTCTCTCTCTCTCTCACACACACACACACACACACACACACACCTTCCATGTAATCTATATCTTGGGTGGAAGTTTTAAAATTCTGATACCACCTTTAAGCACATAAGGAATTTGGAATATCCAAGTTAATATTTAAGATAAACAAGTATTTCGTAGATAATGAAGGAAGTCATTCAGCAATGTCACTTTAAGGCATTCGTCAAATGTTGCACATTGCACGCACTATTAATAATGTTAACAAATAAGTGATCTTATATTGGCCCTGTTATTCGTCCGAGGGCAGTCGTATTGACCCTCGGCCTTCGGCACGAGGACAGATAACAGGGCCAATATCAAATCACCTATTTATTGACAATTTTATTAAATAACTACATGTACTTATAAAATTTTACATTTAATACTTAGTTTTGCATTAATCCAAGTCAGAAAACGCTTGTTTGTGTTTTTGTGAAATCTACACGTTGTAAAATAACACATTCGGTTAAACACTACCAATCATGCTGTGAATTTTTTAAAATTGACAATATTTTGTTTAATAAATTTATGCAACCTGTCGGCGTCTACACACAGATCGAGTTAAAACAAAATGACTGCCATTTCCCAGAGCTTCTTGCTGAAATCTATATCATTTTTGGCCCTGCCTTATTAGACAATCAAATTACTTCAAATGCGGCCTTTACAACAATATCACTTTTCGGCCTTGGGCCGAAAAAGTAAAATGGATATTGGCACAATTTTAAAGCAGGCCGTCGTGTTATTGAACGTGGCGGGAGCTTTATTTTTATAGGACTAATAACGTTAAGTTATTTAATAAAGAAAATTACAACACATCATGTCTTTGTTTTATGGAAGATATTTCTGCTATTTATCAATAGAACTCCTTTTAACTTATTAAAGAGTTATATAATCCTGTTTAATGTCAGAAAACTATTGTACAGTGCCCATAGAGAACTGCCTGTTATAGGTGACAAGGTAATAATGGATAGCTACTTTTTAACTATTGAAATCATAGCACACCATGAAGAGTGTATAAATAAACTATGACCAACGTTGTTTAAAGGCATTTTCTTTGAATAAATAAAATCACGAAAGTAAATTTGATAATTTTAATTAAGACTGAAAACTATTAAAGGCGTGTTAGAGGTTTGATATACACGTTAGGTACTTACAGTCATTAAGAAATGCATTTAATACCTGTGTAGCCCTACCGCTTTTTACATTAAAGAAAATATAATTATTTACGCTAGTTATTTGACGGGATTGGCATCTTTTTATGCATTCCTTTATACAGTTACATCACATATGTATCGTAAACAATTCGCCAAGTGGCCATCGTCTTTTTCAGTATTTCGTTACATATACACCTAAAGTTGGCCAGCCCAGTGACGCATGCTCGACGTACAGTGACCAACACTGACCAGCACACCCTCGACCGTTGATTCTCTTCATCATATGAAACTGAGTTAGTTTCTCCTGACCACTATCATCTTTCTCTCTTGCTATTCGTGTACGTAAGCGGTGTGTGGTCAACAGACCAAATTTTGAGGCCCATCTTGTACGAGGTGTGTACTAGTAAGTAATTCGCTAATCGCCATACAAATGTTTGTCAGTTACTAGAAGGCGACTGCTGTTGGTGGTATGTAATTAGTCACAATGCAACAGCGTCAGTATGACATGCAAGTGACGGTTCTTTTTACAAAATGTCATATTTTTGCACGGATATCTAGTACGCATTTGATAAATGAATAACGCTTTTCATCCTTACGATATTAAGTCGTGACTTGTTTGAGTGAATTCAGAATAACTGTTTTACAGAGGAAGCTGCCGACATAATAATGGAAGACAACTCCCGTCTCATGCGACACAAGGCAGTATGACTTTTTCTGGATTTGAAAATATGTGAAAGGAAGTCACACAGTGGCAGAACAACATCAGGACCAAAGATGCGAATGTCACTTTTGGTTCTCAGTCCCGTAACCTTCTGTTTATGTCCTTTACATTGAACGCGCAGTTGTATAGTTTGAGAAAAGATGTCTTAAAATGTGTCTGCTTTTCTGGAGAAGTGAATACTACAGTGTTTTTAGCACATTCGTTAAGCTAAGTGTTGCTGTACAAGTTACACTAACACATTGTCACGCTCGGTGACTTTTAGCATTTGTTTGTAGGGGAAAGATCATTGGCTCAGTAGAACCTTACGTCAGATTAAAACCCCGACATTTTATCACATGTTTTGTCCTGAAAGGGTGTCGAACCCACACCATGTAGTTTTTCTAAGCTGTGTATAACATATCCTTTTGTTATGGATATTGCGTACGCTACATCCTCCATCTACATAAACGACTGTTCATTGGACTGCATGTAATGTCATTTAATTTAAAAAGTTTGTAAATGGTGCATGTAGACACGTATAAACACATAAATTAACAGCGACAGATAAAAAAGACATACAATGCAAAATTCAAAGTCATTAACAAATTTAAACTGTCAAAAAGGATAACGATGCCAAAAAGGCGAATTAGTTGCAGACACAAACCATTTAACCAGAAGGAAGGTAATCTGACAGTGTTCATGCCACCTTAAAGGTGGTATCCGGCAGTTTGTTTCTGTCAAATATATGTAACAATATCTAACCTATGTTTGCGGTATTTGAACATAATTTCTTTAGAATAAATCATTTTTGTCTAAGCTTTGACGAGATTTTCAAGCGTATCTCAATAATAGGGCAATAAAGTTCGTTAATAAACACTTAAAATGTTCTTTTCAAATCTATAAATAAGAACATCGGGATTCCTGCTAAAAGTAGACATCGACGTCACAACGGATGACGTGAATGAGCTCAAACATACGTGGTATCGTGGTTTTCTTAGTTTTAAATAGCTCATTGCGTTGCGTGGCTCAGATAGAAAATACATGTTTGTAGTGACGATTGTGTCGTTATGATTCACTTTTCAGACAGGTGTAGGACACCAATGATCATCGTTTTGCGAGATCTGTTCAGGTAACAAAGGTTTATCAAGATGTTTAATGAAATATTTTGGTCCAAACTGTCGGATACCTCCTTTAAATGAGGTACCCGGCAGTTTGTCTATATCAAATATATGTCACAATATCTTAACACTGTTTGGGGAATTGGGGCACTATTTCTGCATAAACTCATACTTTAGTTTAAGTAAAGAGGGTTTTAACACTACCTGTATTGTTAGAAAGTACAAATCTAGAAAAACACACTCTAAAGGTTTATTCTTTCCAAATTCAACAATAAGCACGAAAGTGATATTTGCTAAAAAGAATTATCTACGTCAGAGCGGTTTATCTGGATGACGGTATAACATGATCTAAAATTAGTTTTTACGTGGTTTTCTTTGTTTATAAATAGCTATCTCTGCAGCGTGGCTCAGATATATAGGAACATATCCAGTTTGGAATGACGAGCGGGGATCTGTGCTTCAGTGTTCATACAGTTCTAGGGCATCAACAGGGTTTTGGAGGACTTTGTCAAGTAACAATAACTTATTAGATTATTTGAGAAAAAATAGTCTAAACTGCCGGATACCACCTTCAAAATTGAAACAATATCGCAGCATACTAAATGTTTGGCGTCACCAAAGATAAATTACCTTGGTGGGAAAATGTTTAAAACTGGAAATCTGAAGTTGTAGCGACCCCAAGTCAACAAGTTACGCGTCCAACTACAATGTCTTTTGTTGACATTGACAGGGAGGGCCGGCCAATGAGCGAGTGTTGTTATGGAGACGGTGACCACTTAGACGTGCCAGTGTAGGTGAACCTTTAGAACTAGGCGGAGATAAATAAGATGATCCACAATACATTATTTATTGTAATTTGGTCGGTTGAAAAAAGTACCTTTTGACATGTATACATAAATTTAACGTAACAATGCATTGCTGTTAATTTGAAAGAAAGTTTTTTGAGTCGAATGTCAGTTTTTTTCTTACCTAAAAATATGCCGTCAATCAGTATACTGTTAAAGAAATGTCTGCAAGATGTTGCATATGCCGAAAAGACATTTGAAAAGAATCCTTGTACTTCCATAATGTATGTGGTGAGTTCTGTAAAACTTTAACGTGCATGTTTTTAACTTTCTAACTTCCTATTCAGTCTATTTTCGCGTTTGTAAGGCAGTAAAGTTAAAAACGTTTATTCTTTGCCAGTTCTTTCAACAAAAATTATCGCAGTTTTCCGGCAATGTCGAAATAAACTAACGATATCATTTGTAACTCCGCATGTTGCTATTTTGTATCTTTTTTACTTTTCAGTATTGTAGTTTTAAAATTATGATTTCTTCACTAGATTTCATTTTGATTTTTTACGAAAATAAAAGTTATCTTTGAGGATTCTAAGTGTTTAGGAAATATTTAAAACTGGTGAAAAGGGGCATTTAAATGACATGTACGCATAATACGGTTATCCGCGGAAGCGAATTCACTCATAATAAATGCAATCGGAACTCTTTGGGTAATTCCTTCTACGATTGAACTTCACTGTTTTTCTAGCGGTTAATCTAATGAATGATTCTACCAACAAAACAACAACACATTTATTAAAAGGACGGCGTGGTTACACCTAAACATTGATCTCTTGTGATATTCTGGTCCATATGGCATATTGGATTAATAAAGTTTCCTTGTCTTTTTTATATTATTTTGGGGGAAAAAGCCATAATTAACAACATGCAAGCCCAAGCCCAAACAGGTGTCTAGGTGGCTTTAAAGCATGAAGGACATACATGTACATATTCATTTAGAATACTTTAGTGATAACTACGCATGCGCATCATATTAAGAGTTGTCCCATTTGGGACGTGTCCTCGTTCCAATAAACTTTCAACAATGACCTAAAGGTTACTCTTATCTTCACTACTTTCTTCACTACTGGTACATTCATTAATCTATGTTCGTATTACTTCGGCGGAATAGGAGTGTCCAAAGTGATAAATGAATATACCAGTAGGTCATTCAGTATTTGCACACGCTTCTGTTGCAAATAAATTTAAAAAGGCATTATATTTTACCGACAGAGAAGATTTTTACATTGGCACAGACTTAACATTTTCAAACCAAATGGACCTGATAAGTCAATGGAACGGGCTACTGGTTTTACGTTTTTATAAACAGTTTACGTAGTTTGTATATAATGTTTCTTTAGGAAATCTGCTGTGTTGTATTACGCAAGTAAAGTTGAATGTAAGTAACTCTTCGACCGCTCTTTTAACACAAATGTTTAGGTTTCCGAGCTTCTTTTCATTTTGTGAACAATGGAACTATAACAGATAACACCAAGCTGACATACAGGGCTTTCAAATAAGTGTTTTAAATTAGCATACAATAATGTTCAACTATAAGTATTTAAATAAGTATTTTCGAAATAATAGCCCTTAAGTATGCATTTCAGACAGAATTATGGTTGTAATGTCTCATATTTATTTAACGTTTGTGGGTGAAAGAGCGAGACATACCAGTGAAAGAAAACCTTATTCTCTCACTCCGGCCCACAGTGAACACGTGGTCATAGCTGTGCCACACGTGAAAATATATTTTCTCTGACCACTCATGAAATAAATAAATATGATCATACAACGAAATCAATAAATATCCTCTATATCAGACATGTGAATGTATTATATAATGTTATTTAAATGAAAGCATAGTTAATAAAATTTGGTCTGCATTTGAACAATCTATACAGTATTATTTCCCTTGCTAAATCGAGCGCGTTCGAAGTCTGATGACGCAATTGAACTTTAACCGATGTGTTGCGTGGCGCTATTTAAAAGATTATTTATCAAGCGATGATATCTCGGTGAATCATGCGGATATGTGAACATATTGCGTATATGTATGATGTTATTTTAAATATTCTGTATTTCTATTTTGAATCATGATATCCCGTCTCACTAGTCATGTTTTAAGTGACTTACAATTCGACAGGAACACAACTGGATTTTATTTCAAGTTGATTTGTATCACAAAAACTATAAGCGACTTAAAGAGAGTTAGAGTCCTTACACAACAGGTCGTTTAAATAAATAGATTATGAGCAAACTTTCATCAACATTTCTTAACAGGCGTGGTGATAGAACTAAACGTCGTTGTTTCCTTTGAAACAACAGACTACTTATTTCGATATGTCATAAAGTCGTGCATTGGCGGATCTAGTGAAAGGTGAGGGTTATGGGGGGTCGGAGGTTTGGAGGGGGGGGGGGGAGTGGGTCGGTGAGTGATGGGGTCGCCCCTTCCCCTACACACAAACCGAAATTGTCAAAAATATTTAATCATTTCAGGTTGTGTCACATCTTTGTGTCGCTAATAGTAGCATTGTCACATATGTGCCCAGTGCTACAGATAATACGAGTTAGCACGTATTTACGCAGAAAATTCTATAAATTCATTAAAATTTAACTATTTGTGGCAAGCGTCTTAAATGCAGGAAATGACACTATTTAGCTCCTAGATGTTAACACTTTTCCAGTAGGAGCATGACCCCAGTCCGCCCAACACTACTTATACTCATGGTTGTCGCTCAACTTGACCTCTCCTCTACTTCTGTGCAAAAATATAAATGTAGATTATCTTTGTCGCTGAGAATACAAATAGTTAGGACTTACTGAAAAGTTTCTAGCAAAGCATCATAATGGAAGAAAATTTCAAACGTTTCCCGGTGTGTGTGTGTGTGGGGGGGGGGGGCATGCCCCCAGATGCCCCACGCACACACACACATACACGCACGTACGCACACACATCAGCACAGCTAGCCCCAATGATCGGTCAATTAGGACCAATTAGCTAGCTGGGAGACCTTTTCACATTTAGTCCTTCGCCTCAAACGGGACTCGAACCCACGCGGTGAGAGGCTAAGCAGTCAAAGGGGTTACAAATCGGCGACACTTAGACTACCCCACGGGCGCCCCAAATAATCGCTTGAAGTAAACGTATTGAAGTATGAAGATAAGGTTCATATCTAGTTTTCGGGGGGGGGGGGGGGGGGGGGGCAGTGTCAATAAATGGTTGTGGAAACTTTTTTTCTAGAGTGAGTAGTACGCATGCGCGAAGTAGTAAAACAAAACGTGGGAATGGCATTTTGACCTAGTAAGGACACGTTTTTGGTACCTAAACCCGAAAGCCAAACTATTATCAAATGGCCTGGCAAGTATAGTCAAATAATATAGTTCCAGATCAAACGGATCCTACATGAAGCAGTCTGATCAGGAATTACACTATTTGCTGCTTAATCCTAATCGATTAATCGTATTACCTATGACAGTCATACAAAAAACTAGAACTATTTTTCTTATTTACCAACGAAGCACGGTAAGGGTAAATCAATGGAAAGTTACCGATGTCCTCGGGCATAAACCATCATCATTAAATGATAGCGAGTTGGTCTCCTCAGACGACAGACTATGGGAGTCACAGCAAAGCCAATCTTGGCAGGTAAGATTTGCGATGAATTTCCTAATAGACGACAGGTATCAATAGGTATTGAACATCAATCCGGATAAATAGGCCAAGGTTAAAAGGGGCAAACACCTAGCAAAACGATGAATCATTTTTGTATCATACAACTTTCAGTTCGCTACATTAAAAAAACAACAACATGGGAATTAAATAAATTAATACTACATTTAACAATGTTTTCAGATGATTAAATTTCCTCGGTTGTCATGACGACTTATTACATATGGTACATCATTCATCTATATAAACGTTACATTACACAATACTTTTGTTACTTAGTGATATTTTTATGCTTTTAAGATCATTAGACGGAAAAAAATAGGAAGAGGTTCCCCTTTAACCCAGTTAGTTGGAATGTTACTTTGGTGTCTCCAAGCTCTCCGCTATCTCAACAGCCATTGTTATTCACATCACGAGGGTAGCACGAGATAATTTTGTTGACATAAACAGCTCGAAAAACAAGTTTATCTTATCATAACGAGTCGTATCATGTGCCAATTTGTGTCTGCTCAGTGGACATTCATCGTCGTTCTTGGAACAAGAAATGATACGTGATAAACATGTGTTGCACCATGAGAAATCGAGCATTTTTATGACTGCTACGGCATCGGGAAATGCACATTGGAGATGTAACACTGATTGTTCCATAATAACTGATACTGACCCTCCTTTAACGGTTTATTTTCGCAAGACTACATTTACCTCTGCCGTCTTGAAAAGCACGTGACCATAGTCAATGTCGTGTTCCGTACAGTTTAAATGTAATAAAATCAATTTTTTTTATTGTAAAAACCAATAGAATAAAACTTTTGTAAGTTTATCATTTTTAAAACATTTTAAAATATGATCGAAATATTACAATGACGTTCAAATCTCCTTATTTTAAACCATATTTTTATTTCGCTACTACTGTAATGCAGCCGACCTAACAAAGTTCAACTATACATGGCGCAATAAAAAGTAAGTGTTCGCATTTCTTTCATAGGATGTGAAACGAAAGGCAGTCACACAGCTGAATTTCTGTAGCAGTCGTCAGATTGTTTACATTATTGTAGTGTTCAGAGGTTACTCCGGTATGAAGGCAAGTGATCCCTTGCGTTGACACCAATACAAGCTATTGATTAACATACATATACATATTAATGAATGAATAAATGCCATATATCATTTCATATGAGATAGGTTAAAGTTTTCTGTTGTGTGTACAAACATGTCAGAAATTATTGACATGAAATTTAACTTGAAGAGATTTCCTAAACAAGCTCTTTTCAAAGAAACGGCAGTTTGATGAACATTTTCAAAGCATTTTTGTTATATTTATATGCCACTTCAGTCAAATTAAACACAAAAACAACAACAATTATTTACACTGGAGACTGTCGGTAAACGTAAATGCTTGGCTATTTCAGCAGAGGGGGTCAGTTCCGCGAATTAACATTAAATTGCACAGGCCTAACAATAGGTCACACGAAATATCTGATTTAATCATGTAAATTGTGCTGCCACTTTGACGGTAGCATTTTCTAAAGGATGACGTGTCTTTTTCATGTAGGGAAACGAAAATTGTGACCGGACCTGGTAGCGCAATCGGTAGAGCGTCGGCTCCAGGTACGGGAGGCCCCGGGTTCGATCCCGGGCCGCGACATACCAAAGTCGTTAAAAATGGTAGTGGTATAGCTCCCTTGCTAACGCTCAAGCAAATATAAGGGTATTTCCACGACTGGTTGGCCCGGTGTCAGGATAATGTGACTGGGCGTGGTATCATGCCAGGTGTTCACGGCATGCTATACACAGTGAAGGCAGCACTATATCTGCTTCAAGTGGACACCGTCTCCAGATAACTAAATTACTGTTGGTGGGACGATTAAACCCAATAATAACAACCAAACGAATTGTGTCATTAAAGCACACTTCCTCGGAGCACGAAACTCTGTATTGCAAAAGAAGAAAAACTACTTCCACTTCAGGCCATAGGAAATGCGTCCCTTAATACGACATGCTTGCAGTTGGTTCAGTTTGCATTGATATTTTAAATAAACATGAGGGCCATGATGGTCCTTAATCGCTCACTTGAGGACACAGGCTTTTAGCAGGCTCATATCTGGCATTAAGTAATTAAAAGTTATTTACTACAGAAATCTTTGGGAAGACTGGACCATTAGTGTGGCACTGGGTTGATAACATTTTTGAGAACTTTACCTAGTAGCCTACTGAATCCACATGACCCACTTCAAAACATATGTAAGATTTCATACTGGCAAACATGCTGGTCAAGCTTGGTAAAGATTAGGACTATTAATGTGGCCTCTAAGTGTTTTCACAAGGTTTTCTAAAATGTGACCAAGTTACTTACTTTTTGTCCTCACTGTGACCCAATAATATACTCATCCAAGATTTGATGCAGACAAACAATTTGATCAAGTTTGGTGAAGATTGGGCTATAAATGTGGCCTCAAGTGTGTTCACATGCTTTTTCTACGTTTTGCCATAGTGACCTCTTTTTTGACCCCACGCGACCCAAAAACGAACTCGTCCAGGATTTCATGCATACAAACATTTTGACCAAGTTTGATGAAGAATGGCCTGTAAATGATGCCTTTAGTGTGATCACAAGCTATTGTAAGATTTGACCCAGCGAACTACCTTTCGAGCCCACATTACCCAGTTATGAACTCATCCAAGACTTCATGCAGGCAAATATTTTGATCAAGTTTGGTGACGATTGGGCCATAAATGGGGCTTCTAGTGTGTTCTCAAGCTTTTTCTAAGATTTGACCTAGTGACCTACTTTTTGACCCCACGTGAACCAATAACGAACTCATTTCATGCAGACACACATTCCGACCAAGTTTGGTGAAGATTAGGCAAGAAATGTGGTCTCTGGTGTATCTTTTTCTGAAATTTGACCTAGTGACCTACCTTTTGACCCCACGTGATCCAATAAAGAACTCATCCCAGATTTCATGCAAACATTCTGACTAAGTTTGGTGAAGATTGGGATATAAATGTGGTCTATATATGTTCATAAGTTTTTCCTAATATTTGACCTAGTGACCTACTTTTTTTTTACCACAGGTGACCCAATAATGAACTCATCCAAGATTTCATGCAGACAAGCATTCTGACCAAGTTTGATGAAGATTGGATAAAAACTGTAGCCTCTAGTGTGTTCACAGGCTAAAATGTTGACACCGCACAACGGACAACGTGGTATCACAAAAGCTCACCTTGAGCATGTTGTGCTCAGGTGAGCTAAAAAAGAAATTAGAATAACCATCATAACACTGGATTTAAATAACACACCTGGCCACATTCGATATCTTAACCTGTAACATTTATATGTTGTCATTAGTTTATAAGAATGAAATATGCATTTAATTACACGATTCCCTTTGTTTTCCATTCAATACACTCATTAGATATTTTGTTATTTTTGTATTGATGGAGTCATCATAATGCAGATCGTCTCATACCACTATTTCACTAAGTATTCTTGCTTAAATTTTGTAAAATCGTATATTGGCAATTAAAATCATGTGATAAAAAGAAAAGACTTGCTTATGATCACCTTTCCTGAAATCATTTAATAAATGTTTGTGTTAAATGTCAACTCGTGTCAGATCCTCTATCTAAATGTTTTAAAGCTTACTTCACATTGCCAAATGCTGTTTACCTAGTAGATGAGCTTGCTCAAAACACAGTACCAGTTTATTAAGAGAAACGCTGATTGCCCTCCAAGTGAGGCAGTATGTAAAAAAAATCTTATGCAGAAGAAACGATGTGTGTCTGTCCAGTCGTAGCCACTTTCATTACATTTATTGTAAAAGTTATTGTTTAAGTTCTGGTCTGAACAGTTTACCTTAATAGTGAATTATGACAGAGACATAATACTTGATAAGTTACTGTTTACTTGTTATAAAGGCAATTAACATATATTATTTACATGTCACAACTATAACGATCTAGATCAACACATTGATTAAAAATAAAGATAAATAAAATCATATAAAAGTATTCAAGTTTTCAAGCAAACATTCAAGCCTCAAAACTAAGATGAAGATATGTACACATACAAGTAACTGATAATATATTCCAATACCAAAACAATCTCCTATTTTTTCAAATTTATTTTGGGTTTCACGGCACACCGACACTTAACAGGTCACTTAACAGGTCATACGGCGCCAAATACAAAGTTTAATGTGAATAGAGCATAATAAGGTTAAAACTAAACAATGTTAGTAAAACAAAGAAAAATATAAAAAAAAACTGTCAGGTTTAAAAAAAAAGAAAGAAAATTATAATTGAAAACAGGTTTAAAAATGTATAACGGTTGGTAAATAAACAGTTATAAATATATAACTTATTAAGTATACTTATCTCATTCAAGAAGCAAACAAGTTTAGAATCCGACACTGTGCTAAATAGTTCATAGGTTATTGACATTAAAATACTTCGACCGAATGTGGTCTGTGTCGATACTCTGTAATAAAACATGGTTGACCGTCAGTGGTTCCTGGCAAGGAACACATACAGGTTGAATTTCTCTTTTTTAAGATATATATATATACTTTTTTTTTCTAAAGAAAAAGGCTTACCAGCCAATCTTCAGGACAACCATGGCTCAACAAGCACCGAGAACACTTTCTCAAAGTTGACAGGTAACATATCAAATATCAAAGTCATTAAGATGTGCTAATTATAGTCATTGCCATTTCATATTTCAAAGATCAAGTAAGAAATAACAAAAACAGTCAATATAAAAAACAATCTTATAAAATTTTAAACAACAACAAAAAACATTGCCAAATAATTAATGGCAGCTTGACCAGACAATGGGTTACTTCATAACAAATTGTTTAAATTAGATGTGTTTAAGCAGATACACACATCCTTTTGTTACATCTTGTTTTTGTCCATTAATAATTCATATTCAAGGACAGCTTACCATACCAGTTGTACTGATAATAAGCAACTTTTAGGAGTGACATTGCATAAATAATGAGCACTGACAGGTCACATTTACATATCAGGCTATAATAAGCTTTCAAGGACTGGAAACCAATTAGTTATTAATAATTAGGTTTTTGGATTTATCTAGGGAGGGGCTACTTTGTTATCAGTTATAATACACGAAGTATCATGAAAATATGTTGCAGACAGTGAGCTACACTATTTAAGTGCCTGATAGTACTATGTAGGCTTTGTAGAATGCAGTGCTTGCATGCATATGCACCAACATTTTCCAAGAGACCTAGGGCAGTGCAATCTAATCTGATACCATCAACTGTCAGAAAATATAAAGACATGATTAATAGTAAGACATGAAGTTTCCTTTCAATCATTAGTTTAGTTACTGAGACATAACCTTGACTTAACTTTAAACATTTATGTGAATGTACCAAAAAGAGTTTGTTGTAAGTTGAGCCAGGGCCATATTTATCACACAATCCACCAAGCAACTATTAAGATAGTTATATTCAGTAGATCAGATGACAAGAAAGACGGGATGTTTCATTTCAATCTATGTACTGTTTGTTAAGATGGTGCCTTGATAGCAGGTTGTACACAATACTTGAACCAAAATCTTACGTTTTTAAGCAAAGTTGTAATTTGAAATAAAATCACCAAAAACTTGAGTTTGGGTTTAAAACAGAAGGTTAAAAAGCTAGGAAGGTGTGTTTTAAGTTTCTGTCTATGTGACCTGGTTGTTAGGACAGCCTGATAATCACTTGCAGGCAAAATCACTATCCAAAAAGTTTAAAAGGGCTTAAATTAAAATAAATTAACACAATTTTTTTTATTTGGCCTTAAAATATTAGTTAAACAACCTTAAAATGATGTGTGAAGTTTAAATCAAATACGACAGGTGGTTATCAAGTTATAGCCTTGCACACAAATCTTTGACCAAAGCAACATCCAAAAAAGCTCTATTAACAAAATAGCATACCTAGCCCACAATGCTAAATGCATTATCAATGCATGCCTCATTCTCTGCCTCCAATTAAAGTCTTTAATGCACAACTTAAGGCAAGTGGTTAACATAAGCTGTTTAGAACATATCATTATTTGCCAAAATAGTATTGCTATATGTCAACCCTGCACAGTTCCAAACTTAGGATAATTAGATCTTCGCCTTAACTAATTCAGTGACAGCCTAAGTGTCAATGTTAACCTTCTGGGGTGTAGCTCATTACAAGAGTAATCCAATTACTGTTCAATACACAATGTTATTAAATATTGAACCAGCATTTCAGAACTTCAGCTGTATTTTCACATTCACTTCTAGAAGGACTGTCTTGTCATCTGTGTTTGGCAGTGACAGCATCAAACATAGCCTTGACACTCTGGCAAATCAACTGGGCTTGGTCCTGAATCATAAACAGTGAAAAAACAGGTTATCTACAAGACAATGTGATTTTCAATGTTTGCAATCATAAGTTTTATAATGTATTTCTTTTCATGGTAATCGTTGATTTTGATTTTAACATCTGGAACGTGTCCTGAACTATGCAGAATAAACTATCAATGGATACAAAATAGTATTATCTCAACTGTGATGCAGCTTAATCTGTTTCATGGTATGCCAGAATTTTATTCCATTAATTTACAACATTCTAAACAAAATTTTATATTAAAAACTAACCAAAGATATCTGGCTCCATTTCTTTTACAAATTTCTGTAATGACATTGGAGAAGTTTACCTAAACAAAAAAGCTGACAACACAGAACATTTTACAATGAAAATGGGGCCTAACTTAGCCAAAATATATGTTTGGGTTACCCTCCTTTTAAATTGGCTCCTCTTTCAATAGTTGATAGGTATTCAATGTTTGAAGTGAATATCCTTGACAGTTGTTGCCAACTGCCAACTCTGATAACATGGTCACAACAATAGCTCCACATTTTTCTTTGAAAAGTGGAGCTGAAAATGAAAACACTAATCACAATCTGTTGTTGTTATGAAGATTTGTAAGAGGATTGCATATATGTTTTATTATTAAAGACTCTTATTAGAGTTTCTAATGACAAGTAATGATAGTTACTAATAATTAATGCTCTAATTACCTGGTTAAGGCACTGAAACAGATATGCACTGAAGACTGATTTGTTGACATTTCCAATCTTGAAGGTAATGTAGTTGATGTAGTTACCATCAGTGTACTGTACAACCTGGGCTATGGTTTGGAGAGGATGTCTCTGTAATACTTCCTGCACTGAAGAAATATGGGAAGCATGTTAAGATAATGTGTTTTTTCAGGACAAGCATACTGAAATTTTTTAAGATAAATACCTGCAATGATATACCTTAACACATAACTCCAGCATCATCAGCCACCCATGAACACTGTCAGAAAAATAGACACAAATTAATACCAGATAACTCCACGGTACATATGCTAACATCAAAAAGCAACTTGTGGAAAAGAAAAGTAAAATTAGGTATAGAAATAAAACTTAAACAACAGAAAAGATTCCTGTACTGGGAAAAGGGGCAGGAACTACCAAGGGTGTATGATAGTCTTTCTGTCAGAAAAGAATTTTACACAATGATCCTGAATTATTTCTTAATAACGTTTGTATTCCTGTTGTTAAGGAAACTAAATTTCTTGGTGTCATATTTGACAGTAAATTATTTTTATACCACATATTAAATATTTAAAATCTAAATGTCTTAAATCTCTTAACCTGTTGAAATTTTTATCCCATACTGACTGGGGAGCTGATAGAAAAGTTTTATTGTAACTTTATACATCACTAGTAAGATTGAAATTAGATTATGGCAGCACTGGTTACGGCTCTGCCAGGAGATCATATCTCCACTTGCTAGACGTTGTCCACAACCAGAGACTCCTTCTGGCCCTTGGAGCTTTCAAGACCTCTCCTGTAGAGAGCCTTTACATTGAAGCTAATGAGCCATCATTATATCTAAGATGAGAGAAACTTGGGCTTCAGTACATAACTAAAGTTAATCTAACCCAAAAAATCTTGCATATAGTGTAATATTTGATCCTAAATATGAACACTTGTACAAGCGTAAACCAGAGGCAATTAAGCCGCTTGGTTTGCGGTTATTAGAAATCATACAATCATCACAACTGAATTTAAATCAAGTAGTAGAAAATAATGTATTAGAATTTCCACAATGGCAATTTTAAACTCCCAAAGTGGATTTAACTCTTAGTATAAATAATAAATCAAAAACTGACCCTCTTGTACTACGCCCAAATTTTATTGAACTGCGCAACAAGGAAATACTCTAACTACCTCGAAATATATACTGATGGCTCAAAAGCAGTTCATATGTCGGCAGCGCTTCCCTAAGTAAAATTCATTGTTTTAAACAGAAATTACCCATAGAATTGTCCATTTTTACAACCGAAATTCAGGTTTTAACCTTTCTCTGGACTTTATTTCTGATCATCCTTGCGATGAGTTTGTAATATTTACTGACTCTTTGTTCGGTATTACTGTCTATCAAAAATCTCAATTTTTCCAACCATCACATAAGAGAATTACTTTTAAAACTTAATCAAGCGTATCTTAACAAGAAAATTGTTTTCTGTTGGCTACCTAGTCATGTAGGCATCCGAGAAAAAGAGGATGCAGATAAAAGTGGTGCCAATATCTCTACTTGCAGAGAAAGTAGGTAGGAAAGTGATAGCTCTGACCCGCTGTCACGTTGGACATACTAAATTAACTCATTCACATCTTTTAAAAAGAGAAGTTCAACCTGAATGTGTACCTTGCCAGGAACCTCTTACAGTTAATCATATTTTACTACAGTGTATTGACACAGACCATATTCGATCTAATATTTTAATGTCAATAACATATACAAACTATTTAAAACAGTGTCCAATTCCAAGCTTGTTTGCTTCCTGAACGAGGTTGGTATTCTTAATAAGTTATAAATTTTTAAATGGTTTATTATGCTAATGTTATACATTTTAACTGTTTAATATATTAACCTGTTTTCACTTATAATTCACATTTTAACCTGATAGATTTTTATTTCTACTCACATATTTTAGTTTTAACTGATTATATTCTACTGTCGTTAAACTTAAACATATTCGGCACCGTAAAACCCAAAATACAAAATACAGTCTTCTGAAGTGACATGACCCTCAACGGTCAATCAGTCGAGCCATATTTCGAGTTCATGAACCATGTGCTATGAGTGCAAGAACTCACCATTACTGAAAAAAAAAACTGTAAGAAAATTTTTAATAATGATTTTAAACAAATTTTTACCCATTGTCTTAAAATTCATTTTGAAGAATGTAAGAATTTTTTTATATAAACTGCATTTAACAGTCCTAACTGTGGCAATATATAGAACAATAACACTACAAAATTCTTTAGCTTTAACTCCTGTTTTGCATTAGGCTTAATAAAAAAACTGCTTTTGTTTAAATGATAAAGGGAAATAATGTTCCAAGTTAAAATCAGAATTTATAAATAGAGTAGTCTTTCTTGGTGCTTTTAGTGGGGTAAGATATAATATGTTCTGTCTAGAAATGGTACAGTTGATTGACTAAACTTAAGCACATGGTATAGCCAGCTTCCACTGGGAGGTGTCTAATTAGGGTCTTATATGCCTAAGGAAGTACTAACTTAAGACAAGAAGACTTCAGTACTACTAACATAAGTAGCATGAGCATGATAAGAGTTAATTTTCATATGTAGAGGAGACCTTGTCAATTTGTGTTGCCACATTTCCACCCACCTGGCCGTTCATGTCTATCACTTTGATACCATGCAGGGAAATATTGATCTTCACCTTCCCCTCATCATTCAGCGATATGGGTAAACGTCCTTCAATCTGAAATGAGGAACATCTTTCATATACATGTGAAGGAAAACCTAGTATGTGCCATCAACTATTTTTTTCAAGTAAAATATGAGTCTGTTGAATCAGATGAGCAGGCACACATTTGACGTGATGTAGCAAAAAAAAAAAAAAAGAAAGACTAATGCAATTAATCCAACTGATATAACAAGGGAGCTAACTGTGAATTAATTAGTTTGATAACTCATTCTGGTATCTTGCTTAATTGCTCATACAGTTATCTCCCTCTAAGCAGACTATAGACACATCAAACTTCATGTCAGAATCATGTGCCTTTCAAAACAAAGACATCTCTGCCACTGCATAGTAAAAAAGAACAAAGGCACTTACAAACAGAATTTTAATGAGATTATAATCTTTTTGCCATATTTTTTATTAATATTCATACCACAATAGTTGTAAAATATTTTAACAAGTAAGTTTGAGAAATCATGATTTTTTTATATTAATTATTTTGATTAAAGTAAACCAATGATTGACATCTCACCTGCGCCTCCTCAATTCGGTCCACTAGCTGTGCCTCTGGGTCTCTAGCCATACAGCTGGTCATCACAATATCTGGCACTATACCCAGGAACATCACCTCAAATGTGTGCCTGTCCTTTTGGTTCAACTGGTCACTGGTAGGGAGCTGAAACAGGAGCTATACTCTATACAAACATTTCAATAAGAGCTGTCACGTGCCATTTCATGAGATATGACTACAAAGTGTAGTTTAGAATTGGAATAAATTGTAAATGTACCTGCAAGAAAGACTTTAACAACAATGTACAAAAACTGCCGTTATTTTAGTTCATTCATATCAAGACTCTAAACAGAATGGCATAAGGAGACATTGAAGCTTTTCACTAAAGTTGTGGAGACCTTTGTGCGCTTACCCACTTAAAACTTCATTAAAAAGTTAACAATAAATGTATGGGTTTTTTTCTACATAAATTCCAAGAACACAATTTGTTCAAGATGTTATTTTTGTGAAAAAGAATCCATGAGAGCTACACTTTACCAGAATGCAATAAAACTAATTATTCCATTAATGTTTGGAATTTATGTGTTGATATCTTTTATTAAGAATGAAAGCCTTTTCTTGTAATTTTTTTTGTTATTTTTGCATAGTCAGGGGCTCCTGTCCTCAATTCCTGGCTTAATCCTTTAAACATGGATTGAGACATTTCAGTAATTGATCGGTTTGGTTAATTCATCTTAAATATTGAATGGTTTGAATTTTTTTGTAAATTGGTGACTATATAGGATATGTATATAATTGGTAGAGTATGTCACACCTTTCAAAAAGCATGAATGTTCATTGCTAACTATTAGGATTGATGTGCAGCATGCATTAAAAGTCAAATAAAATGAAAATGTCACTCTTTTTTTTAATCCCCTTTTCTTGTCATTAAAGTAATAGGTGTGCTAACTGTTACTTTTGTAACCCTATGTTTTGTGATGATTTTGGAGGCTAAAAGTGAGTGGATAAACAGGTCAAAGTAAATCAGTGCATGCTTACTTCCCTTGATGTAAATTTTAGCCCTTCAGCCCACACAACCTGCAACCCATGTGACCTGCTAGGGATACCTGTCACTGGACAAATGGGCCACACAAGGATGCAAAGTGGTGTCTTGTACATCTTCGGTTTAACTTGCAATCAAGTTGCCTTGGACCTACCAATCAGTCTAATATTGATTTTCACCAATTTGCCAAGGACATGAATCTGAGCAAAGCTTGAGCAGGTAAGATTGGCATTTGTGATCCGATTGACAAATGAAAGCCTTTTGTGCAGCCCAAACACTATAGGCTTTTAATCAAAACAAAATAAAAAGTTATTTTGACAATGAATGTGGTAAACTTCCCAAGTCAGACAGTCATCAGACATGATAAACCAAGTGACCTCCTCAAAAAGTACCAAACTTGAGATATAGTTTATTTAATCATTTTTTTAAATGTACAATATAGTGGGCTAGTTATACTTTAATATTTTCATATCAAAACACAACTACTCTGTCTCTGTAATCTGAAACAAAATATTGATAAAGCCACAGACACGTGGGTACATTGTCCCCTTTTTCTTTCCCTTGGCCATTGTAAAACACCAGTTTTTATTGCATCAGTCAATAAGACCTATATTTATTGACTTCTTTATTAGGAACTACCCTTATATTACTTGAGTGTTAGCAAGGGAGCTATACCACTACCATTTTTAATGTCTTTAGTATGTCGCGGGCGGGGATCAAACCGTGGCCTCCTGTAACTTGAGCGTATGCTCTATTGATTGCTCTACCAGGTTCGTTTTTTTTTTATTGACTTGATATTCAAACTTGATTAAACAGTAAAGACTCTCAATTTTAGTTTGTCTATGCATGTCTTTACATGGAGACTTATAGACTTAAATTATACTTTTGTGTCATTGGTTTTTGGCATCAGTTTAATGTGTTTGCTACTTTTTATGCAGCAAAAGAAAATTAGGTCATTACAACCAAGTGCCTGAGAAATAAACAATCAATCACATTTCTGCAGTCATTTATGTTTATCTTTATTGGTAAGAAATGTGTCAAATCTTTTCCTAAATACTGTTAGAGGTTTATTATATTATATATTAGTGTCAAACAAAAGTCAACCATAGAGTTCGAAACAAGGACAGATGGAATTAACTACATTGTGATAAATATGTGTATGTAGTGCCATGTGTCACATGAATCAGTCAAAAAACACAGCTAGATCCAATTATCATTTATTTTGCAAACTAATTGGATAATCCATGAAGTATATGTTATGGCTGGGTCATAAATCTGCCAATTAGGCCTAATGAGAGTGTAGGACAAAAGCCCCCGACCCCCAATAATTTTTTCAACTCAATAATTTCTAAAGGTAGGACAAGAAAACCCACCCCCTCTTAAAGATTTTTTAAAAGTAGGACAAAAGACAACCCCAGGGGCGATGAGCCACCTCTCTTCCTGCCTCCCCTTTCCTGTTTCCCTCCACTGCCCAGGAATCTTTATTGCCCATGATGCAATGAAAGAGTCAGGTTATAAAAGAAAACTTGTTAATTATAATATTGTCTTGATACTTCTCCACATGTAATGAACAAGTATATTAATGAGTCATTACTTCAGAAAGTATTTTCAGACACCTAAGTAGGTTTATTTAAGAAATAAAATCTCTGTATTTTCTATATTAAAAAGCCATAATTACAAATAGATATATTCATATTTCGTTTGACTAACAGCATAAACACTGCAACACGATTTTAATTTACGCCATGTCAAAGGATAAGGTGTTGTCCAATGTGGCTGACTTTGCTTTTGGACAGGTGTTTTCAAGACATGCTCACAATGTGAATCATGTGACACAAAATCAAGGGTAATTAAATATTAAAATATATTTTCTTACCTTTTATAACCAAGTGGGAACAGAAAATGCAAAAGCTATGATCGTTTTATTTTTACCTTTAATTATGTAATAGAAGTCTGTGTTTGGGAGGGGGTGAAAAAATAAGATAAACAACATGATCCCTATAAAAAAAGATGTAATTGTTCTGTCATTTTTGTTCTCTATTTTCCCCTTTCTTGTTTTTTAAAGCCAAAAATGATGATAAGGCAAATTTGTATCACAACTGTAAAACAAAAACATGTTTAAACCAAAGGTTGTATTTGAAGTAATTTACTATATAATAATTAGAAACATGATAAACACACTAAATGACAAAATGTTTTTAGTACAATTATTTTATCTGTTTTTACTGAATGAATAATTGGGTGAACTACTGGTAAACACTTTTAAAAGAACCTTATCTGTAGCTATTTTTTACTAGACGAAAAGCCACACAATAGATATAAACTTGTGAAAAATTGTAAAGTAATTTACCAGACGAAAGCCACACAATAGATATAAACTTGTGAAAAATTGTAAAGTAATTAGACAACGAATGCATTTCATCTGCAAATAAAATAAGAAATATGTTGCTATTGTTGTTGTTGTTGTATTTCATGACAACTGTTATGTTATATTATTTAATATAAACTTTTAAATTGTGGAAAATAAAATCATAACTTATCTAAGGTTTTTCTATATATATTAATGTGGACTTTATTAAAGTCAAGAGGGTTTGACAAAGTGCAATCTAGCAAGGAATATTGAATGTGCAACATTTTAAAGAAATGTTAATGGTAAGTGATGTATCAATTTTTATCTGACTAAGACCTGTTTCAACTGGATGTTCAAGTTATTATTTTGTGTAATGCAGAAACACACAAAAAGCAGATTTATGAATGAGTGATGGGGTGCAGGAGTACCGCTTAGTGACTTAAGGGGCAAAAGAAGGAAGAAAAATGTTATAAGAATGAATGTTCCACTGGCTATTCATTGTTTACTAGGCCGAGATATTTGCAATATACCGTGCATGCAGAGAAGCACTGCCTTCTGCAGCTCTTTAAAAGGTCTGCAATCAGGATTTGGATGCAGATTGTAGGATTGTGTGGCCGAAATAACTCAAAGCGCCTGTCACTGAGCTGTTTACCGACCAACTAGTGGTAGACGAACTAGTAACTGGCAGTTAGTTTTGAATTCTATTTTAGTCTTGTCTAGTAGCACTCATTAACAGTAATTTTGGACCTAATTTTAAATAAAATACAATCATATGAAAAATATTGTATGTTTAATATAATAGTTTCTGTACTGTACTCAGATGTTGTGACTGTGTTACAGCTTTTGTTTCAATGTAGAATCTATATTCAGAAGACCAAAAAACTTGATTGTTTTGCAACAGTAGACTTGCCTGTTTTTCAATACCTTGCACAATTGATTTACATTGGAAAAAATAAAGTGGCCATTATATGGGGGCAAACACCTGGGGAGGGGGAGCAATTATCCAGGGAGGCAAATGTCTGTGAATCAGTATTCAATAGTTTTTTCTCTACCCCACCCACAAACAACAATTAATAAGTGTCACATGAAACAATCCCGAAATAAGCTTTTTATTGACGCCCTACATCTAAGTGAAAATTAAAGGTGAAGCATAACATTCCACAAGTAATTTACAAATATGTATCACCCTATGCAATTTTTAAAATAGGAAAGCCATGTGAACATTTGCTTTTGAGATCACGTTTTGATAGTCCGGGTTGCTCACTGTGATGTCAATATCTATTTTTAGCAGAAATCTCTATTGTTCTTATTTAAAGCTTTGGAAAGAATGGTCATTTAAAATGATTTTTTAGTGACTTGCTCTGTCTTATAGTCGAGGCAGTGTTCAAAATCGTCTTTGTTTAGATTTCAGTATGAATTTGTGTTGCTGTATTAAACATGCCACTGTGTTTTTATTTTCAGTCTATTTTACTGAATTTTATATCAAATTTATCAGCTTTTATGAAGTATTTTAAAGAATTAGTAACACTTCACCCTCTTCACACTTCGCCCTCCCTTACCTGGTAACAATTCGCCCTTGATGGGTAACATGTCGCCCTTTATCAGTAACAGTTCCACCTTGATTGGTAACATATCACCGTCGGATATAAGTGTAAATGTCAAGCAAAAATGTAGACTTACTATTTCTTTTGCTTGATGTATACATTTAAATCCGAAGGGGACACGTTATAAGGCAGGGGCGAACTGTTACCGATCAAGGGTGAGCCATTACCAACCAAGGGTGAACTGTTACCAGTTAAGGGAGGGCAAAGTGTGAAGAGGGCAAAGCGTTATAATTTATAATAATACCATTTTAAATATCAAGACTATACTTTGATTGTTTAATAGGTAAAAAGAATACAACCAGATACACTGTTCATTTTGTTTAAGGATGAGCCAATAATTTTATTTATGTGTATTTATTCTTTGTGCACTTAAATTTATCATTTTTTTAAATATTGTATTTTAAAATTATGAATTTCCAAGAGATTTCAAATGGTGTATGGCTTTTTTTTTTGACTACAAATGAAGAAATTACAAGAAAATAAAATTTACGCTTCCATACAATACATCTGAAAATTCCTTGAGGTTTCCATCAAGGATGGCTGCCAAGATAAGGGATCGTCATTGATGTGGAAACTATCTAGTAACTTAAGAAAGTGACATAAAGTATCTGAACCGTCGTAGCATGGACCACTGTATTATCGTCGTACTTGTTTGACTTATCTTTGATGTGTATGCAAGACAATATCAGATTATAAACTTTGAATTTGTAAAGGACAACTAACATCTAAACCAAAAATTTACCATATAATCAACTAATTTTTAGAAATCTAGGTTAAAGCCATTCTGTGTTGATTTGCATGTTGAAATATTCGGAATACGTCGGTAATAGAGATGCGTCGATAAAACAGAGTTCGAGTATACCAGTCAAACACTAAGACACTTGGCCGAAAATAAGGACTTACTCTTAGATGCAACCCTTTACTCAGTCAAATCAGATTATGTCTTTTGGAAATAACTTACATAAATACCCTCCACATCACGAATACTTGTGTGATTAGACTTTGATTTCTTTTTAGCCAACATTTCTTGTCTTTGTTTTTCTCTATTTGTGAAGTCATGAGAATAACACGCTGTAAAAGTGTATAGGTTACGGGAAGGAAATAAATTATTTGAAATATTGATTATAATATTTGACATGATGTGTCATACATTATTACAGTAAAACGCTCATAATATATTAAGCTCAGAATAATTATAAATTAAGCCATACACTTAGTTGCTATTTGGGTCTAAAATCACTAAAATATTTGTTCTGCTATCCTCAGTTATTTTATTACTGTGGTGTAACCGGCAAATTGCCAGTTGTTGTGAAATGTCAATTTGTACTCTACGTTAGTGTCAGAACTAATACAAAACCCCGCTTTCATAGTATTTCACCCTATTTGTAACACAAGATATAGAGTTATGCAAGTCAGAAGTACGTCTGCATAAATACCTTTATCTGTCATAATGACACTATTTTCATACTAACATCTATAGACAGTGATTGATCCGGACACAGTTTAATTAAGAAAAGGGTATGTTCATAAGCTTATCTTTTCTTTTCTAAAATTCAAAACGTCTTTCATACTACCCAGTATAATAACAGTAGATTATGCATATATACATAGCCTTACTCGGGTTCAGGACAATTATTATCGTGTAGCTTTAAACCTAAAAATATATCTTGCATTGTAGAGACCTTAATGAACCTGCATTGTTTTGTAAGCTTTTTTTAATATAAATTTACAGCCATTTAATTCACCGTTAAGTTTTGTCTGCTTTTTAATGCATGTTTAAATATAAACTTTATAGCCCCTAAATTAACCTGGCTTATTTTGGGTATGTCTTCTTTATGGCATTTTCTACTATTGTCTTCTCTTTTTTTTTTCAGAAAAATATTTTTAAGGTGTTTTAATGTTGCTTTCCTGTGTGTCTTTTAATGGCTGTAAAGCTAGAAGTAGTTATTTTATGAGTAAACATAGTTTAGCAGTTTAAAGATTTTAAGCCTTTTACAGACACTAGCTTATGCTTATCTGCTTTTTTTCCTCTTAAAACAAGTGTTAAGTAGAACCACGTCATCTTGTCTCTTTTAAACTGACTGGGTCACAGTGTATGTAGATCTACATGAGGCATAGAACCACATTACTTGTACTCTTGCATAGTTCAGACCTATTCTTTACTTCTGGGCTTCAAATGGCTTACAATAGTAAAGTAAATTAATTGAAAACTAAAGCAATTGTTTTTATTATCCCAAACTTAATTAAATGCAATCTTTTGAAAGATGACATCTTCTTATAATTTAATTTAGTGATCAGATGTACAATTTACATCAACCCCTTTTGTCTCTTTTGTTTCTAATTTATTTAACTAATATTATGATCATTTTCTGTGATAAGATGATTTTTCTGTGCTTTATAGAACTTTTTTATGTCAGAGGTCAGTTTTGTCTACTCTTTCCAGAAAATGTGTTTTGTTGTTTTGTTAAATTATATACACTTGTTACAGTCCTTGATTATGACTTTATTCTTGACAGACTTTTTACCCCTCTAATTGGTAGTTACATTTTTGCACTGTCAAGATAATATTATTTGTTAAATTTTTTGAAAGTTACTTTTGATATCATTTGGCCTTCATCTAAATTTCACATCAGAAAAGTTTTTTTGAAGTTTTGAATAACTCTTTCGGATTAAAATGCACAAAAAATCTATTTTGGGCTGTTAGAGTGATCATATCATTTCGGCCTATACAACTTTACCAAGAAGATGACTTTTAAAACATTTAAAAAAAATTCTCTCATTGTTTTGTATCAAAAGTATACCTTAACATCAGACTACAGACAATAAGTGATAAAACATGCCCTAAAATGGATGGAAAGCTAAAGTCATAAAAAATAAAGCATTGTTATTGTCTGTAACAACTGTTACTTCATGACAGATCAATTCATGACTACTTGCAGAGAAAGTGTCATTATCGTAGCAAATACTGATTTGTACAATTTACAATTCTACATAAAAGTAGAGCTTAAAAGCTCAGGAAAAAAGTTCAAATAAAACATACGAAACATGTGTCTTTTCATTAAAGGGCCTTAGTCACACTTTTCCAAAGTTACATGACAAATATTATCTCTATTTATGTAGTCACAGTTTTGTTGTAACTTTTACGTTTGACTGTCGTGTGAATACCTTTGGCCTGAGCCTTTTTTTTTTCTTTTTTTTTATATATATGTTGCAATACTCATTGCATTTTGTAATCATTTGTTAAACAAGACAATCCACACTTCACATCTTTATAAATTATTGCGTCACTAGTCAATCAGTTATTATGACTGACATAGACACTTGACATATTTACAACTTCTTGCCCATTTTGGACATAAACTTAAATAGTGCAAAAGCACTTAAAGGCAGAAAAATCTTGATAATTACAATAAACACCCTTACTGTTTTTATATTAAAAAAAAAACACTAAAAAGAAGACAAAGCTGATCATATGCATTAATACTTAATATTAGTGTATTATAGACACTAAAAAGCAGACAAACCTGGTCTAATGCATTTAAATTGACTTTAACATCAGTATTTAAAAACACTAAAAAGCAGACAAACTTGACCTAATGTATAAGGATATTTAAATATCAGTCTTTAAAATCACTAAAAAGCAGACAAACCTAGTCCATTGCATTAAATTCTTAATTATCAGTAGTTAAAGTCACTACAAAGCAGACAAACCTGGCTGAATGAATTAGGATACTTTAATATCAGTCTTTAATTAAAATCACTAAAAAAAGCAGACAAACCTGGTCTAATGCATTAAATTCTCAATTACCAGTAATTAAACTCACTAAAAAGCAGACAAACCTTGACGAATTAATTAAAATACTTTAATACCCGTATTTTAAAAACAATAAAAAGTAGACAAATCTGGCTTAATGCATTAAAAGACCTAATATCATCATTAAAACACTTAAAATCAGACAAACCAGGTCTTACGCATTAAAAATTCTTTAGCATCCATATGTTAAAGACAAAGTAGGCTATATATATTTAACGACTTCTAACAATATTTTAAAACTACTAAAACAGACAAAGCTGGTCATACACAATAAACGACTTTTATTGTTGTAATATATTAAAAAGCACTAAAAGACAAAACTGGTCATATAAATTAAGACTTTAATATTTATTATGTAAAAGGCCCTAAAAGCAAACAAACCTGGTCATATAGATTATTGTAGTCAATAAATGACTTTTTATGTTCAAAATCAGACGAACTTGGCCATTTAAACAAAAAGACTTTAAAAATGACCATTTAAAAAAAAAAAGACAAACCGAGTCATAAAGGTTAATCGACTTTAATATTTATATCTTATAATACTCTACAACATAGGCAAAACTGATTATACAATATACAACTTCAAAATAAATTTTAAATTGCACTATATAGCAAACAAAACTAACCATATACATTAAAAGAATTTAAACTTTTCAGTTTACAATGTTCTAAAGAGCAGACGAATAATACTACACGTAGGTATGACATTCTGCTTCATAGGCCGAGTATGTCAACAAAGTATGATAAAGTGTATAAGGTGGTATCCGACAGTTTTGTCCAGTAATCTTTTCTCAAACAAGCAAAAAGTCATTGGTGCTTGAAAAGGTCTTGCAAAATGTTGTTCATTGATGCCAATGATCTCTACCGTCAAGGATAAATCCCCACTGGTCATTGCAAACAGATATTTTCTATCCGAGCCACGCTGCAGAGATAGCTATTTTTAAACTTAGAAAAAAGCGTGACCACTTACTTTTGACATCATGACATATAGTCATCCGGGTAATCAACCCTGACGTTGATATATATTTTAGCAGAGACCACCATTGAGCTTTTTATACCGTTTATACAGATTTAGAGTGACTTTTTTTCGCGATTATTTCTATCTAACAATTCAGTTAGTGTACAAAATCGTATTTAATAAGACTATAGCATTGATTATCACAAAAAGTATGCCTAAATTTCCCAGAGCAGTGGTACGATATTGTTATATGTACATTTTGTATTTGATATAGGCAAACTGTCGAATACCACCTTTAAAAACCATACAACTCAACTCAACGTTATTGAATTCGTTACCGCTCTAAGCGGTGAAAGAGCAATTTATCAGACAATTTTTTTTACACAATTTCCAACAGAGGTCAGGCTAAATCCAGTTTGATAGCTATATTACCATCCAAATAAGATATAAAAGTGCTAACTGATACAGTAATACGGAAAAAGCCAGCCGTTCACGATTTGTATGCTTTTCAGGAATTCCAATGTCTGCATTCTAATGTAGACGGTTGCTTTATCATTGTAAACTCATGATACCTTTAGGCATTGACCACGGTCAGTGCAGAGAAGAACGATTGCTATTGGTCTGCACCGGCAATTCACTTTTGATTGGAATTGCCAAGGCTTTCTGTCATTACCATGCAAGTTGTTCATTCAAGGATGTTCTGAATTTTATGGTTTCACGTCATTTCAGTGGTAATATAACGATTCGCCACAATAACGATTTCTCTAAGATGGATAACGATTCTCCACAATTGTAAAATGATTGGCAACAGGTGTGATAAATGATATTGATACGGTACCAAAACGAACCTTTTTGTAATGCATTTTTAAGATGCATGTGTTGCATTTGTATGCATAAGATCACAAGCAATTTACTATTTTGTACAATGCGCATATGAAGTGCCTCTGTACCTGTGTTTCACATTTAATGTGATGCCATATGTGACATTTGTCGCATGAATCGTGATACTTCGCTCAAATTGATTTGATTAAAGGAATTCTTAGGTGTCAATTAACCGGAATCTTAATTGACAAAATGCAAACATACCAAACGTTTAACGACGATAACTCTCCCTTTTTGGTTGACATGTTGAGAAAGTGTGAATAACTTTCTTGATTGGGAAAAATATATTTGGGAAGACAAAAGTAATGTTTTTTAAATTAATATTGTAAATATTCACAATATTGTCCTCACAATAATCTTTATTAATAATTATTATAATACTTCTGTTGCGGTTCATTACTGATCTTTGATAAATTGTTATACAAGTTTAGCAAATCGTTATTCATCTGTGGCGAATCGTTTTGTGGCGAATCGTTATTGATGCGAATCCTTACTAATGCATTTGAGTTTCATTTATATAATTGCAAGCTTGCTTTCTACCTCGGCTTACTATCAATCTTGGCTTACGCGGTTCATTACTTAGGGGGAAAACACCAAGACCTTAATTTTCTGCAAAGAGAATGCCTGTTATTGTCTGCTACATATATATGTTTTGTAATTGCAATAAGCACTGAAACCTTAAAAATTGTCTTGTTATTCCATATTATACTCGATCTTTCTTTTGTTTGTTATGGAGACGACAATGTAGCAGGCATTAACAAGAAAATCGCAACTGTTCGGTGAGACCTTTTTCAGAGAAAAGACCTGAGCATTCCGTTTACAGTATATTTTGCAGCTATAAAGTTAAGCTTGCAATTATACAACATGTAGCTGACAATGATAGGAATTCGCAGATATTTGGCGGGATCTTGTTTTACAAAAAAGAAATCGAATGCGTCATGCTTACAATGCAGCTTGCAATTACTGATGAAACGGACAACACGGAGGAAAGCAAAGAAGCATTCCTTCAGAATTACGGTTCATTACTCTCACATATTTATGCATTGAATGGACAGTTCAGGAGGATGTTTAGTTCCCAGTTCCTTGTTGTTAAAAGCGCATGGTCTCAGCGGCGCCTTGGATGTCTTAACACCAATCGGAACACCTCGGATAATTCACGAATCATCTGTCTCTCTCGGATGTTTGTAGGTAATCGGATCACCCCGGCCATTTCCCTAAATGGGGCTACTTTCTAGACAGACGTCAAAACAAAGATGGCAGCTCGATGACAGCTCACTACAGTTAGATGCCTGTAAAACTTCAATTTGTGGCGGCTTCAAATTTAAATCATCCAATTTTAACTTACCCAGCACAGCAGACACGCAGCTGTCAAAGAATGGCATAGTTTATGTTTTGTGCGAACTACATTTTAGGCATTTTCTTCTTCCGACTTCCGGCGAACAAAACGATCGTGATTTCAGTTAGTATCATTGCACCAGATACATCCGTGGGATGAGTGTCCCGAGGACGGAATTACCCGAGGAGTTCCGATTGATCCGAGGGATGATTTTTCCGAGGACGGAATTACCCGAGGAGTTCCGATTGGTGTTAACATCTGCGCTGTTTACAGATTCTCAACTTGGTAGAAATGAAAAGGTCAATACCACGTAACACTATCTGCGTGGATAATTTTATACCACACCAAATTTATTTGATCATTGTAGTGTTATCATTAACATTTTATATTCGAGCTATATTATTGTTGTGTTATAGTAAATGTCGGGCCACAAACGAAAAAAACAGAGCGGGTTAATGGCAAAGTCGAAAAAGCCTAAGACTGGACACTCATTGGAAACACAAGGTAAGTTGGTGTGCAAAGAAATACTGTATTTTCCAAAAAGACAATTTCTATATGAACGAAATTAAAAATGTAAGGTGATACAACATTAACTATATAACCTGGTAATCTCCTTTGCCCAAACAAAACATTGTTTTCACTGTATAATCTATATTTACATTCCAGTTATTGCATAATCTTTTCCATTTGTGCACTTTTTTTCTCAGCAGACGATAATGAAAAGTTTGTGTTCTTCTACGGGAAAGATTTCGTGTTCAGCCAGTTCCATCCAGCAAAGTTCACGGTAGATGGCGTCACATACACATGTATGGAGCAGTACATGCACCACCAGAAAGCTCGTGAGTAGAGATCTGTGTTGTTGGTTGTTAAGATTCACCAATGACAGAAAAAAACAGCATTCTTTCATTTCTTTCTTTTTTAATTGGCATGGAAATTGCATTGTATGTGTTCTAGTTCTATAGTCTATGAAATAGATGTCTTTTTCTCACTGTTTTGTTTCGTTCAAGAAATCAAATAAACAGGAGGGCCACTGTCATCCCCAATCTCCAAGCAGAGTTGTCGTTCGTAACTCACTATAACGTCCAGCTATGGGCTCAGTGGCAATATATATATAAATATTATGGCTATGGTCCTTAAAATAAAATTCAGTGTAGGTTAAAGATCATTTGTCCATTTTGACAAGATTCTTGCCATTGAGCCCATAACTGAGACGTTATAGTGAGTTACGAACGACAACTCTGCTTATATATATATATTATATATATATATATATATATATATATATATATATATATATATATATATATATATATATATATATATAAGCTAAGTGTGTAACCGATTTGAAACAAACTTCTATTTTCAAATTCCCAACTGACATTTTATCTGACGGCATACAGAGTCACGTGCCCTTTAATAATATGAGCCTGTTTCAGAGGTAAATGTAATAAACCGACAGTGTAACAGTGTGTGTCATCCGAAGTAATGGACTACCAAGGGATCAATAAAAAGACACATGACATAAATATAAGCCCACACCCATATTTAGAAGCATTATGTTCCAGCCTTAGAAGTATCTAGGGAACTTATTCTAAGTATATGGTCCTGAGACTTGTGTTGATGTTCCACACTAATCGAAGAGAGCAAATATCCATTACCTGTTTGTAATTAATCATTAGCAGATTCTAGCTTGTTTCACGGAAACAGCGTTACAGTAAAACATGATAAAGCTTGACTGTGCAATTTCAAAGGTGCGGGAGAGTATATGCACTGAAGCAAATGTAGGGAACATTTTCAATTATTATATTCTGGTCAAAATTCAAATTCCAAAGTCTTTATTCTGGATAACATTAAGACTTTTCTCAAAATTCTCAAAAAAATCCAAAACTAATATAATTGTATGAGTATTAGTTACTTTTGTAAAACTGGATGATATAATTCTTACCATCATATTTCAGTCACATTTAAGGATGCCGTTCGAGCCAAACAGATAATGGAAACAACAAATCCGGTAGAACATAAGAAACTTGGTCGACAAGTGATCAACTTTGATAAAGACGTTTGGAACGAAGAATCGGTGAAAGTAGTTCGTAAAGGTAGTCTGGAAAAGGTAGGTACAGTAAACCCTCGCTAAGAGGGACACCTGTGGTTCTTTTTAAAATGACCCACGTAGCAGGTGGTTCTCGTACAATCGGAACTCCTCGGGTAATTCCGTCCTCGGGACAATCATCCGATGATTTGTGAATTATTCGAGGTGTTCCGATTAGTTCTCTTTGTGTCGAATCTTAACCTGCTCAGCAGTGGTTACCGGCCTTTGTTAAACTGCTGCTATTTCCTGTAATTGCCTCTACTGTGCTGTTTGCTAATACCTGTTACATTGTATGTTTAAATTTGTATCTGGTTGTTGCAAGTAAAGCATCAGAATACAGGCCTCTTTTCACGAAAACACACAAACATTAGTCAAACATTTGCACTTCCTGTTATTGCCGGGTGCTTTATTATGAGGTGCCAACCAACTTTACAAACCTCACAATCCCTCATATGTAGGCATTGGCAACATGTAGATGAGCAGACTTTGAGACGGGCTCTTCCTGGTCCGGGAACCCAGAACAAATATTCACAATTGCAAAAAGCTGGACTGTAATATATAGCTTCTATATAATACCACTTAGCCATCACCGACCGCAGTAGCTCTAGTGCTAGAGCGTCGGCTTGCGGATTGGGAGGTCGTGGGTTCGAACCCCGGCCGGGTCAAACCAAAGACTTTAAAGTTGGTAGTAGTGGCTTCCCACCTAATGCTCACGACTAAGGGGACAGCATTACGCCCGACTCTTTGGTGTCAGTATAATGGACCGGCCAGGTTCAGTCCCTGGGCACCTCATAAGTGCCCGCTGTGCTATAATGACAGAAAAGTTGCTGCGCAGTATCGGCAAAAGTGCCGGCATATCCCGACCCATCCCACTGAGCCATCAATGTCTTTTCAGCGTCTTAAGAAAGTTCGAACCTTTTACAAATATTTTTGTTGTGTGTGCGTTTTACAAAATCTTTGCAAGTAAAAAAAAACGCTTGTAGAACTTATTACCACTGTATTCGACAGTACCGACAGAACCCGGAACTAAAGGCTCAACTGCTGGCCACTCATCCGCGCACCCTGGTAGAGGCTAGCCCACGTGACCGGCTCTGGGGTATAGGTATGAGCAGCAAACACCCGAACGCCAGAAACCCCTCGAAATGGCGGGGCCGGAACCTTCTCGGTTACATTCTGACAGACGTTAGAGACACACTGATAGCAGAAGACAAAGGTTCTTGTTGACATAGAAAACTTGTTGACCTAGGAAATCTTCGTAGTAATTCGTTTTTTTTTCGGCAGCAGACCTTATTAATCGGAACACCTCAGCGGTTATTGCGATCACTATTCGTCACTGAGAAAAATTAGGCATAGGATTGGAGTTCCGACAACTGTAAAAGCAGTTCGGCAGGTTTCCGAACGGCACGAGAATCAATAGAAACATATCAAACAATTATCGAGCACTTTACAAAGAGGATGTTTAAATTCAGTTCCACTTGCAACAACAAATGTGATACATGTATATCACAAAGTACTGTTTTTCTATAAGATCGATAGTTACAGAAACCAAATTTGGCTTGTGTACATACATCGCTTTAAAATATAAGCTCATCAAAGAGAACTATTATACTAAGTGAAATGTTGTTGTTGCATGCAGCTCTCTTGCCAACTTGATAGGCCCTCTGTCGCATGATGCCTGTATGGTATGCTGTATTAATACTTTTACGTCTGCAGGTGTGAGGTGAATGCTGTGCTCGTCGTCGTCATCAGAAGCCGCGTAACATTACATCAAATCCTATATGTCATTTCGGTTAGATGTGCCCTTCTTTTGATTATTGTTTTATTTGTGTGTTTATGTAGTGATATGATTAACATCATCAGCAGCAGCGACCACTTAACTTTACCTCAATTATTTAATTCAACTTTGATAAGAGTTCGTATTAGCAACGTACTTTTAGAACTGTTTAACACTTTCACAGTTATCTTCGTCATTAATACCACCAATATCACTATTATCCTCTTCGAATTTGCATTGGTTGTTGCACTGCTTTGACATTCATATATCGGTACTTGTTCATATGTGTGTTATAATTTTATCATGGTATATATATTTTTGGTAAGTTAAACTCTTTAATTTTGGAGATAATAAAATATATATATTTTTTGCAACTTTGAACTTTTCCCTTAACTGTTGAAAATCCATTTTATTGTAAATACAAATATGTCGATTTATTCTTCAATTTCGTGTGACTAAACTCTTGTGATTTAAATGTTTTTGTATGCTGTATAAGTATAGTAAGTAAGTATAGTTTAATTTCAACTTTTGTCCTCGATACAAATCAATGTAGTGTGAGCTATTTTGATCGACCAACGTTTTAAACTTCTTAGAAATTCGACCAAACTTACTCATACGCCTCAACAGGCAAGCCGAATAAAAAATATTCAAAGAAATTTTATCCGTCAAAAAGCAAACAAACATGGCCGCCCGGAGCCTGGTCATTTTCCATATACCGGTATGTTTTTATAGAAAAAAATGTCTGTGAGAAATCAAAAAAGCTATAGCTTTGATATTTGGTATAGATATGTTCCGTGTGTGTCCTTGTATCAAGATTGTTAGGTGAAATGTGATCCGTCAATAAACATGGTCACCAGCGACGTGGACCATTTTCCATAAATGGTTATATAGGAAAATCTTGAAAAGATGTCAAAAATTACATGAGGAGCTTGGCCATTTTCTGTATTTGGTTTTATTAACAACATAGAAAAATCGTTTAGTCAGAAACTACTAGAGTTAGAACTTAAATGTTCGGTGCACATGTTTCTTGGGTAGCTCTCCATAAAGTGTGGTAAAAGAATTTGAATTCATTAAAAACACGGCCGTCGGGGGCGTGGTCATTTTTCATATATGGCCATGTAGTAAAAATAAAACTGGTTGTTCAGGTGTTGCTTGTGTACATGTATAACAATTATCATGGTCTGTTTGAACGTAGCTGATATTCCTTACTATTTTTTTAAAATATCTACTACCTTCAGCAGATCGACATAGGACCATCATTGTCCTCTGGTTTAAAATATAGATAAATTATAGATAGTATTTATATATTTAAAAAAACGAAACATATGAATAACTGCAGTTTATCTCCTAAATATTAACTACAGTTCAATATATTGGTTACTTCTCGTCGCAATTGATTCCGCAACCTGAGAGGCCTAAGTTGGTACTACCTTTAACTTATATATTTAATACCTGCCAAGGATGGGCGACAAAGGACTATAAATTTCATTTTTTTGTGCAACACAGATAAAGCGAATTATTGTGGTTCTGAAGGTCTATGCCTATTGTAGACAGATGTTTAAATCAACACTATTTTGTTTCGGTGTATATACGCTACTTGAAACTATTTAGAAATAACAAGTTATTCTTTCTGTACCTTTTACGCATGGCAGGGAAGTGGTATTAGAGATGTTATCGAATCCTGAAACGATAATCGAATATTCCTTAAGTGTATTCAAATCATTCGAATATTCGGAACGAATTTATACCAGAGTAATACATAACAAGATAATTTGTCGTTAAGTATAGTTGTTATTGTTGTTGTTTTGTTTTTTTCAGTGTAAAATATTTTATTTCTGCGATAATTGACGTTACTAGCTTTACTTTATGCGGAAGCGGTTGTAGACTTATGATTTTAGTATAGCATTAAATCTTTAAACGAAGATTTCTTCTTTTTGAAATAGAAACGGCAGTATTATCATCCGTCATTATCCTGTTTATAGTAAAGGAGGGGAAGTGGTGTTTCTTTACTCAGCGGTAATCTGTAGAAGAGATACAGTCAATAAAGAATGATAGTAAATGTGTCAACAATGTCATTGTTCCTTAATCATTAGTATCATGAATATTTAAACCTTTTGGTAGAAGTATAAAGTAACCAATCAACGTTAAGATGGCATTGCAAAGCCCCGTTTCTGTTCTGTTCTATAATTAACGCATTATTAATTTGTCACCTTAAACTTGAATGCCTTTTTGTTACGTGTTATACTTTGTACAATAACATTTACAGTTTAAGTTTAAAGACATGTTACATAAATTATGACTTATTTGTATTTATATGTGACTTGTTAAATTCAAGAAGCTACTTAAGCTCTTTTTGATGTTAATTTATCGATGAAAAAAGATTATATAATTTTATTAGACATATACTTTTATTAGACGAAATTGTAAAACAAGTACAAAATGGCTTACATTTTAATATTTTACTCAAACGCAAACAATATGTAACCACAAACAGTTTTATAAACTAATCTTATCAATTTATACGTAAAGGAAGCATTTCCAAAAGGACCGGATGCAGGTGATACTAGATCGACAGTAAGACAATTAGTCATAAAACACCCAGGTTTTATTTAGGGAAATCGCTCAAGTGTAGATCCAATTATCGATCTTGGTGGTCGGATTGATGTTACATTATGACTGGCTGATTATCGCTAACAGTCCGGCATGGACCTTAATTCCGAACATGTCAAGTTAGTACATTTAGTTATCCTTTTAATGTCAATTTATTTATAGATTAATAGGATTAAATTATAGTATATCCATAAGTAACCATTACGAACTGTGATTGCAGGATAACGTAACTGTCAGTAAACTGATAAATTACCAATCAATATATATAAACACTGTCCAAAAATTATAAGCGCGTGACATTTAAGTGTGTAAAAGTAAACCTGTGACGAACAATTATTTGTCTGTAGATAAAAAAAATGTTATTTGGAGAGAACGTAGCAGCAAGGTACACAGAGCAGAATATTGCGGTGACAGAAAATAGCAGATGCCGCGTATGGTAGCGGAATAAAATAACACGAAGTAAAAAGACAAAGACAGAAAAATACACACCAAAAACAACAGAAAGTAATTACAATTAAAGTTTGCTATGAAGTGATCACTCACGCGATCCCTACCGAAGCTGGGTATAGTGTACTGTTTCCACAGCTGTATACGTGATAGGTGGAGGAGGGGACAGAGAAGGGGCCATGCGCGGTCTAGTGATCTTTTTGCTGCAAAGCAGATGGCAATTCGTTATCAGACAACATGCCCCGTCCCCACCCCCTCTAGATGGCAATTCGTTATTAGAAGACAATCCCCCCACCCATAGAGCAAGCGCAATCACATATCTCCATCGTCTTAAAGTCATCTCGAAAGGAATGTGGTATCCCACTGAGCCAGGCCCCCACATGCTATGACCAGACCTGCTAATTGCTGGTCATCACTGCAGGGAGTCTTTAGCCAACATAGTACTAATCTGTCACAGTAATACCTCTGATGGGTTAATGCAAAACTAAATTACCTGCTAGTATGGATGTGAGACAATAGGCTAGTTTTGCACAAAGCCACAAACATTATTGTTAGTGATAATGTGGGTTGTTTACTATATGATCCCTTACAAATTCTTTATTGCATTAATTACTAGGTGTCAATTTTGTAACTGCAAGATTATGTATTTATTTCATAGCTAAATATTTAATTTTGAAAATACATGAGAGATACAAGTTTTAGTATTCAAATTGACTTAAAATGAGTCTGAAGGACATTATTCTGACAATGAATGACTTTTTAAATTGCTTTTGTTAGAAACGTTTCGTTACATTTTACAAATCCAAATAAAATATAACTTAAAATATATATGAGAACTAAAAGAATGAAAGAAATTACAATTTCTTTCATTCTTTTAGTTCATATATATATATATATATATAGAAAACAAGTTTAGTTCATATATATATAGAAAACAAATAAAGATTTATTTATATATATATATATATATATATATATATATATATATATATATATATATATATATATATATATATATATATATATAAAGATTTATATATATATATTTACATATATATATGTTATACTTATATATATATATATATATATATATATATATATATATGATTGCGTAATTGGTATATTCACAACTGTTTCCTTTACAAACTGTGAATGACTATGTTCAACCCCCAGATATAGCATACATACACTTGGATCTTATATATATATAAATCTTTATTTGTTTTCTTTCTTACTTTGTTGGTTGATTTTGTTATTTCTTATACATTTTGTAATTTCTTTCATTCTTTTAGTTCATATATATATATATATATATATATATATATATATATATATATATATATATATATATATATATATATATATATATATATATAGGATTGCGTAATTGGTATATTCACAACTGTTTCCTTTACAAACTGTGAATGACTATGTTCAACCCCCAGATATAGCATACATACACTTGGATCTTGAACAATACCTGTGTGACAGACACATCGTTACAGACTGTGGCAGCCTGGCTTATCAGAAAACAGATGCCCTCACATGCTGGGTAGGGCAATAAATGGGGGGGGGGGGGGTCACTTATATAAGGCTCTTGAGATGCCTTTAAGTCTTGGCGGTTCCAGAGGTACCTTTGCCAGGAGGGGTGTGGGGAATGGACACAATCTGTGTACACAATCGTGAAGATATGAATTAGATATCTTAATTAATATCTTAAATGAATTATTTGGGACATATCTTAATTAATATCCGTCAGTGATATGCTGGGACATACTCAATCACAAGTTCAGCTTGGTAAAAGTGAGTTGTGCCCCGTTGCAGTACTAAATTAACGAAAAGCTCGTCCATGATGTAATAATTACCGACTTTGCCGGCAGGCATGTGTCCTCTGTGCCCCACCCCCCTCCCGCTGGATCAGCCCCTGTCAATTTGACTTCACACTTAACAAAGGTTAATAAGAATGATAAATATTCGAATCCCAAGATCTCTTTTCGAATACTGACTTGATATTCGAATGTTCGTGAACATCCCTATTTTATATGCCAACTGATTCTCTTTACAATGTTGAATGTTTTTAGGTTGGCAGCCTAGACAACAAATCATAAAAACAGCACCTGCGCAGGTATACGGCATGCATCAGTGTCAGTCTTAGACAGTATAATAAATTATACGCTTTTAAATCCTACAAAAAATATACCAGAAAACATCCAATCACTACTTAGTTTGTTTATTTTTAAGTAACGTGGAAAATATTAACTTTTCCAAAATTATTAAAAAGTTGCAGTATGAAGGAATATGACAGTTTATAGTTAATTCTGGACAATATCTAAGAGACATTTTTAGATAGTATGATTATTCTTTAACTTGCATAGTTTTTTTTTTTACTGAATCAGGTTTAGCTTCCATGCGTTTAGTATTGCCGTTCCAATAAATGTTTACACGACTATTTCTGAGCACAAAATAAACAATTAATCAATGGTCTACTTTGCTTCACTATTCTAACTTCACCTCACTTATTCTAACTAATATATTAAGCTTTTTTATCGGTTAAGTGTCCGTTCTCAATAATTTCGTCACATTGCTATATTATAACCAAAAACTAGGTCAAACCAAATTCAATCAAAGAAGCCACAACGTTCTTGCTGCATTAATTTTAACTTGACGTTTCGCATATGTGTAATTAATCTAGTGCATGCGAACCGGAAGACGAAGCGCGACAAGTATATTTTGTCGTTGTTTCACAATTCGCCCTTTAGATGCGGGGACGCCAAGTATGACGCGGTCGCGATGGCGCGATGGTTTGTCGTTGCGAGATGCGAAATGGCAGAAATTGGCGACGATACTGCTCTTAAACAAAACGTCCATAATTTGAGAACAAGTCCTTTTAATTGTAGTTCGCGAAAATTTGCCTGATTAAATATATTTGCGCATCATTCTACAAAGCCTTGAAATACGTTATTTTTAACATGCACATCATTTCAACTGCTATAAGTTATACGCCTTATGATATGTATTATTTTCCCTTTATCATTCTACTAATGATTTTTATGAAAAATAAATACACTGCAATTCCCATTTAGAATTACCTTTCTTTTTTTTCAGGTGTTCCTTTTATAAATGTTACGTAGTACCAATTTTGAAAACAGCTTGAAACGCTAATCGCACACCCTTTGCTTAGGCTTGCCGAAAAGTTATCGTGTTAATGGTGCTGGTGTCTGTTGTCTCGTGACTCTTCATGAGTTTGATTGCAGCCTCTGCTACTAACTTCCCTAATGCTTTTCTGAACGTTTTGTCAGTGACGTAGAACATTACTGGATTCCAAACGCACGTAGACTTGGCTAGCAATGGCGCTATCAGAGCCGACCAGACAGGAACTTGGGTTGGATGCTGGTCCAAGGCCCAGAAAGAAAGCGCAATATATGGGACCCAGGCCGCGAGATACAATACTATAAATAGAAAAAGAAACATGACTAAATTTTTATAGAATTATGAAATATTATACCAAAATGAGTTTCTTTTAAGTTTTCAGTTACTGTCTATTCTTTTCTTAGACAGCCAATCAGAAATACTTTGAAGGCGGATTTAGATACTAAAATCGTATAATTTGAAAACTTCACAGTTGTTTTTAAACGCAATTAGTTATACATTGTTTGTTTTAATTCCTTTTTAAGATAGAATTGTCGCTGCACAGTATCGGCAAAAAACGCTGGCAAATTCCAATCCCATCTTAAGGTTTAATTCTTAACACGTTTCTTATAAATATGACAAAAACAATAAATGAAAAACTGTTTTCCAAATATATAAAGTTCCAAATCGCAGCGTGTTAAATGTAGAAGGACAAGTCTATCGAATTTGCAAGTGTCATCTTTATTAACATGGATATCTCAACAACTTCTCTTTTAGGAAGTTTGAAATATTTCAATTGTATAAGCAAACAAAATACGTGTCTTGTCTTAGTTAAAAACAATCAAGGGCGCAGAGAGCTTTTACCTGTGAATGTTATAGGTTATAATTCTTAGGTATATTACCTATAGCCAATAACGACGATATTCCTACGCGCACCTCTTCCATTGACTGTTGGTGGTCGGTACTAGGCACCTGAATCCGATTGAGCCTCACCTGAAGAAACATTATCATCATAAAAGTATTGTTGGAAACTTCACAAAGCAAAAGTTAGCAAAATAACAACAGAATACTTACAGTTTCCACACGTACCCACACACGAACGTTAATGATTAATCATCATCATCATTACCACTACCAGCATCATTGTCGTCGTCGTCACTAGCATCCAGTACATCCGTCATAATAAGTATTGCCATCATTTAAAATTGAACTAATAAAATACAGACAGATTTACCCTCACAAAATTAGTCAGAATACACGTTTAAACAGTCTTTGGAGGTAGTATCCGTCAGTTGGACAAACATATTTTGCTCAAACAACCAAATAAATTATACAATACAAGTATTATTACCTGAACGGATCACACGAAATTGTGTTTATTGACATCCTACATCTACGTGAAAAGTGAAGTATAACACTACAATCGTCATTACAAACATGTATTTTTTATCTGAACCACGTTGCATAGTTACATATTTTTAAACTAAGAAATCCACGTGACTGCTCACTTTTAAGATCACTTTGTATCATCACCCTGCTCTGACGTCGATGTCTTATTTTTAACAGAAATCTCAGTCGTGCCTATTTATAGATTAAAAACTAATAAAAAGAGTTATTTTTAACGAGTTGTACAGTCCTATAATTTAGGTAGAGTTCAAAATCGCACTTGCTTAGATTAAGTATGACTTTCTGCAGAAATTATGCAAAAAAAAACACAAAAAAAACTCAAACAGGGGTCATATATTGTTGCATGCATTTGATATAGGCAAACTGTCGTATAGCACCTTTAAGAGCTGTCAATATATATTCTGCAACAGTCTCACACTCTCGAATATTCACCTTTCTCAGTATCTTGGAATAGCAGAAAGTGATGATGGCGACTGGAACGATGAACGTCATGACGAGTATGCTAATGTTGTAGATCCGGATCGTTCCATTCCGATTTGACCAGTCCGGTTCACACGATACACCGCCTCTGTCCACCACAAAGTGTCCCCAGCCGACCAGTGGACTTGTCGCCCATAGTAACCCGTACCATACGCACGACAACACGGTCAGACTGGCCTTGTAGGTCGTGAACTTAAATCCCAGTTTGATCTTATTGATGACAACATATCGATCAATTGTGACGGCTGTGATGATGCAGATGTTGGAGACGCTGAATAACGTGACAATGAATCCGTAGAAATGACACAAACGCTGGCCGAATATCCATCTTTCGCAGAAACAAGAGATGATGATTAAAGGAAATGCGAATACAAGCATAATGACATCACAAACTGCGGTCCCTACAATGAGAATGTTTATGGGTGTGTGGAACTTCCTACATTTCCGGACCGTGTGAATTACACCCGCGTTAAGAACCACTCCAAAACACCACACGATGGCCAAAACTGCCCCAACAATAATTAAAATCATGATTTCTTATTTACACTTTGAAGCCTTTTTGCATTTCACAAAGTGATCTGTGATTGAACGTGTCACTTCACTTTTAAATAGTCAGTAATAATTGACATTAAACAGGTGCTATTTCCTAATTTGCAAAGAAGGACGAGCGGACATGTACATGGCACAAATCCTGCTTTCCAGTTGACCATATTTAGTATGTTAAAATACTTGCCCTGCAAATGAAAGAAAATGAGATCATTATTTGTGCTATTTTAAGTCATATTCGTTCAGCAAGAAGATATGCATCAAAAAACAGAAACATCCAAGCAAAGTAAGATTGCCATTAGACGAAAATCACAACGACAAAATTAAGTACAGCTTAGCATACACGCTAAACACAAACAAAAAGACAACAAGTCAAAGTTCCTCACACGAATACATACCACACTATGAGTTCATCATTTTAATTTCCAGCAGATTCCTGTTTCTGTGGCAAACAGCAACACAAAAACAACTTCAACTTTCAAATTTTAGAACAAAACAATTTTTAAAGTAGGACATTGCTTCAATAAAGATATAACCTCCACAGAAGCTCAGTGGATTGCGTTTCTATAGTAACAAACTGGAAAATACCAGTTTACTTGTGGTTGCTTAGCATTCTAAGTGATGCTAAGTAAGTATGTTGGTGCGCCTGACGAACAACAAACATGACCCCCCTCAGAGACATAAAATAATGCCCGTTACCTTTATATATAAAAAAAATATATATATAATATGACTGACACCAAATAAAAGTGAAACAGGCTGAATATTTCACAATACTATTTAACCTGTTACGATCATAGACGTTATATTCCTAGAGACCGGTCGGACCCGCATTTTAGTATTACGCGGCCCAATTGACCAACACCTGGTTGGTTTGTTCGTTTATCTTGGTTTTGCTGTTTTCCAGTGTTTCAGCCGGAAAACAGGTGACTGTATCTAAATATATGTAGTTTCATTCCTATGAATTCGCGCAACAACAACAAAGTTAAATAACAAGATTAATGTAGATTTAAAAAAAAATAACACGAATTAATTTGTTATTTTCTTTATTGAATCGAAATACCGATATTAACTTAGTGATCAACAAGAGAAAGCTATATCTAGAAAAACTTTGTTTACACCTTTTCACTGCAATATCATGTCTAAATGTAATTAACACAAGATACACTCTATAAATCAAATTTAAAAAGTGTACTTTGTGTGTGTGTTTTGTTGTTGTTGTTGTTTTTAAAATGGCAAGGACAAGCAAAATTATAAATCCCTGCAATTCATGTCATATATGGACTAGAAGGAGCCCAATTAATGATTTGAGGGAGTTGGCAATGGCATTGACAACTACTTTTATTGCCTTGTAGATCTTTTAAAATACAGCTTCCTAAATACAAAGCTTAGAGCTTTTATGTTCGACTTAATTAATTGTTAGTGCTCTGAACCTCTGTGGCCTACGTGAAATGAAATGACATGCCCATTCAGCATATGTACTAGATGTTGTGTCAAACCCAAGAATGGAAGTCCTTTATTTAGATCCAGTAGGGTCAAAGCTCTCATTATTATCTCCCCTTATAAAGATAGTTCCAGAACGTGCCTTTTTGTGTCAGAATAATTCGACTTAATGTGGAATAATGGCTTGTCATGGCGTGCTGTGACAGTCAAGGCATCATTTTATAAACGTTAATGACCACCGCTTCGGGATGTTATTGTTGTTGTAATGATGTATCTATCAGACAGAAACGCTAGGGCAAAGATGACTTTTATATCTTTGAAAAAGTTGACATTTAGCTCTTTTTAACTCAACCGTAAACATCACGTTTTAAACCAATGGAAATGTTATCTTTATTATTTATGCAAATTGTGCACCGTGATGGTTATTTATAAATCCTTCGTGATGATATGCTGAAACAGCACGAATAATCATTCATAATGGAACAGGCCGGACACATTTCTAGATCGCAAAGCATACTGACCAAGGAACTTTTTTATTGAACCTGTTCCCGTCCGATTAAGCCAGTTATATATAGATCTATTTATTCGATAGGTTTATGCGCCTATATATTTAAAAAACAACAACAACAATAACTTCACGCTGTATAAAAGTTAGATATTTATGACATTGCAATCGATCTGTTACACCCGTTTGATGCATCACCACTTTGCAATTTATGTCAAACAGCCAGAACTTCAATAAAGTTTTTCAATTTCAGAATCTGGATAAGACTGAAAAATAACAGTAAAATCAGATAGGGTCGCTTTAACAGATAAAACAAAAACAACAACAACAAAAGCATCAAAACACTTCAAACACTTTTATTTCATTTCGTAATTTGCCGTTACAATGTCCATGTATACAGATAGTTTTTTTTACGTACAAGAAACTTAAGCCGTCAAACAGGAAGAATTTACAATGAAAAACTAGCAAACATTTAGCACAATGTACACATACTAACAATTATCATTTACAATAGAAATTATTCACGAATTGTTATTCAACTAATAAAACTATTATATCAAAACGACTTGGCCGCAGTTGAGTTTCCTAAAATTTTGTTTAAAAAGCAGAACTTTGTTGAACCACAGTGACTGCTGGGATAACCTGCCAACACGTATAACCAGGATTATGTGTTACATACCGATTTCATAATATTCATCATGCTGGGAGAATCAATATCGCGACGTCTTCAGCTGTTTAGGCCATTTTTAGCTCAACAGCCCAGCAAATATCCAAACTTATATATGACTTGTGATTACTTATGTTATCAGCAGTATGCTTAATGGCTCGATAGTGACGCAAATATTCTACTACATATAAAGTGCAATTCGTGTAGTTCTATGTGCCACGAACCCATGCACAACTGCCACCAAGTCGATTAAATGTCTTCTGCTGCATTTAAAACGAAAAGGCAAACGTATAAATATAGGAATATGAGTATCGGAGTCACTGATTCATGAATAAATACTACAGTTTCTTTGACTCCATTGTATACTTTCTGTCATGTTAAAAAATCAACATCCAATGGAAAAATTCACCATTCACTATTCAACACACACGTAAAATAAAACTGTACATGCAAGGATTAATCATACATCTATTTATAGTACTTCGTATCCGTTACAAATCAAATGTACCACTTATGTTTTCGTGGTTTTCTTATTTTCTAATGAGTGTTCTTTATTGTGGTATCTTTTCGCCCCTGAAAATTAACAGTTTTCATGAAAATAGCATCAAATTCGCACAAAAATTGCGATTTCCGTGATATCAAGACAATTTAATTATTTATCACGCTGTCAGATATATAATAACAGGAAATCTTGCACGTTTTTTTTTGCAATTTCTTCACTGTGGAGACATATATTCGCCACCTGATAATTGACAGTTTTAATGAAAAATTAACAATTTTGAGGTAATATTATATGTAGCGGATATCGAGAACATATGTTCGTTCATCACGTTGTCAAATAAATACTATAACAGAAAACTTTGCACATTGCAGCCAGTCCTTCGCTACCACTTACCAATAATCTATTTCGATATGTATGCAAAGGCTTCGTAGAATTTCGCGTTCGCTCTTCTGGAATTCATAATTTAAAGTATGTGGGTGTGAAAGGTCGTTGGTTGGAGCACCAGGTGCAACTAACCAAGTTGCTACAAGCGGTACTCGTATAGTTTATTTTGCTTACTAGTTTGGCTTATGGGGAGAATTCTTCAAGTATTTGGCGTCAGCATAATGTGACTGTGTGGTATCATGCCATTGTTCGACGGCAGACTGTTATCATAAAATCAGTTGAAAACCAGCGAATATGTCTAAGTATATAATCTATTTTAGTGGTTCTTAAAAAACATAATCTTTTCCTAAAAGTAACTAATTCGTTTTTAGAAACATCGCAGCGACCAATTATAGTCATTATGGCGAAGTGCAGCTATTTTGATGGGCTTAATTGAAAACCCATAATTATGTACATGCGAGAAAAGACTACCATACTTCTCTTTCCGTTCAGGTAAGGTTTCTTTTATTTTTAGAAACACCCCATATATGCACTTTTCAGGTAGAAGTAACCTGCAGCTACAGTTGTTTTATTCCTAGTTCATTCTATTCATGTATCTTCCGCATCAATCGACATGTGAATAGATTGATAAAATTTTGCTCTATGTTCATACCAAATATACTTAAACATCACGCTTAATACGACAAGGTGTTTTTAAGTCATCTGTTGCTCATCAGCTGTCCTTCATACAAAGAATAATGGCTTATGATTTATTTGTTTAACACTCGTGTATAGAGTGGCATATAGTTCTAGTCAATTTACCGTACTTTTTATAAGCTTTTAGATACCCCAAACAGGCTAAACTATTAAAATATCTTCTAAAGTTACAACACTAATCGGAAATCCTGCCCATGACTGCTTTACCAATAACTATGTTTAGATGACAACAATACTCGAAGAGTTCCGAGTGAAAAAAACTATGTTTATTTTGCGGAAGCTCAGGTCTCAGGTTTGCGACACATGAGTACGTTTCGGAAGACAGCCATAAACGTCCGGTTGTTGGTGAAAAACAGGATGGGGTGCCATACACTGGTGGAGACGCTGAGACACATTATGGTCAGGCTGACCCAGGTGGGTACGAAGTGGGACTTGGTGACGAACGTCAACACAGAAGCAGCCAAGTACGGTATGCAGGCCAGCATGTACGACACTGGAAGAGACATAAAGGATTCAACATGGCAACATGAGTGGTTTGGATGAGTTAAAAACGATACAACTATTTAACTGTCAGAAATCATAGATGGTCACGATTGATTTTAAATAGCAGACAGAAAATAAAAAATTTGGTTACAAGGGGTATAACATTCTATAAGGAAATTAAATCGGCATAAGGAGGCTAGAAGGGAGAACTAATTCTTTAACCGCTGTGGCAATGTTAATAGTTTGAATGAAGAGAACCCTAATCGAAACAGCATGTAAATGTAATTGGTTTGAATGTACGAATTAAACTCATTAAAAACAGTATGTAAACACAACACGGTGTTAATGTATGGGTAAAACTAATTATATAAAAGGATATAAAAATAATGACTTTGATGTAGGGATAGAACAAATAATAAAAACTGCAGATCAACAGTCATGGTTTGAATGGATGACTGCATGACCACACTACTATTTGCCGGTTCTATTGAAAAAGGAGAATATCACAAAAAGAGAAAAGAAATATAGCCAGTGAAATAAACACCACACAAGGTTGGTAATTTGGCCTTGCAAATGCTTCAAGATGTGAGATTTAAAATATGGGTAGAAAGGATATGATTCAATGTCACAATCCCTTTAGTACAAGAACAGCATGTTGGACACTAAAATATAACTTAAACACATGTCAGCTCACAACGCTACCACATAAGCACCTCGGCAGTGTGAAAGAATGACACATGAGTGGTGACAAAAGTTAAATACAATTATACTATAAAATAAAACAATAGGACTGGTCATAAAATGCAGCCTCGGTGTTTTTTCCCTTTACATTTAAATGCACATGAATATATTTGTCTGGTACAGATTTAAATACAAATAAATGGTTTAATATTCATAGGGCGTTGACATATTTTATATAACAGAAGCCGCAAGTTATCGGGAGATGGAGTTTCTTTTTTCAGTTGGAAAATGAAATATTAAAAAAACATCGTATACACGACGAGCCGGTCGCTGAATAGGAGACTTTAGAAAGGTATGAAGCCACTTAGAATAGAAAAAAGTATAACAACAATGAATTGCTTTTATTACAGGACAACCCAAACTATAAGAATAGTTTGACAACATAGATGGCTCGACTTAAGGGACATAGCCAGTTCTAGGAACAGAATGACAACAAACATCAAGAATGGTCCAGATGAAGGCGTAGAACGAGTGATATAACTTAAAATTGTCTGCTGGTGATGACTTTTGGCTATCAACAGCAGATATTGCCATATATGTTGCATTGACAATCCTCCGAGTTGTGATGTTTCAAATAAATTAATAGAACAGTATAAGAAAAATTGTCTCTAAGCAACCAGAACGGCGAAAAGAGAGGAAGAAGGTATAGAACCGGTGACATAGATATGATGCAGGGTTATAAATGTAGCATTGAAGAAACCGCAGCAGTTTAAGTTTGAAAATACAAATGTAAATTAATATATCGGATACTGAAAAGCGTCCGTTAGATTTTTCTGTCGGACAAGATCTTACTAATATCGCCTTTTAGATTGGTCACTCACCAATGGCAACAAGTGCCGCCAAGCCAACCCGAACCTCATCCATGTACGTGTTTCTTGTGGTGGCGTTCGTAGGGTGAACTTTGTTCTCCCGCATCTATACAAAAGATAAACAAGGTTACGCTATGTTGAAAGTGTAGTTAGTAATCGGTTGTATTTAGGTACTTGTCGTTGCGTCTGTAATAGTATTTGATTTTATTGATTGTTAATAAACGACCTACAGAGAGTGTGATGTCAGTTTATTTATCATACCTTTGTAGAAATAAATCAATAAAAACGGTTGCGATAATAAACGATAATGTGAAAGTCCGTGTATATAAATGATCCAAGTCAGACGATATAGTATCTGTCTTCATGTGTCAGATGATCCAATTCAGACGATATAATATCTGTCTTCATGTGGCAAATGAACATACATTTTCCATCATTAATTTGAACGTCCTTGCTGGACGGTGAGTAGTTAAACAGCTAGTCTGTCGTAATAATTACAACATCAGGAACACGTGGGTTCACTGTGGTTTCATTGTTATGTCGTCAAAAATAATTTAAATAAAACATATTATTTAGTAAAAGATTTGATAAACTGGTCTACGTTTCTGCTCTGGAACGTTTAATCATAGTTATACCTTTACGGGATGCACATACGTAAACGACAGTGATGTTAAAAAAATTAAGTAAAGAAGAATTTGCGCCTAGAATCACTCTACGGATCGTGCTGTTGCTATAAATGTTAGTGCATACTTATAAATGAAAGATGTTTCTGTCCGTAAGTCAATTCCTTTTAAGTGCATTGCCTGCGTTTCAAAACTGTGTCACAATGTGTGATATACCAGTACATGTTTTTTAAAAAAAAAAACACACACACACACACACATGCACACACAGGCAGAGAGAGAGAGAGAGAGAGAGAGAGAGAGAGAGAGTCAAACTCTCTTATTGGAGAACGCATATGCCGGTGCCAGTTGTTGATGAAAAAATAAACAATAGAAGAGAAAAAAGACTAAACATAAATAATAGCCTAAAATGCATTTGGTAGTAGTCCACTGTGACGTGTTTGCAATCAGTATAATAATTTATCACAAGTACGTAGGCCATTTATAATGTATATTCTTATTTGCTTTTGTTTAGTGTTAGTTTAAACTCTATTCATTTCAAAATGCATAGCAATGTGACAACCAAAATAAAGATGAACATGTAATTCTTTGATTGAAAAACAAGATTTAATAGAAACTCATTTGTTTTGCATTTTTGCATGAAATGCAAATCTTAAAATAACAAGAATATATTTTTAGTGTTTTAATGAACATTGTTTTGGCTACCATTTTGGTTTGGTAAAACATTTTATTTGTGTTACCGTTTGTAACGAAACCATGTAATCTAAAATCTATAATATAATAACTCCTAGCCTACAAGGCAGGAATTGATCAGGTTTAGACAAATAGTGTAGTCTGTAAAATATCTCTTTTTCCGTCTGCATGAATTATTTGGTTAAACATTAAGTGCATACTAATGTGGAATTATATGAGATAATTTTCTTGTGAAACAAAAATGCAGCAAAAGATATTACCTGAAGAAGAATTTTTGTGTAGCAAAACACGATGCACGTGACTGGGAGTGATACGACCATGACGAAAATGGTGATGTTGTAAGAGCGGTGGGAGGGGTTGTTGTGGCCCCAGTCCGGGGCGCACGAGATGCCCGCTTGGTCAACCACGTATGTCCCCCAGCCCACTAAAGGAAACGTCGCCCATAGCAACCCGTACCAGAAACAAGAGAGAACCGTCATACCGGCGGTGTAGGTCGTGATCTTCATCCGGATTGTTGTCTTGGTCAGGATCAGGTAACGCTCCAGAGTTACCGCCGTCAGGATGCAGATGTTTGTGACGCCGGTCAGCGTTACCAGGTAACCGTAGAAGTCGCACCAGAAGCGGCCGAACACCCAGCCCATGTTGAACGTAGCTACTACCATCAGCGGCAGGGCTATAGTAAGTTTGATCATGTCGCACAATATGCATCCCACGATAAGTACGTTGTTCGGAGTATGAAGACGTTTACATTTTCGTATCGTGTGAATAATGGCGGAATCCAGAAATACACCCGCGCACGTTATGAGCGTAAACAGTATGCCGAATACTTCATACATCACTAAGTAAAATAAAAGATAGCGATCAAACAAAAAATGGAATAAAACAGTCTTTCCTATTTACTAGCTGTAAAACTCCGTCCGTGCATTCTTAAGCGTTTCATAATTAGCTCGGCGAAGAAATCAGATCAAAAGTCAGTTTGATACTAATAAGAATACTTTCACGTTTCCGTGGTAACCAAGACTATACATGTAAATAAATTTGTTAGCAGTCGCCAATGGTCACCTGGTGAGGATAATTATCACTGACTGCATGATTACATGTAGAAAGCGACTCCCCATCATGTACACTGTCAGGAGAGCAGCTTCAGAAGATGATTCATCCTTGAATGTTGGTGTAGTAAGCACAGGCAATGTTCTCTTGTAAAATAGCGAAAGCAGCTCGTTGTATCCCGCCGCTTTCTGAAAGTAACCAAGCATCTTCGAGGTTTTTTTTAATTGTCAGGTTAGTTAAATTATACCGACTAAAATTGTGGTTGTGAAAATAACCTATGGTCAGATCAATTCCAACGACACTGGTTTGCAGTCATTTAAAGTATAATTATATAGGTATATAATAACATGGCTAATCGTTAGATATCATCTTTTCGTAATGCATATATATAAAAAATATAAAGAAATGGTTAGTAATTGAGATCTCAAATACATAGAGCGATACATTGATTGATACCTTTCAAGAAAATTCGAAAGCTCCATTATTAAACAGAATGTCGCCAGAAACCGCAGCTTGGCAATCCGATCTTTAAGGGCAAAAATGTCGCCCTTGTTTGCGGTTATACATTATTGATAGTAACACGACTGATGTGGTGTATACTTCAGTGAAGACGTGTATGCCACATTATAAGAAAATTCTTTATCCAGTTTTGAATTTATGGATAGTTTTTGTCTTCAAAAGGTGGTGTTAAAGGTGTCTCTTTTTTAGAAATAAGGAAATTCTAAACTTTAATAATGTAATATCCTCTTTAGAAGAAATGCTTTGCTACTGAGTATCGTTCGGAAACAAAATATAGCATAAGATAAACCAACCAAATATGTTACTTAATTGATTTGACTAAAACTGTCCCAAATTTGTAATTAATATAAAGTATGTTGGCTGATGATGCAAAATATGTTCACCACATGGCTTTGATTTTTTTTATACTTTGAAAATACCAGGTATTGAATTAGTAATCAAAGTGTGCACAAAATATACACTTAATATTCGTTTGCAAGAAAACAATTTAAAACTGCATATGCTTCCTTCTGAATCTGGTAGAGTGATACAAAAATAATTGAATAGGTAGAAAGAAAAGGAAATAAGTTGACCATTCGTGCCCATACCGGGATTCGAACCCTCAACCCCCTGTTTTGAAGCATTTGACCCTATTTTTGACACTCTTCAATTGGAGGTGTACCATTGTGTTAGCGAACAAACTTTGGTGTGTGGGGTAACGTTTGTAACAACTGATTTCTTCTTTAATCGTTGTAATGGTGGATCAAGGATCCACATGTGCAATATATCAACATAAAAACAAATGACAATATAGCGCAAATAACATATTATAAAGTACATATATGAAACTAAGAAATGGCAAAACAATTGCTGACAATAGGTTACAGTTCTTTGCACAATTAAATTAATTAATATCATTTTACAAATTGATAATCGTTAATTGTTAATAAAACTAATTTAATCTGAACATATTTAATTAATGAAAAAAAAAATGACTACCATAAAAATACTTATCTGCATCTATAATAGTAAATGCAGATTTTTTGGCTACTCCATAACCGTCTGCTTTCCATAAAATTTATTTAAATTTATGAGAAAAACGGTAACTTTTAGAAACAATTATTTAAACACAACTTATCAGTAAACTGTCCTAAACCAAACCAACAAAGAAAATCTCGAAACAAATAGTTTATGTACTACTCTCCAAGGGGTTGTTGTTGTGTGTTGTTTTTTTTTTGGGGGGGGGGGAAATATGTACTAACTGTGTGCTATGTGAATGTATTAATTGCGTACCAACTGACTGAATAACTTATTTTATATTTGAATATTATGTGAGACGATGTATATTTGTGAAAGTCGTAAATGAAAGTGTTCTGTTCTGTTCTGTTCATAAAATTTCAAACTGTTCTGATATATTATTTATTACTAGTTATTGATCAATCAATAAAACCAAGGGGTGATGCTGTCAAGGGAAGTAATAGGTAGATAACTAAAATCGTCTAAACTGAGTTATCTTTCTTCGATATTTCCTAGTTACATATCTATACAATATATTAATTCTGTTACGTTCACAAAGTAAATATATTATTTTTTTATCATAACTTCGTACTATGACAATGACACGTGTTCTGCCTTAAGTGTAACTGACGTCACGCGGTGAGTCAGACGATGTGGTCAGAACGACACGTGGTCAAGCGATAATAATGTTTGATATGAACGCCACTCGAGTTTAAAGCGAGCCAGTAGGCTTCGACAGGCCGCTTGGAGATACTTTTATTTTTAAAATGATACACATTTTAAATAGGTTTCAATAGGGACAAAACCCTGTTGTTGTTTTTAATTTGTCTAAATATTTGAGTTAGCCCTATTTAAAGATGTATCCGACAGTTGGACTGCTTTTTCCTCCTTTGCAACCATAATACCTTAAAAGATCCATTCGTGTCCCACATGTGAAAGTAAAGCACAATACCTTACTTATCGTTGTAAGAAATGTATTTCGCAGTTGGCTATTTTTAACTACCGAAAACCAAGTGACCACTTTCGTTTGAGATCATCCGGGTAATCAGCTGTGACCTCAATATCTATTTCAATCGGAAATCTTCTTTGTGTTTATTTATAGAATTTTTAAAATAAGCATTTAAAGCTATATATTTCACGATTTGTACTGCCTAACAATTGAAGTGATATTATTAAAAGCCTTTATTAAAATTAAAATATAAGTTTATGTAGCAATTATGCACACATTCTCTAGAACAGGGTTAGGTGTTGCTACAATACTAATTTACATTTATTATAAACTGGCAAGATTTCGGATACCGCTGATAAGTTTAAAATCGAAACGCCATTTAAGGTAGGTACACATGCACAAAGTTTTAAAGCCCATATTTCATACAATTGTATCTTATTCAAGTAAATTAATAAACAACTATTTAGTAAATAGTTAAAACAAATTATAATTATAATGCATGATTAAGTATATAAATGTTTGTATTTGACCATTACATTTAATATACATCTTTTTCTAAAACGTAAATATTTTAAGTGTTTCAGAATAAAGTTTAATATTACGCTATTTTAAACCCTGAAGAGAATCGTCTTTGTTTTCATAATGTTCTGGTCAATTTGTGTTGCAATGTTCTATTTCATGCATTTTTCTTGATTCTATCATTTTTAAAATGTTACAAACTAAATATATTAACAAGTACATTTACAAGTTTTATATCTTGGTTCTCGTCACTGGATTTAATTTAACAGACTTTTATGGCACCATAAAATGGAATTTATGTAAAGGAAGTAAAACACACACATCTTGAAACAGTTATGTTTTAATTGACAACATATTGTATCATGCTTTAGTTTTGATGTGAAACATTTTATGCACAGGACAATAAAAAAATTAAAGTAAACTTGTTAAACATAATTTTATATAGCAATCAAATAAAAACATATTTTAAAACAAATGAGAATACATTCATAAAATTTATTTAAATGATTTAATAAATGGCAAATGAAACAATATCTTGCCTTGTCCACTTAAACAAACACATGTACATGGGACAACCAGCTTTTTTTATTGGCTAACCAAACTCATTTTATCCTCAAAGTACATTTAGTTTTAATACGCATTCGCTTTGCCATAAGTATGCACACATTTGAGTAAATTACCATTACAATTCTAAAGTTTCATTTGTGCAAACTTTATAAAAGATTAAACTCCGTTTGATTTTTTACCTCTACTTTACACGTCTTGCGGTAATTAGGCTATTCACATTGGTCCGCTTTGCAGCAAATATTAACACTTTCTCCCGCATGCTCATGATCCCTACTTGGAACGGCTGTACTGCCTGCCATACCAGGGACAGACATCGGAATCGAGTTCCAGCGACCAAAGAAGCTCCACGGAGTCTTAAACGAGCCAAACGAAGTTATTGGCTGAAATGCCGAACCCATTCCGTGAAACGCCGCAGGATAAACTCCACCTGGAAATAGCCATCCGTCAGTCTGACGCATGCGCGAAGCTTCGTGATCATTTAAATTTTTGGACAAAATATAGTCAATAGACTTTGAAATATCATGCCCACTTCCAGCAAATATATTCTCTACAGTCTCTCGTTTCAGTTTTGGAAATAGCTTACACAAAATGTCAACGTTTTGAATGCTCACTTTTGTCATATTAAGAACATGCTCGTTTTCCCTGGGTGCCATCGGGTGCGAATACATTTCGGAAATGGCGTAGGCCGTGTGGCCGAATTTCGAAGTAGCCAATGGAATGGAGCACGGGTAGAGGTCTGGTTTCCGGTCAAACTTCGGGGAAGTCTGACCCTCAGAGCTGGCAGTGGAGTTAGTGTCGTCGCAGGAATTAGGTTTGTACGAGGTATGGCTGTCAATGGACTGGGCCTTATCTGGAAATGATGAGGTAAAAATAATTAAAAGCTTTGCATGATATAGGCCTTAGGGGCATTGACTGTGATTGTGATTTTATAATGTAATAAAACAACATAACAGTGTATCAAACGATTATATAATTTAAATAAGCGTAATTTGGTACAAATAAAAGAGATAATGGTAGCAAAGTGTCCTGGAAAAAAATGTGAAAACTTGCTCATTCCGTCAAAGGGAGGTTACCTTGATACGACTTGTCTAGAAACACGTGAACTTGTACTTTTTAATATTGCACTCAAATTTGTTAAAATGCACGAAAAAGAGTGAATTGTTGAAAGACACTATCCAATAGCTATACACAAAGAATATTAAACAGAAAGCTTTTGAATAACATTTTAAATAAACAAAAAACCTAGTGTGCCTAACCCAATCTATTTTTGACATAAATCGCAGCGACCAATTATGACCATTATAGCGTCGTGTTGGTTGTGGAAAACCAAAGACAAATATCTTGGTAGATATCTTGGTACTCCGGCGAACCGCACCGCACTGGCACACCGCAGATCAATTGAAAGACCTTCCCATATTAAGTCCTTCGCCCAAACTCAAACCCACGCGGTGAAAGGCTTAGCAGTCAGAGGAGTTACAAGTCGGCGACCCAATCTTATGTGCTATGTTTCAAATGAAACTTCGTTATATTCAATATCTCTGCCGGAGAAGGGTTGGCTGCATACCTTTGTCGGTGAGACAGATACCCTCTCGTTTTTCCCCGGTGACTCTGGGTTCGAGCTCCGGGCTGTCTTCATTCAGCTTCAGCAGCCCATTCTCTCCGTACAGCATTCCGATCTCTTCCGCCTCTCGCTCCTCCTGGGCCTGGGAAGAAAACATATTTTTTGACCATGCCACATTTGGTTTACGACGCGTAATAGCTCATTTTCTTACATCTTTATAGAAATATGCCTAAATATTTTGCTGCAGCAACAAATAGTATTGATATGGGATCGGGCATCTCTTAGATTATGCTGATTTGGAAATATATTGTTTGCCAAAACCTTTCTAAACGGTCTTAGCTGGCTAAGAGCTTCCGATCTTGTACTAAACGACTTAAAATAACAGGAGTTTGGAGATAACATTTATAGCTTAACGTCTAAGTAATCGCGGTCTTGGCATTAATTACCGGATTTTAAAACATACTTTTCTGGAGTTAAAATATTAAGTTTTATAATGAAAATAATTATATAGTTATAAGATATTAATAATTGTAACATTTGTATATTTGTTTGATGAAAAAGTGTGACTATTTTCAAGAGTAGTGTTGGATTAAAACGATTTTGTTTCACGAGGCATTACAACTTCAGTATGTAGCAGATTAATAGGGCGGCACTAAGCTTCCACTTAAACAATCATGACTTTTTTATAATGTAGAGAATAGTTTAACACTTTTGAGCAATCGTCGACTATCAAAATCACGGCAACAATCAAACATGACTAATAACAAATGTCGGTATGCCGACTATTTGTGTACTTGACAACTGACAACTTCCTCAAAGAGAACTAGTCGCTAATTACTAAGTTAAAAATAATTTGAAATAAACGAATTATCGCAATTGGTCATTTTGTCCTAAATTTGATTTTTCAATAAAAAAGATTAAAACAATCTTTTTAACATTTAATATATATATACAAGTATAAATAATTAATAATAAATAAATTACACGAACTATTGTATAATAATACTAATTATAAGAATAACAAATAAATACGAGTACTTGTTAATGGTTTGAATTTTGATAAATTAACCGACATCTATATTGTTAAGAACCGTGGATGACATTGTGTAGCTCTAAGTTCGATTGTCAAAAATTGATCAGGCTTATATCTAAATAAATCAGGTAGATCTCGCAAGAAGCCGCTAGATCAGATCCGCACGTTTTGCTGCAAAGTCTCGCGCAAATTGTCTTGTTGTCTTTGCGTGTTGTTGTTAGCAAATAGCTAAATTGTTTATTGTTTATATTAAGTTATATGTAAACTGCAGGAAAAAGGTTAAGTAAGCATGCTCAAATGTTTTAAATGGTGTAAATCACTGAAATGTGTCTTACAATTTAAATTTCCCTCTATTGTTTTATCGTTAAATTACACTAGTATGATACAAGCAAAAGAAAAATATCCCACACCGGGTTCGTTTTCTATGCATCAGTAACCACCTCTGTCTCGCTGACTTAGGTGTCAATATAAAACTATTTCAAAGAAATAAATGTCATAAAATCCCAACAGTTTTATGTTAAACATTCCCCAGACTAAATTGATTCTTAAATTAAAGGAAGTATGTATGAACATTAAAAATATTAAAATCTCGTTGCAGATGGTTGCAGATGTTACTGTGAACTGAAAAGCACGTGACTTCTGACGCGGAGATTGTAAAGAAACGAATAAGATTTAAGTCTCGCAAGGCTGAGATTTTAGAAAAAAAATTGTTAAGTGGTGGCAGAGGTTTTTCTAATAATATTAATTACTGTTATTCTTAAAAAAAAAAAAAAAAACTTGACCGCTGCGTCGAGATTGAGTAGTACCATTAAACGCATCACAGACCGAAGGAACAAATCCAAATAATAATTTCGAAATGGTAAATTGAATTAATTGAATTTACTTGACCTACATATATGTTGAAATAAGTTGAATTATGCTAGACTCACCTGTTGTCTCCGCAGCGCCACCTGAGCAGCCATAACCCTCTGTCTCTCGGCGATCAACGTGCATTTAGCACACAGACAATCCCGCCAGCGACAGTACCGCTTGTGACCCTGAACATCAACAAAAGAAGAAACCGTTTGTAAATCAAATATCATTAATGTATAAATTGATAAGCTGTTGTTTATTTACTTTTTCGTTTGTTTTGTTTTTGTTTTGGACAATCGTTTTCGGCAATATCACTGGTGACTCTGAACAAAGAGACATTTGGTGTAACTGCAAGGTATTATTTGTTTAGCGTTTCGTGTCATTTTGAACCGTTTCCATACTCGAGAAGGCTGCTTGCAGAAATGAATCTTGATGTTGAATTTGCACCTTTTATTTATTATTGTTTTTTTAAAACATTTTGTACTGTTAATCAATCTTTTTTTTCTACCCGAATTTTGACCCCTTAAGTTATAATTTAGAAGTATGACCTTAATCATTGATATATTAGTTGTAAGTTATAGCAAAGTAGTAGTCAGTCTTTAATTTCTGTATTTATGTAACTATTGTCAATCAAGAGTAGAAAGAGTGTTGTTATATTAAATATCATTAATAAAGTTATATCATATTTTATTTTGTATAATATCATAAATTATATGTAAATACGCAAATATGGAAGAGAAATTAAATTTGTGAAAAGTATATATTTTAACAACAGGAACTCAGTATATCTTTAATTGACATTAATTGGTCGATAAACCTACAACTGAGAAATTAAAATTAAACAACAACATAAAAAGACACATGCTGTTGCTAGTAATGATGTTTCCCGCAACATTTCTATTTACTTGATGTAAACAGTCTCAAATTTTCCATTGGCTATATGATTTTAAATTATAAGATAATACCAATTATCTTAGGAAAAAAAAACACGTTATTCTCTTACTGTAACGATAGACCATGATCATTAGGTGTTTTCGTGTTTCCTGCATTTTGGCATTAGTAGAGTCTAGTTGTTAAACTATCTAGCAGTGAAGTGTCATGTAAAAACAGCACTAAGGATGGAACGAAACAATTCAGCTTACATAAATGTAATGTATATATTATATTTACACACAAAATATCAACAACACAGCAATATGACTATAAATATAGCTTTCAATAAATGGAATACAAAATAGTGTAAATGATAAATACACACCCATATGTTTAAATGCCCTTCAATAAAACAAATAAATAATTTACACGTACAGTTTTATTTTATTTTCCCGTGTAGCTTTTTATTGCAAAACTGCCACCGAATGTTTATTTCTTGAAAATATCAAATGAATTAAATATGCACATTATATCGGCATCCATTTTTGTATAAGAGCTTTGAAATGAGCTTTTAAAAGTGATTATTATATTGATGCGTGCGGCATTTGCGTGCATCCGCGCGAGCGTGTGTGTGTAAATGTCTGGTATCGAGTATGAAGTGTTTTGTATACATGAATGAATAAAAGATCTACCTTTTTTAAATTTCATATTTCTACCTAATGATATTATTGCTTCCTAATGATCTAGCTACAGCTTTAATAATTCTTAACTGTGTTAATGTAATAGAGTGTCTGTATTTGGATAGAACACTAAAAGTTCACTAAATTAGTGGGACCATTATTAAGAAAATGTGGTTTTATCAATATATGCAAATAATGGATACCATATCCAAAATACAATGAAGCTACGATTTTGACGAGCGAGAAAACATTTGAATACATTTGAAAATATTTTATTAACTTTGTTAGGATAATATAACAGGGCGTGGTATCATGTGTCAAGTTTTCACGATATGCTATACACAGTGAAGACAGCACTACATCTGCTGCAAATGGACACCGTCTACGAACAATTTAAAGATTGTGGGATGATAAACACATCAAACACAACAAGTGTTTCAGTATGCTGGTGGGAAGTTAAACACAACAAACTTTTCAGTATACTGGTGGGATGTTAAACACAACAAAATTTTCAGTATACTAGTTTTGTGTTCACCAACAACTCGGTAAAACAAGACATGGTTGTTAATACCGGGTTGTATGTTTTTTGTTTAAATTTAAACAGGGAACTACACGTAGCACTGCTGTTTCAATGTATCTTTTTTGTTAACAATATATACCTTACTATGCCATTTTGTATGTTGGAAACACATAAGTTAACATCTATTTTATATAACTTAAACCTGGTGCATACGATAATTGTTTATTTTAGTAGAACGGTTTGCATATTATTTCCGGTATCTAAAAAGAAAACGGCGCTTCTTAAATACTGACATACTTTTAACAAAATTATGAATAAGACTATTAAACTCAGCAATATAAAGTTTTTCTTAATGAGTTCGTCTTGATAATTGTATATTTTTAAGTGTTAGGTAAACACCCAAACCAATTGTTATTTAAATACACAACTTAAATAAAATGAAAACAAAAAAGTCATATGTTTCGTACAAATATGAAATAGAGAAAATGCTTTTTAAACGTTAAAATTGAAAACCATATAAATAAAATAAAATAAACATACTATTCCATATATGATATGCATGAAAACATATCACATAAAAATAGTCTTATAAGTAGCAATTTATCTTTTACCATTTTATTTCGCTTTTCCTTTTTTCGATAATGTTATTATTCATCGCATGGGCTCATTTGGCCAAACATATTCATAAATAAGGAGAATAATTGAATGTTTTCGGACATTCCTATGATATCTGACTTACTTTCTGGAATTAAAAAAAAATGCTTCAGCTAAATGCCTAGCACTGTTCTCACCTTTAAGGCTGATACTACTCCGTGATTCCTGCAACGGGCGCACTTAGGGGTCCTTGGAAACCGCTCCTGGGCTCGAATCTCTGCACCAGAAGTAGTTGATTTGGGCGACTTCCTGGACGTTAAGTTCAAACAGTCGGTGAGACGATTGTCCGACTCCGGCAAAAAGTTCTCCACATTAAATGCTTTAGACATGACCGACTACAGAAGGGAAGCTCTGTATTCAGTGGGGATGTTTTTAAGTACCACGGCAAACTTCTTTCAGAGTCCAAATAATATTTTCATTTACTGCACAATTTGCTGTTAAAAATCCAATAGTAACTTCAAATGGATGAACAATTAAGAATGATTCTCAATTTGCTAAAACCTCGTGGTTTATATACTAGCTGATGTCACACACTCGTGGCATATTAATTAAGAATAACAGGCGGTTCCATTCCTCGAAAACACGCCTGCTTTAGTGAACTGCGCATGTGCGTCAGTATCAGAATTGATGTCGCCTGCCTATTGCCTTAGAAGATGTCATCGTGATTCGAAGATTCTCTGAGGGGCGGATTTTGGGGTAACTTCTTACGCTGTATTTATAACTAGAGAGTGTAAAACTTCATGATTTAGCTATCAAAAACGTGTACATGCAAATGTTACAATACATATTACAAGAGACTATGTAATTGTGAAGATATTAATTACGCATTCCCGATCAGGAGCTGCAGGTCTGAATCGGAGCTATCTTCCTTAGCATTATATTCGCGTGCTTAGAAAGTTAAGGCTTGACTTTGACACCGATCACGGTACTCGATGTCGATTGTGTCGAGGATATTTGTGGTATGGGGCAGATTAAAAATCTGTTCATTAAAAACAGTAAATAACAAAACGCAAGTCATTGCAAGCGTCATTAGCATTGGTAAGGCTTATACTAAACTGTTATTAACGATTATTTCCAATACTTTTACATGCAATTTGACAAGCTGATTCAATAAAGCAAAGTGTTTTAAATTGTTGTCATTTAAGATACCTTATAACATGCTTGTATAAATTGTATGTTATGTGAATATATTTTCAGACAAAAGGTGAGTGATAGCATCTGGATGTTAAATTTTTCGGAAGTTTCTATTTCAAACACACCTTGAATGAAATTAAGTAATTATTCTTTATATATGTATTTTTATAAATATAGTAATTACCTTGTCAATTGTTTGACCGGTTAACCCGACGGATATTATCGCCGTAGTTCGGTACTTTACAATAAAGAACAGGGCGCCAATGAATGTAAGAAAGAAATGTCGCATTTATTAAAGAGGGCCTAACACAGTTTAGTTCATATTTTGGTGTGTTTTTTCAAACATCGGACTTAAATATAACAGCAGATTAATGTGTTAAACAATCAATGTTAAAGATGTACGTGTTATTCAAATATATATCAGAATTTATTACTAATACTCGCCAAATTAATATTTTGGTCCAAAGTTATTTTGTAAAGTTGTAATTTTTCACCATTTGCTCACGGGAAACCCCAACATAGAAAATGTCAGTTCACAGGAGGGAGTTAAGGGTTTTGACTTTCATGTGACGAAGGGTGGTCGGTATGTTCACAGTATCCTGGGCTTCACACTCTTACACCTTAATCACCCATCTCACGACCGAACAACCGGAGTTGTAGAAAGGTTGTGGCTGTCACTTTAGCAGATGGTTTCAAGAAATAGACACTAACATTTTGAGTAAAAATAACGTTACATGAGATATTCTATTAACTTCATTAACCGGTTGACATTTATGGGAAGAGGTTTTATGGTTAATTGGCTAACCGTTGCCATTACTTATAAAAAAAACAACATTTGTTTTTAATATGTGATTATTTTGAAATAATATTAGAGCTGAATAATAAAATCAATATTATTTTATGATTATAATAATGAAGGCATTTAAATTTAAATAAGTGAACGCAATATCAAATTGTATGCTATTAAATAAATAATAAATTCTTCGGACACGTTCCAGTTTATGCGAATGGGAATCTTTTTATCCATGTGTCAGTATTTACATTAATTGGTAGTTGCATATTGCCGGCCCATGGTCCTCATATATAGGCAAAAGGAACAATATAAAGAAAAACATTCTTAGCTTCTTAAACTCCTTGACTGCGGAGCACGTATCTATAAGTTTTATGCAAATACAGATCTGGATGTCCCAGCTCCCTTCCTGGGAATATTCTGATCATGATCTACACTATTTGCTGTTACATATCTAGCAATGCTGTCAACTTATAATCAACATTTGGTAACACTTATTGCTAAATGTAGCAAGCTAAGGATTCAAACATGCTGACAACACTATTATGGATGCAGAAAATACAACGAATCTTGCTAATTTGTGTACTACACAACATCTTTAATACTGTTTTTGGCATGATATGTGTATTTCTTTCTTTTTTTTCAAGATTTAATGTACTGGTACTGACGTGACGGGTACATATCTGACACAGCCTGGCTAGGTTGGTCGTACTGACGTGACGGGTACATAACTGACACAGCCTGGCTAGGTTGGTCGTACTGACGTGACGGGTACATATCTGACACAGCCTGGCTAGGTTGGTCGTATTGGCATGACGTGTACATATCTGACACAGCCTGGCTAGGTTGGTCGTATTGGCATGACGTGTACATATCTGACACAGCCTGGCTAGGTTGGTCGTATTGGCATGACGTGTACATATCTGACACAGCCTGGCTAGGTTGGTCGTATTGACATGACGTGTACATATCTGACACAGCCTGGCTAGGTTGGTCGTATTGACATGACGTGTACATATCTGACACAGCCTGGCTAGGTTGGTCGTATTGACATGACGTGTACATATCTGACACAGCCTGGCTAGGTTGGTCGTATTGACATGACGTGTACATATCTGACACAGCCTGGCTAGGTTGGTCGTATTGACATGACGTGTACATATCTGACACAGCCTGGCTAGGGTGGTCGTATTGACATGACGTGTACATATCTGACACAGCCTGGCTAGGTTGGTCGTACTGACGTGACGGGTACATATCTGACACAGCCTGGCTAGGTTGGTCGTATTGACATGACGTGTACATATCTGACACAGCCTGGCTAGGTTGGTCGTACTGACGTGACGGGTACATATCTGACACAGCCTGGCTAGGTTGGTCGTATTGACATGACGTGTACATATCTGACACAGCCTGGCTAGGGTGGTCGTATTGACATGACGTGTACATATCTGACACAGCCTGGCTAGGGTGGTCGTATTGACATGACGTGTACATATCTGACACAGCCTGGCTAGGGTGGTCGTATTGACATGACGTGTACATATCTGACACAGCCTGGCTAGGGTGGTCGTATTGACATGACGTGTACATATCTGACACAGCCTGGCTAGGGTGGTCGTATTGACATGACGTGTACATATCTGACACAGCCTGGCTAGGGTGGTCGTATTGACATGACGTGTACATATCTGACACAGCCTGGCTAGGTTGGTCGTATTGACATGACGTGTACATATCTGACACAGCCTGGCTAGGTTGGTCGTATTGACATGACGTGTACATAACTGACACAGCCTGGCTAGGGTGGTCGTATTGACATGACGTGTACATATCTGACACAGCCTGGCTAGGTTGGTCGTATTGACGTGACGGGTACATATCTGACACAGCCTGGCTAGGTTGGTCGTATTGACATGACGTGTACATATCTGACACAGCCTGGCTAGGGTGGTCGTATTGACATGACGTGTACATATCTGACACAGCCTGGCTAGGTTGGTCGTATTGACATGACGTGTACATAACTGACACAGCCTGGCTAGGGTGGTCGTATTGACATGACGTGTACATATCTGACACAGCCTGGCTAGGTTGGTCGTATTGACATGACGTGTACATAACTGACACAGCCTGACTAGGGTGGTCGTACTGACGTGACGGGTACATATCTGACACAGCCTGGCTAGGTTGGTCGTATTGACATGACGTGTACATATCTGACACAGCCTGGCTAGGTTCGTCGTATTGACATGACGTGTACATAACTGACACAGCCTGGCTAGGGTGGTCGTACTGACGTGACGGGTACATATCTGACACAGCCTGGCTAGGTTGGTCGTATTGACATGACGTGTACATATCTGACACAGCCTGGCTAGGTTCGTCGTATTGACATGACGTGTACATATCTGACACAGCCTGGCTAGGTTGGTCGTATTGACATGACGGGTACATATCTGACACAGCCTGGCTAGGTTGGTCGTATTGACATGACGTGTACATAACTGACACAGCCTGGCTAGGTTGGTCGTACTGACGTGACGGGTACATATCTGACACAGCCTGGCTAGGTTGGTCGTACTGACGTGACGGGTACATATCTGACACAGCCTGGCTAGGTTGGTCGTATTGACATGACGTGTACATATCTGACACAGCCTGGCTAGGGTGGTCGTATTGACATGACGTGTACATATCTGACACAGCCTGGCTAGGTTGGTCGTATTGACATGACGTGTACATAACTGACACAGCCTGGCTAGGTTGGTCGTACTGACGTGACGGGTACATATCTGACACAGCCTGGCTAGGGTGGTCGTATTGACATGACGTGTACATAACTGACACAGCCTGGCTAGGGTGGTCGTATTGACATGACGTGTACATATCTGACACAGCCTGGCTAGGTTGGTCGTATTGACATGACGTGTACATATCTGACACAGCCTGGCTAGGTTGGTCGTATTGACATGACGTGTACATAACTGACACAGCCTGGCTAGGTTGGTCGTACTGACGTGACGGGTACATATCTGACACAGCCTGGCTAGGTTGGTCGTATTGACATGACGTGTACATATCTGACACAGCCTGGCTAGGGTGGTCGTATTGACATGACGTGTACATAACTGACACAGCCTGGCTAGGTTGGTCGTATTGACATGACGTGTACATATCTGACACAGCCTGGCTAGGTTGGTCGTATTGACATGACGTGTACATAACTGACACAGCCTGGCTAGGTTGGTCGTATTGACATGACGTGTACATAACTGACACAGCCTGGCTAGGTTGGTCGTACTGACGTGACGTGTACATATCTGACACAGCCTGGCTAGGTTGGTCGTATTGACATGACGTGTACATAACTGACACAGCCTGGCTAGGTTGGTCGTATTGACATGACGTGTACATATCTGACACAGCCTGGCTAGGGTGGTCGTATTGACATGACGTGTACATATCTGACACAGCCTGGCTAGGTTGGTCGTATTGACATGACGTGTACATATCTGACACAGCCTGGCTAGGGTGGTCGTATTGACATGACGTGTACATATCTGACACAGCCTGGCTAGGGTGGTCGTATTGACATGACGTGTACATATCTGACACAGCCTGGCTAGGGTGGTCGTATTGACATGACGTGTACATATCTGACACAGCCTGGCTAGGGTGGTCGTATTGACATGACGTGTACATAACTGACACAGCCTGGCTAGGTTGGTCGTATTGACATGACGTGTACATATCTGACACAGCCTGGCTAGGGTGGTCGTACTGACGTGACGGGTACATATCTGACACAGCCTGGCTAGGGTGGTCGTATTGACATGACGTGTACATATCTGACACAGCCTGGCTAGGGTGGTCGTATTGACGTGACGTGTACATAACTGACACAGCCTGGCTAGGTTGGTCGTACTGACCTGACGTGTACATATCTGACACAGCCTGGCTAGGGTGGTCGTATTGACATGACGTGTACATATCTGACACAGCCTGGCTAGGGTGGTCGTACTGACGTGACGGGTACATATCTGACACAGCCTGGCTAGGGTGGTCGTATTGACATGACGTGTACATATCTGACACAGCCTGGCTAGGTTGGTCGTATTGACATGACGTGTACATAACTGACACAGCCTGGCTAGGTTGGTCGTACTGACGTGACGGGTACATATCTGACACAGCCTGGCTAGGTTGGTCGTATTGACATGACGTGTACATATCTGACACAGCCTGGCTAGGTTGGTCGTATTGACATGACGTGTACATAACTGACACAGCCTGACTAGGGTGGTCGTACTGACGTGACGGGTACATATCTGACGCGGTCTGACTAGGGTGGTCGTACTGACATGACGTGTACATATCTGACACGGTCTGACTAGGGTGGTCGTACTGACGTGACGTGTACATATCTGTCACGGTCTGACTAGGGTGGTCGTACTGACGTGACGTGTACATATCTGTCACGGTCTGACTAGGGTGGTCGTACTGACCTGACGGGTACATATCTGACACAGCCTGGCTAGGGTGGTCGTATTGACATGACGTGTACATAACTGACACAGCCTGGCTAGGTTGGTCGTATTGACATGACGTGTACATAACTGACACAGCCTGGCTAGGGTGGTCGTATTGACATGACGTGTACATAACTGACACAGCCTGACTAGGGTGGTCGTACTGACGTGACGGGTACATATCTGACGCAGTCTGACTAGGGTGGTCGTACTGACCTGATGGGTACATATCTGTCACGGTCTGACTAGGGTGGTCGTACTGACGTGACGGGTACATATCTGACACAGCCTGGCTAGGGTGGTCGTATTGACATGACGTGTACATATCTGACACAGCCTGGCTAGGGTGGTCGTATTGACGTGACGTGTACATAACTGACACAGCCTGGCTAGGTTGGTCGTACTGACCTGACGTGTACATATCTGACACAGCCTGGCTAGGGTGGTCGTATTGACATGACGTGTACATATCTGACACAGCCTGGCTAGGGTGGTCGTACTGACGTGACGGGTACATATCTGACACAGCCTGGCTAGGGTGGTCGTATTGACATGACGTGTACATATCTGACACAGCCTGGCTAGGTTGGTCGTATTGACATGACGTGTACATAACTGACACAGCCTGGCTAGGTTGGTCGTACTGACGTGACGGGTACATATCTGACACAGCCTGGCTAGGTTGGTCGTATTGACATGACGTGTACATATCTGACACAGCCTGGCTAGGTTGGTCGTATTGACATGACGTGTACATAACTGACACAGCCTGACTAGGGTGGTCGTACTGACGTGACGGGTACATATCTGACGCGGTCTGACTAGGGTGGTCGTACTGACATGACGTGTACATATCTGACACGGTCTGACTAGGGTGGTCGTACTGACGTGACGTGTACATATCTGTCACGGTCTGACTAGGGTGGTCGTACTGACGTGACGTGTACATATCTGTCACGGTCTGACTAGGGTGGTCGTACTGACCTGACGGGTACATATCTGACACAGCCTGGCTAGGGTGGTCGTATTGACATGACGTGTACATAACTGACACAGCCTGGCTAGGTTGGTCGTATTGACATGACGTGTACATAACTGACACAGCCTGGCTAGGGTGGTCGTATTGACATGACGTGTACATAACTGACACAGCCTGACTAGGGTGGTCGTACTGACGTGACGGGTACATATCTGACGCAGTCTGACTAGGGTGGTCGTACTGACCTGATGGGTACATATCTGTCACGGTCTGACTAGGGTGGTCGTACTGACGTGACGTGTACATATCTGTCACGGTCTGACTAGGGTGGTCGTACTGACATGACGTGTACATATCTGTCACGGTCTGACTAGGGTGGTCGTACTGACATGACGTGTACATATCTGACACAATCTGACTAGGGTGGTCGTACTGACGAAACATGTACAATCCTGACACAGTCTGACTAAGGTGGTCGTAATGACGTGACGTGTACATACCTGACACAGTCTGTCTGGGGTGGTCGTACTGACCTGACGAGTGCATACCTGACGCAGTCTGACTAGGGTGGTCGTACTGACCTGATGGGTGCATACCTGACACAGTCTGTCTGGGGCGGTCGTACTGACCTGACGAATGCATACCTGACACAGTCTGACTAGGGTGGCCGTATTGACGTGACGGGTGCATACCTGACACAGTCTGACTAGGGTGGTCATACTCACGTGACGGGTGCATACCTGACACAGTCTGACTATGGTGGGCGTATTGACGTGACGAGTGCATACCTGACACAGTCTGACTAGGGTGGTCATACTCACGTGACGGGTGCATACCTGACACAGTCTGACTATGGCTGGCGTATTGACGTGACGAGTACATACCTGACACAGTCTGTCTGGGGTGGCCGTACTGACCCGACGAGTGCATACCTGATACAGCCTGACTAGGGTGGTCGTACTGTGACAGGTACATAACTGACACAGTCTGACTAAGGTGGCCGATTGACTTGACGGATACATACCTGACGCAGTCTGACTAATGTGGTCGAACTTGCTTGACGGGTTCATAACTGACACAGTCTAACTAGAACGGTCGTACTGACGTGACGTGTACATACCTGACACAGCCTGACTAGGGTGGTCGTATTGACGTGACGTGTACATACCAGACACAGTCTGACTAGGGTGGTCGTACGGACGTGACGGGTGCTTTCTTGACACAGTCTGACTAAGTTGGTCGTACTGACTTGACGGGTGCATGTCTGACACAGTCTGACTAGGGTGGTGGTACAGGCGTGACGGATGTATATCTGACACAGTCTGAGTAGAGTGGTCGTACTGACTTGATGTGTACATACCTGACACAGTTTGACTAGGGTGGTCGTAATGACTTAACGGGTGCACAACTGAAATATTCTGACTAGGGTGGTCGTACTGACGTGACGGGTGCATACCTGACAAAATCTGACTAAGGTGGTAGTACTGACGTGACGGGTGCACAACTGACATATTCTGACTAGGGTGGTCGTACTGACGTGACGGTTGCATACCTGACAAAGTCTGACTAGTGTGGTAGTACTGACGTGACGGGTGCACAACTGACACATTCTGACTAGGGTGGTCGTACTGACGTGACGAGTGCGCAACTGACACAGTTTGACTAGGCCGTTCGTACTGACGTGACGGGTGCACAACTCACACAGTCTGACTAGGGTGGTCGTACGGACATGACGGGTGCACAACTGACACAGTCTGACTAAGGTGGTCGTACTGACGTGACGAGTGCGCAACTGACACAGTTTGACTAGGGTGGTCGTACTGATTTGACTGGTGCACAACTGACAGAGTTTGACTAGAGTGGTCGTACTGACGTGACGAGTGCGCAACTGACACAGTCCGACTAAGGTGGTCGTACAGACGTGACTGGTGCGCAACTGACACAGTTTGACTAGGGTGGTCGTACTGACGTGACTGGTACGCAACTGACACAGTTTGACTAGGGTGGTCGTACTGACGTGACTGGTGCGCAACTGACACAGTCTGACTAGGGTGGTCGTACTGACGTGACGAGTGCGCAACTGACACAGTCTGACTAGGGTAGTCGTACTGATTTGACTGGTGCACAACTGACAGAGTCTGACTAAGGTGGTCGTACTGACGTGACTGGTGCGCAACTGACACAGTTTGACTAGGGTGGTCGTACTGACTTGACTGGTGCGCAACTTACACAGTCTGACTAGGCTGGTCGTACTGACGAGACGTGAACATACCTGACACAGTCTGACTAGGGTGGTTGTACTGACGTGACATGTGCCCACCTGACACAATCTGACTAGGGTGGTCGTTCTGGTGTGACTTGTGCATAACTGACACAGTCTGACTAGGGTGATCGTACTGACATGACTTGTGCATAACTGACACAGTCTGACTAGGGTGGTCGTACTGACGTGACGGGTGCATAACTCACACAGTCTGACTAGGGTGGTCGTTCTTGCGTGACTGGTGCACAACTGCCACAATCTGACTAGAGAGGCCGAATTGACCTGACGGGTGCATAACTGACACAGTTTGACTAGGGTGGTCGTTCTGGCGTGACTGGTGCACAACTGACACAGTCTGACTAGGGTGATCGTACTGACGTGACTTGTGCATAACTGACACAGTCTGACTAGGGTGGTCGTACTGACGTGACGGTTGCATAACTCACACAGTCTGACTAGGGTGGTCGTTCTGGCGTGCTTGGTGCACAACTGACATAATCTGACTAGGGTGACCGTACTGACGTGACGAGTGCTTACCTGACACAGTCTGACTAGGGTGGTCGTTCTGTCGTGACTGGTGCACAACTGACACAATCTGACTAGGGAGGCCGAAATGACGTGACGAGTGCATAACTGACACAGTTTGACTAGGCTGGTCGTACTGACGTGACGTGAACATACCTGACACAGCCTGACTAGGGGAGCCGTACTGACCTGACAGGTGCATACCTGACACAGTCTGACTAGGGTGGTCGTTCTGGCGTGACTGGTGCACAACTGACGCAGTCTGACTAGGGTGGTCGTACTGACGTGACTTGTGCACAACTGACCCAGTCTGACTAGGGTGGTCGTACTGACGTGACTTGTGCATAACTGACACAGTCTGACTAGGGTGGTCGTTCTGTCGTGACTGGTGCATAACTGACACAGTCTGACTAGGGTGGTCGTTCTGGCGTGACTGGTGCACAACTGACACAGTCTGACTAGGCTGGTCGTACTGACGTGACGTGAACATACATGACACAGTCTGACTAGGGTGGTCGTACTGACGTGACTTGTGCATAACTGACACAGTCTGACTAGGGTGGTCGTTCTGGCGTGACTGGTGCACAACTGACAGTCTGACTAGGGTGGTCGTACTGACGAGACTTGTGCATAACTGACACAGTCTGTCTAGGGTGGTCGTTCTGAAGTGACTGGTGCACAAATGACACAGTCTGACTAGGGTGGTCGTACTGACGAGACTTGTGCATAACTGACACAGTCTGTCTAGGGTGGTCGTTCTGGCGTGACTGGTGCACAAATGACACAGTCTGACTAGGGTGGTCGTACTGACGTTACTGGTGCACAACTGACACATTTTGACTAGGGTGGTCGTTCTGACGTGACTGGTGCACAACTGACACAGTCTGACTAGGGTGGTCATACTGACGAGACTTGTGCATAACTGACACAGTCTGTCTAGGGTGGTCGTTCTGGCGTGACTGGTGCACAAATGACACAGTCTGACTAGGGTGGTCGTACTGACGTTACTGGTGCACAACTGACACATTCTGACTAGGGTGGTCGTTCTGACGTGACTGGTGCACAACTGACACAGTCTGACTAGGGTGGTCGTACTGACGTTACTGGTGCACAACTGACACATTCTGACTTGGGTGGTCGTACTGACGTGACTTGTGCATAACTGGCCCAGACTGAATAGGGTGGTCAGACTGGTTTGACAGGTGCATAACTGACCCAGACTGAATAGGGAGATTGTGATGGCTTGGCGAGTGCATACCTGACACATTCTGCATAGGGTCCTCGAACTGACTTGGCGAGTGCACTATTGACACAGTATGAATATTGTGGTCGAACTGGCTTGCCGAGTGCACAACCGTTACATTCTGAATTGTGTAGTCGTGGTGAAATGGCGGGTGCCCAAATGATACATTCAGAATAGGGTGGTCGTGGATTTACAACTATACGAACAATGCTAATGTTGCTGTTATATGATATATGAGATATCACTAGAAAAGAGTGAAATTGATGGGTGTCCATTAGGAATCTTTGTGGCGTTGGTTTTATCTTACTAAAATTAAGAAACTTCTTTAAAATTCTAAAAGCACTAAGCAATGCCTTAGCCTATTCCTGCTTAGCACTATTTTGTTTGAGCTTATTTAAATATTGTAAATTTTGTAACTAAAAATGTAGCTCGGTTACAGTTTAAGCAGAAACTGTTCATGTTTAAGATTGTAAACATTTTAATTAAGGTCAATACATAAAATGAGGTGAGTGATGTTGTTTTGTTTTTGTTTTGTTTTAGCGTGGGAACAAATTATCGCAGGAAATGTGATAAATATGTAATCAATGTGAACAATTTTTTCGCATTCTGCTTGACAGAAGGCAAGAAAATGTGTCTCCAACATGCTTTAAGCCTCACCAAATAAATGAATGGGACACAAATTACTTGAATGGCGTGTGAATTTAAACAACAATAGGTCATTTGTGTTTACAGAAACGGCAAACTTTACACATAAAGGGCAATCCAAGTCTCCAGGTGTCTGACTAAACAACTAAATAACTATTTGAGAACAAGCTCAGACGGTCTTTAATGGTGGTATCCGAAAGTTCCCTATATACATGTAATAACATCGTGAAATAAATCGCTTTACTTGTTCATTATTTCCAAATTCACAAATAAGAATGGTGGGGATTTCAACAAAACTAGATGTCAACGTCAGAGCTACGTCGTATTTACCCAGATGAAGATGTATCGTGATCTCAAAAGTAAGTAGTCACGTGGATTTCTTAGTTCAAAAATAGTTACTTGTGCAGCGATGCTCGGATTGGAAATACATGTTTGTAATGACCAATTGTGTGGAATGCTTTAATATTCAGATGGATATAGGGCATTAATAATTACAGTTTCGCGGGACCTTTTCAGGTATCAATATTTTATTTAGTTACAAGTAAGAAAAATGGTCCACTCTGTCGAATACCACCTATAAAGCTGGAATTTACATTAGTTACATCACTGATAAAAATGGGTAAATAGTTTTGTTTGTGTAAAGTAAAACATGTGTTTCAAGTTTGCAAAATACTCGGACATTGGTTTGTTTTTATTGCACTACTATTTCTATTACAATAAACCAGCTTTCACGGTAGTACTGCATGTAAGATTACTAGTGTAGCACGTCAACTGGCAATTATTTCATCTACTTGTTTTTACAATGTAACAAGAATATTGCGTTATCAAACGTTTGTTACAAACGGTAAGTTATTGAACATTTGATATCTCAATTATGGTTGCAGATGGAAAAACACAAGTGACGTAACTGGCGCTTTATTGTCTGTATAGAATGTCGTAAACTAACCGACAGCGGCGTTATCGCGACATGGTGTCGTGGTTATGTAAGCACGCTTTAATTGGGCGACTTCATTTCTCAGAAAGCGTACGCACTTTAAAATAAATGTTTCTTAGACAAACTATACTTGTTTGCACCATGGTGCAATGTTGAGAAATATATATGTCTGGATTTAATGGCGTCATTAACGAATGATACATTTGAAACTTATATCGGCAATAAGACACTCGCCCACTTTCAATGATGGAAGGGTCCCTTTCCCGTTTCAAAAACACCTTTCTCGTGTTCGAAATGCGGAAGAGTCGAGCTTATATAATAAATACAGAACAATGGTAGGTCAACATTTTGATTTAAATCAGTCATGTATATATACATATAAATCATATATGATAAAATGCGTTCCACAAATACATGACTGTGTATATGTGTGTACATACCCTCTTAAACGATATGGAGATATAATTCGGCCTCTCGTGATCAAAGTACTAATACTCGATGCATTTTTCCCACTCTACTCCAGGAGAAAAATGGTTCTTTTTAAAAGCGTACAAAACAAAGGATCCTAATATTGTATTATGTTGTTGTTCGCCTATTTTTAATATCCTATTTGTTGTTTCGTAAACATCTTATGTAATGTCTCCTTTCACAAACAATTTAATACATACAGTTTAATTTCTTTTCTTTTTTTCAATTATACTAACATGTTATTTTGTTTAATGGTTTCACTCGATAAAGAAATATGTCCATGCCCTGGCAGCATTAATATCACAGCATTGCAAGGCCACAAACATGAAGCTGGCTTCACTTATTAATTTATAGGTATGACTCGGATACGTGTTGTGTAAATTATGTTTTTGTACATTTTTAAATGCACGTCCACGTGCAAGTAAAATCTATAAGTGTTAAAACTAAATGTCTAGATCATGTGATCGTTTTCAACCAATCAAAAGAAGCTTCGCAAATTAAAATATTGTGTCCATGATGGAAAGAAAAGTCTCAGGAAATGTGTTCTAGATGTAAGTTCCTACCTGGTACAGTTTGTGTTGAACTTTTGTTACCTTTGTGTTAGTTTTTCTCGGACTCCGTTTAAAACTGTGAGTTTATGAAATACTTCGAAAATTGTGAATAAATATTGCCTAAAACTATTCTGCAAATGTGAAGAAACAATGTATTAATCAAGTTGGTAAAGAAAGTAAGTTTTATACTCTTATTTTTTTTACTCCATATATCTTTGCCAATTATTCTTAAGAAAACTCCAATTTATCATGTAGTATTTTTATGAGTTAGTGTTTTGTGAATTTCAGTTTTAAGAATTGTCGACTATTACACGTTTGTTCCAAAAACTTTTGATACCGGTTAAGTAAACACTGAAAACTTAAAAAGATAAATCTTAACAACAACATTTTAAAACTGTGTTGACAGTTTGAATGCAAATGCATGTACTTTCCTTCGACTTTTTGTCAACTTTTTTTTTCATTATCATCTTGCGTTTTTCTAACAGTACTTGTAGACTGAGAGTCCATTTCTAAGTGTATGCATGTACTGCCTTTGTCATTATTGTCAGAATTTATATATTTTTCAATGTCTAAGTAAAAGGCATACTCGTCGTACATTATAACATTCAATTTAATTTCTCAATTATTGATAAGTTATACATTGTGTTTTTATTTAAATAAAGTAAGTTGAATACAAACCACACAAACACACATAATCATAGTCTAAAATACTACACAAAACAAACACAAGCTCTGTTGTTGTGGTGGTTGTTGTTTTTGTTTTTTTTCAAATGGTCCGTTGTCTTCAAGAATCGTGTCTGTTTGTCCGATCTGCACAGTCCATCATCGGTTTCTGAAAGACGGGATGGCTGTCACCGGCGTACAATTAGGGGACTGTTAATCAGTTGTGCCTTGGCGAAACTGTATTGAGAATGTGACAAGAGAAATGGAGTCGAGTCTCATATTATCGTCCAAGACCTGGCGGTTGCTCTCTCATCTCCTGCGATGCGAACAGAGGGAATCAGAATGATTGCCGCAGTGCACGCATGCGTGTAAGGCAACATGGCGGGAACAATACGGTGCGCGGTGAAACAAATGATGCGTGAGGAATAATCGCTGTAGATGGCAACACATATTACACAGTTACCGGGCCCTCAATCGGCATTTGATCGGCTGGAAATTATATTAATTCTGTGTAGGAAATTTGTCTTTAACAGCGATAATGAATAGAGCGGGCCACCGGGCAATAAATCTTCATCGCAGAGATCGGTTGTAAGGGAAACGGAAATAATTTGTCGCTATCTTGATATTGGCGTTATGCACTGGGCAGGAAAAGAAATACGGGCAAGAGGAGGGTTATTGTAGCATCGCTGCCATGGTGGCACGCGCAATGTCTGACGTCAATAGCGGTGAAATATCGTCTGCCGAAATTTATGGACCATCTTACGAGACAAGTTGGCAAATATATAATCCGAAATGTTTGTCGTTGTTTTGTTAATTTGTACATTTTCAAAGAGTGACAAACGACTTTACATAAATCAAAGGATTTTATTTACTATTTTCCTCGATATTCAAATAAGCTGTTCGCAGAATAGGTAGCATAAAGCATACATAATACGACGATGGTATGTTTATAAAAGCGATTGTGTTTGACAAACACGCATTTGAATAAACCAAGTTTGCCAGTAAGGATGGTTTCATGCAAGACGACGACGACGACAACAACAACAACAACAAAATAACATGTCCCCAATAACGTTTATTAATTAATACACACACTATTTAATAAACTGACCTCTTTAATACACACAACAGCTAGTCAAGTTAAATAAGCACAATGTTAATTTCGTATTTACCAGTTCTACAAATCATTAATTAACTGTGTTAACAACAGTATACATAAAAGACACACCCGGAGGTAAGACTATATCCAGTATGCAAAATATCGTGTTTGCTCTTCTTGGCATCTATTGGCAATATGTTTGCAATATGAACACGAGCGATTATTTGCTTTGTAAATTTACAAAGATACAACAAAACGTGATGAGAAGAAATGATGCGAAAGAAAAAGAAACACAAATCAGCACTCTTTTTCGAAACAGCATTCCAAATATGACTATTAAACTTTCTGTTTTTGAGCATAAAAGATAAATAGACGCTGAAAAGGGCGGCATTGTAATCAATAATGTAACAATAATGCATTCACATTCGCATCGGCGACGCAGAATCGAAATACATGGATAATTGATTCATTCGTGGTTGCCATGAATAAAGTAGTGCATGCATATATATGCAAATATTGGCGGGCCAGTCAGGCGTTATGCCGTTTTCAAATAAATTGTGCATTTAAGTTAACCGTTACATTCGCCTCGGTACGCAGATTTCAAGAGTGACTGAATGCCGTTTGGAAACGTAATTTCGGTGCTTAAATATTGTCGAAACGCAACGTTTTTGCTGCATATATATAACAAAACATATAGTCTTACATTCAAAGAAATTTATTTCCGAAAAAATATGCGACACGTTTCCAGCTAAACAATTAATAACAAAACAAGCAAATTTTATCTGTAAACAAATATTCGGATCAGTCGCGCTAAATTGCCATACCAGGGAATACATTCAAACATTTTCACAACTTGGTCAAACTTGATCCAGCCAGATTATACTGTTCAGTCATTGGCTTTAAATTAATATTGTTGTTTAGTTAATCGAAAACAATGAAACCGACCATGTTACTTAAAAAAAACATATTTAACATTGGTATTAACCCACGTACAATTTTACATTATTTATCGTTAGCTTAGTGCATTAGCATTTACAATACTAATACTTTATCAAAATTACACATTGTAAAATTGCTAGTTGAAAATAAATTCAACAAATGAATGTGAATTACGTTTTATTCATTCGGTCGGAAAAAAACACATTATACACCAAAGACGATTTGAATAGAAAAGCTAATAAAGTCTTAGTATTTTGGAAATAAAATAACTGTAACGATCGTCTTACGAACCATTTAAATGTTAATCTGGGAAAGAAAAAGATGATGTTTATCTTTTATTAAAACAAATTCGCTGACAAATTTCGATTTACTCATGCAAAACTGTCCGTCAACAATTTATCCCATTATAGACAAAATTGATACATGGTAAAAAACTTAGCAACAACTGTGTAAAAATAAGCTTAACCTACAAGAATTTACATAATATAATTACACAATTAATTATGCTGATAAAGTTGTGGCTGATATATCGGTTTATACATACATAAATGTTGTGTATTTTAATGAAAGGTATTTTAATGACACAGGCGTCACAAAGATGGTGGAATTTTCCATCAATATTTTTACAGGCGTATTCAGAAATAACAGTAATTGCTTTAAAAAGAATTGCTTTAAAAAGAAAGAAACTCCTAAAAATAAAGAGCATTTTATACCCATGTGAGTAGGGGGAGAAGGATCGGGAAAATGTATTGTTATACCAGACTACTTTGTTTTTGAGATTTGACGAAGGGTACCCGCGTTGTGAATGGTGTCTGTCTGAGAACCAGGCACATCATCTATACTTCTGATAGTTGATTTCTCAGCAGAAGGTCTTCATATTTGGGCTCGTGAATCCGAAATGATACTCTGCTGTATATATCGACAAGTTCCCGGATGTTACTAAAGATACACGTGGTCTCGTCGAAACCAAGGTAACCGTCGCGTGACACAACGGGAAAATGTTCTACACTGTCTTGAAATCTGTCATGAAATAGAAAGAGCGTATCAGAAACAAATTGTTTACTGGAAATTATACACTAGTGGCTTAAACAAGGTGGTATCCGACAGTTTGCCTATATCAAAAGTAAAGACGACGTTGAACGCTAACTTTATTGTGAGACAGTACATAAAAAACAAAACAAAAACTTTATTTCCAAAATCTATAAAAGCACGATAGTCGTCTCTGCTTAAACAGATTTCGACGTCAGAGTGGATTACTCGTATAACGATATAAGATAATCCCAAAAGTAATTCGTCACGTGGTATGTTTAGTTTAAACATAGATGTCTCTGCAACGTGGCTCAGATAGGAAATATCTGCTTGCAGTGCCGTGTGGCGATTACTGTTGTTGTTGTTGTTTTTCACACAGATCTAGGGCATCAATAAACAGCATTTTGCAGAACCTTTTCAGGTTAAAATGACTTGTTTGGTTATATGAGGAAAACTATTTTGTGCAAACTGTCGGATACTGCCGTTAAATTTAAATGTCAATTAAAAGGGCAGATAGAAGTCCTTACATTCACTTTGTACATATATTTTTTTCAGTTTGTCTAATTGTGTTGGCATAAGAATTGACTAGTCATGCAATCCAATGTCCATGCAGAAATTATGGTTTCAGATTAATTGCATGACGTGCACGCTACTATATTAATGCAAAATAAAAATGGTAAAGTATCTTTAAGGTAGCATCGGACAGTTTGCTTACATCAAATACCAACAAACCTCATCCCCGTTTGTGGGAATCTCTGCAAAAACTCATGCTTAAATCTAAATAACGTCGGCTTTGAACATTGCATCAATTGTTAGAAAGTACAAATCGTGAAAACTCGCCCTGAATGATCATATTTTACAAATCTATAAATAAGAAAGATGGTGACGGCATTACCATAATGAAGTTATACCGTGATCTGCAAAGTAAGCGGTCACATGTTTTTCTTAGTTTAAAAATAGCTGTATCTTCAGCATGGCTCAGATAGAAAAAACCTGTTTGTTATGACGAGTGGGGATTCAGGCTTCACTGTTTACAGCGATCTTGGGCATAATGAATAGCATTTTGAGACCTTAGGTAACAATGACTTATATGGTAATTTGAAGAAATATATCTGGTTCAAACGATCGGATTCCACCTGTACTGAGCATTTGAAGCAGTACGTAGTCATTGTATTCTTTCAAGCCATTTGCTCGACCATAAGACTTACGTACATTGGCAGCACAGACTGCTGGCTTCCGGAAGTCATGTGCATGGCATGAACAACCCGGGCACGTATCCATGTATACACATTGTAAGAGTAGAGCTATTTTAGGGTAATATCTTGCTCAATGAAATAAGCAACAACCTGACTAAGACTTGAACCTCGGTTTGTCTTGTCTCTAATCATATTAACTACTGACTATCCTTTTAAAGATTAATTTAAAACCGGTAGTAACCACAGCATCCCACTTTTATCCGGTATTTCTTTGAAATAGTCTTACTTACCTTACACTTACGACATATGGAACATTTTCTGACTTCCTTGACTGTCGGACGACAAAACTTCCATTTGCCCATGCTCGCAATGCCTTCTCTGATTGGTTCTTTGTGCATGACGTCACTGTAACGTCGCGTGTTTCGTCACTTAAATCCTCTATTAAAAGTCCATCAAGAAACTCGACGAAACTCTCACTGTGTTCTTCCAGCATCCTTTTTACAGAAAACAAACATCTTATCATTGTCTATGATGCTTGGGGTGATGAATCTTAGATTATTAGATGGTTAAATTGCAAGGACGATTAGGTTACTATATCATGAAGTAGTATCCAGACACGTACAAATTATCGACACCAGTATTTAGTGTAGTCCAACCATATGTTAAGCAAAATAATGAAAATGTGTAACATGAAAAAAGAAAGAAAAAAAACTGTTACATAAGAAAGCTAATCATCAACATAGTATTTCTCATGTAGTTAAGTTATGCATTGCGACCTATCCAATGTTTTCATTCATATCACCTCATTACCTATGTTATGATCTTGACAAGGTTTAGCCGGCGCTTATTAGTTCGTTTCGATTAAAGTTGAGCCCAATGGGGTGTATCATACGATATTGTTTTGGTCTTCTGCGTTTTTTATTTCCTATTTTGAATTGTTTTGTACCGATTACATTGTTTCACCGGAGCTGGAATGTCTCTATTTTTCAAAATGCATCGTCCCAAAATTTCATAATGCCAAGTTTCAATCTAACTGGATCACGTCCTAAATATGTAAATGAAATTCAAACTTAACACTTACTAGTTGATAGTTTATTTTATTACTAGATAATATAATATGTATATAAGCTCATTGTGTCTGCTTTAACTCCCGATGCAGGTGTTTACTGTTAGTTGTTTCACTTTGACGGGATATTTATATTTACACTGTTTGTTTGATAGAAAAACCTCCAGGATGTGCGAGGCTGGAGCGCTCCACAAACCAGGTTTAAGCACCCCAGTTGGCCCTTTTGCCGACTGACCGTTCCAAGGCGGTAACTGATGGTTTTTCTTTTTGTGTGTCATGTCTCGTCTCTGTTTTTGTCACATTTATATTTACCCTGTTTGCCTTTGTCTAGAGATAGATTAAAAATTAAATATCTGTATATTGATAGGACCTTTTCTTATTTACCTATTCAAACTTAACACTTACGTTCGCAGATGACGTATGTGTACTTTAAGATCGTTAATAGTCGTCGATCCCCGTAAATACTTCTTTCGTTCAGTTGTCTTCTTATCCTGCAGAACACCAATATGTTCATCTACCTTCTCCTTTTTTATTCGAGTCTCCTCATGTTTCTGCGTTAACCGCCGTAGGTTTTCGTCAAACCTTAATTGATAGTAACATAACAGTAATAATATAGATTAAAGCAATTTTCTCTCAGTTTCATCTTTTCATAACGCTCTGCTATTTTCCTTACAATCAGGTGAATTAAAGCAAATAAGTTGTTTTAATAACTCGCAACACAAAAATACATAACGTGTCGCAAATATTTAAAGCCACATGAAAACTGTTTTCTGTAACTGTAACAAAGATTGGGATTTTAATAACCGCTTATTTGCTGATGATATTTATGCGAACATGTATGAATTACTTCAAGTAAAGTCAAGCCAGTTATTAAAGTCAAGTAAACATGCCAGTTATTAAAGTCAAGTAAACATGACAGTTATTAAAGGTGTCAGTTTGCCTATATTTATTACTTGCAACAACAACTTACAACTGGACTGGAGAATGTGTTCATAATTGCTGCATAAACGTATTTTGATTAAGAAAAGGTTGTTTATAATATTACCTCAACTATTAGTCAGCACTATAAAAAGTACGATTGGGGATTTCGGCTAAATATAGATACCGACATCAGTGTTGATTACCCGGATGATCATGTAACGTTATCTCAAAAGTAAGTGGTCACATGATTTTCCTAGTTTAAACATAGCTAACTATGCAGCGTGGCTCATATAGGAAATGCATGTATATGTAAAATCAAGCGGGGAGTTATGGTTAATTTTACACATACATGTATAGCACCAATAAAAAGCATTCGCAACATATTTTTTCAGGTAACAATAATTTATGTGGTTGCATGAGAGAAAAAATTGTCCGAACTATCGTTAACCACCCTTAAAGGTGGTATCCAACAGTTTGGACAAAATTTGATTTTCTCCAATAATCAAATAATTCATTGTTATCTGAAAAGTTCATGGAAATTACTGTTCATTGATGTCCTAGATCTGTGTGAGCAGTCTGACATAAATCAGCAAACAAATTTCCTATCCGAGCCACGCTACAGAGACAGCTTTTTTTAAAACTTTGAAAACCACGCGACCACTTACTTTTGAGATCACGATATATAGTCATCCGGGTAATCCGCCCTGACGTCGATATTTACTTTTAGCAGAGACCACTATCGAGTTTTGAATTCGGTTAAAAAGAATACAGGTTTAGAGTGACTTTTTTCGCGATAATTTTTATCTAATAATTCAGTTAGTGTTCAAAATTGTATATATTGAGACTAAAGTATAAATGAATACACAAATTATGCCAAAATTCCCTTAAAAGTGGTTCAATATTGTTATATGTATTAAATATAAGCAAACTGTCGGACACCACCTTTAAAAATAGAACGCTTGGTTTATTTGTGTCACAGTGTTTATCTTTTTTGAAATTAATTTATCTGGTAAAATATGCTCCACTGAGTCTATGCAGTTTTAAAAGATCATTTTTGCAACAACAACAAAAACAAAAAATAATAATAATAATAAATATACGTTAGAACAAACCAACAATCTTACGCCTGTATATCCGGTGCCGATCTGACCGAAAGGCCACTCGCCAGCTCCTTGAGTTTGGTCACGTGGCTATCCAACAGTGTCAGTACCATATGGAGGCCGTCGGAGATTCGAGACTGCAAGCGCAATTCCTGAAAAATCGATTTAAAATTGGCCAGTCAGTTGTCGCCCTTTAAACAGGATCACAAAAAAAAAAGATATTATCCAAATTTCTAAAATAAATGAAATAATATAAAGTATCCCTCATTCTTTTATCTAAACAACACAATCCAAAAGACAAACAACAGCAACAACAAAAACAAACAAACAATACAAAACAAAAACACACAAACACAAAGAAAAACAACAACAACATGCGTCCCCACCCTCGGCTGTTGGGTGGGTTGCTGAGATATGTCGGACTCGGACCTACAGTATGTATGTGAGACTAGCAAGTCAATAAATGTTACAGTGTCATTGTTCGTTTAATTTGAATTTATCGGAATGGACCACTGATCCATGCGAGCTCATGATTAAAAAATGATCGACATGATAAAGAATACCCACAATCAGTTCTTAAATAACCAAATAACTCGCTGTTACCAGAACAGGTCAAACGACTTACTGTTTTATTGATGCCCTGCATCTATGTGAAAAGGGAAACAACACCCCACTCGTCACCACAAATGTGTATTTCCTATCTAAGTCACGCCGCACTGTTAGCAATTAAAACTAAGAAAACCATGTGATCACTTGCTTTTGAGTTTACTTTAAGTCATAAACCTACTAAGTCGCTCTAGCGTCGATATCTGTTTTAGCAGAAATCCCCAAGTTGCTTTTTTATTGATTTGAAAGAATAAACATTTACAGCGGTTTATTTCACGATTTCACTGTCTAAAAAACTAAAATAGTGTGGAAATTGTACTTAATTGAAAGTACGATCTTATGATGAAATTATGCCGTAAGATATTGCTACATGTATTTGACATAAGCCAACTATCAGATACCATATTTAAAGATACTATCCGACGGTTTGCCTGTATCAATTACATGTAACAAATATTGCTACTGTTTTGGGGAGTTTAGGCATAGTTGCTGCATAAGCTCATATTCTCGTCTAAGACGATTTAGAACACTTACTATATTGTTAGACTATACTTATCGCGAACAAAATCACTCTAAATGTTCATTTTTGCCAAATCTATAAAAAAAAAAGCAGGATAAAAAAATGCTAAAAAACGATATCGCCGTCAGAGCGGACTATCCGGACGGACTACCCGAACGACAATTTAACGTGATCTCAAAAACGAGTTGTCACGTGGTTTTCTTAGTTTAAAAAATATGTATCTCTGCAGCAATGCTCAGATAGGAAATGCCTGTTTGCATTGTCGAGTGGGGATTTATACTTAATAGTTTACACAGACCTAGAGCATCAATGAAAAGAATGTTGCATGACCTTTTCCGGTAACAAAGAGGTATTTGGTTAGTTGAGAAAAACGATGTCGGCCCTCAATCGCTCACCCGAGAACATAGGCATTTAGTTGGCTCATATCTAGCATCAAGTTATTAAGAGTTATTTACTTTAGAAATCTTTGGTGAAGACTGGACCATTAGTCAGCGTCGCACCACATAGGCTCTTTCATGGTGATTATAAAAATGACTTGATAATTTAATGTTTTGATGTCTGAGGGTGCGCGGGGTTGTTCATTGTAATCTTTTAGCTTCGCTATTATTTTCTACAAAATGTTATCATTTTGAGGAAGTTTACACATTATTTCTATTTATAATAAAATTCTGGGAGATTAAAAATCTATTATAAATATACTAACTTATACAGCACACACTAAAAGAAACTTATATTGGTTTTTCAAAGACACATTGCTATTTATTAAAATCTATAAATATTATATTATCACAGTTTAGCATAAAAACTAAGTCTAATGTATATGACGCTTATCGTAAAATACCTATGCATTATACCCCAGAACGTTAACTAAGACAAAGTATACATAATTCTTAAGAACTTTAAAATATGTCGACATAGGGTTTATGCCTGCTATTATAAGGACCCGTGTTTGTTATGCTTCTACTCTCTGAAAAAGCAAGGATCGTATGGAGACGTGAATAAGGAGTATAGTTCTCTATGTAACCAAGAACTATAGATGTGATGGGTTAGCTTTGTGTAGCGTAGAGATACTATTTTGTACATATGTACGACCAGGTGCCCCAGCAAGGATATAACATACTATTAATACTTATTCTATTGTTAAAACACATAATTATAAAATAGTATACAATGTAGTTAACAGAAATGACGTTTGGACATATCGTTTTGATATCTCTATCCGGCTGACCCTTTTTAGGACAATTAGTGTGGCCACTGGGCCGATAACAGCATTTCCGAGGATTTGACCTAGTGACCTGCTTACTCCTAGGGACCCAGTTCATAACTCATCTACGATTTCATGCAGGCAAAAACTCTGACTACGTTTAGTAAAGATTGGGTCATTAATGTGGTCTCTAGCGTATTACAAGGGTTTTCTTAGATTTGACCTAGTGACCTACTTTTTGACCCCACGTGACCCAGTTATGAACAAACTTATCCAAGATTTCTTGCAGGCAAACATTCTGACCAAGTTTATTGAAGATTGAGCCATAGATAAGGTCTCTAGCATGTTCACAAGGTGTTTTTCTCTCAAAAATTTGACCTAATGACCTAATAACAAACTTATCCAAGATATCTTTCAGACAAACACTGGCCAAGTTTAATGAAGGCTGAATAAAAATTGTAGCCTCTAGTGTATTCACAATCTAATTGTTGACACCGCAAGACGAACACCGGACAACGGACGAAGGGGTTTCAGAGAAGCTCACCTTGAGCGCGTTGTGCTCAGGTGAGCTAAAATATTGTTCCAACTGTCTGATACCATCTTTAATCAAGATTACATGCCCGCCGCTTCCTTTCCGGTCCTTTATTGGTAGTACAAAAATAAACGAGAGATAATTTCTTTTCTTTTATCTCTATTGAGATAAGATCTATAAGCTCTAAATTTGTTTGTTTTTTAATACAGTGTACTTTCTTTCTATGTACTTTGTAACCTGAAACTAAAGTTATTAACAAGTTACACGATTCTTCTATATAAAATATAGAAATAAGAATGATATATCAAAAGATAATTGATAGTTTATTTGGCGCTCCCCTATTTTTTAAAATTTATATTAAAGAATGTCCTTAAATCTAGTACGCTTGTGTCATACAAAAAATGCCTGTGTTGATACACTTCATTGTTAAGTATAAAGAAATTCATCTTCCTTTTCATTATTACTTTTTTTATTATTTATGCATTTATACTCTTTTGCTCTCATGTTTTTTTTATTATTATTATTCTTTTCCATTTAAACTAAAAGAGAGACTAAATTTGGAGGTATGTCGACTCGAAAATAAAAAAAATTAAAATGGTTTATATAATGTAAATCTCGGAAGCTGTTTATTTTCCAAACCTTCTTGTGCCAAAGATCTTTAAAGAAAAACATGTTAAATTTTAAACCAAGATGAAAACAGGGTTAAAATTCTAACCAAATTTCTTTAAAAATCGCGTGGTCTGTAAGATGGAAATATCTAAAACGTTTCAACATGTTTAAACTAATTTAGTCATATAAATATCAGCAGTACGGAATAACTAGGGAATATACGTCACAACCCGTACAATGATCGTCTTAGTAGTGACAAAATAAGTGAAAGGAATAGGTATTGCCTTATCAAGAAGTTCTATGGTTTCAAACAAATGTTTGCGTTCCCGATCCTGCTCATGCAACTGCTGGTTCATGGTTCGAATCTTTCTAAGACATTGCAGGATATCCTGCTGATCGTCTTTGTCGCCGTATCTGTCCTGGTTGATGACTTCACCCGCCTGAATAAACAAACAAACAACAAACAAACAAACAAATAATAATAATAATAATAATAATAATAATAATAATAATAATAATAATAATAATAATAATAAATGTCAATGTGCTAGGTTTTGCTACCAAAGTATTTAGTTTCAGAAAATAACTAATGTTTGGTGTTCCCTATGTAAATAAATGTAGCACAATAAGGTTAACAGGAGAATTGGTAGAACCAGATGGATGTTCTCCAAAACAACGATTCTTCAAAAGTTTTTTTTCCCCCTCCAAATATGAGCGTTTAAACAATTAGTATGAAAAGTATAAAACAAGGAAATTACTCCTAAACTATACAAAAGAAAGTTATGTTTCTTGTACATTGCACTTCTCCTCATTGAGATCTATCTACCCATTAAGTTTTGTATTGATAACTCTCACAGTTTTTATGTTATGCTCCAGGTAAAAATATGACGGACGGACGGGAAGGAAGGGACGGACGAACGGAAGGACGGAAAAGCGGGGGCTTTATGCTCATCATTCTGGCAGCATAAAAATAAATAACACAGCCAGCTTATGTGTGGCCCATACAAATTCAAACCTTTCGTTCTGCGGGGTAGAGCAGACAGTCTCCGTTGTGAGGTGAAGTGTGAATGGCATCTAGAACCTCGTCCAGATGTTCAAACCCCAGCGGCTCGGACATCCCGTACATACCGTCCCGGTTATAGATCTTTGTATACACCGTGTGGCTATTGCGTCTGGATAGTAGCATTAAATCGAAAGAACAATGTTGTAATGTAAATCTACGGTTTACTTATTTTTTTTCGTTAACATGACCGGACCTGGTAGCACAATCAATAGAGCGTCGGCTCCAGGTACGGGAGGCCCTGGGTTCGAGTCCGGACCGCGTCATAACAAAGTCGTTAACAATTGTAGTGGTATAGCTCTCTTGCTAACGCTCAAACAAATGTCAGGGTAGTTCCACGACTGGTTGGCCCAGTGTCAGGATAAAGTGACTCGGTGTTGTATCATGCCAGGTGTTCAATGCATGCTATACACAGTGAAGGCAGCACTATAACTACTTCAAGTGGACATCGTCTCCAGATAACTAAAATACTGTTGGAGGGACGATTTACCCAATAAACAAACAATAAACATTATTCGTTAACGGATTTTTTCGCATATTATTTATGTCCGGGAAGTTTAGTGTTATCAGTATATGAATAAATATATGTCAACGTCGTGTTTTTTTATATGAATAATTGTATGGCTTTCAGCCTCGTGGTATTTAAGCAAATCCATATACATTAAGCAAAGGTGTGTCTGAAAATATGCGCTTTTGAAAAAAAACAACATTACACAGAACTCCACAAACCTGACTGCAAGTGTAAAGGTGTCCACAGACCCATCCCTGAATACCAAAAATGTCCCATCTCTGGCGGTGTCCATATATTCGACCACTGTTGCCATGGTAACCGTCCCCCAGAACCAAGGCTGGTCACAGCAGTCGGACCCATCGGTAGGTGTCTGCTGCTGACTCTCCTTTATAATGAAACACTTATCAACATGCTTTGTTTTATCTTAAAAAAGAAAAAAACAACAACAAAAAACACATATCTTTCTTTCTTTTTAATTTGAATAATTCGACATTTGTCAATATTTATCTGTAACAATATTCTAAGTAAAAAAATATCTAAATAGATGGAACAAATCAGACCCCACCCCCAGCCACTTTCAGACCAACCTACTTCTTTCAACTAAATGTTTAATCTCTGTTTGAGGGCAGACATTTGTTATATATTTATCAATTCTCATCATCTCGATACTTAAGTATGGAATTGCGGAATGTATCTGGAAGTAAAATAGCCAAAGTGTTCTGGGTTTTTTTTTCTGCCAAAATCAGTGGATGACATTCAAATTAGCGTGTGTAACTACATTTACTTCCATGTCCCAGACCACGGCAACACTACGTACTAGTTAACCTGCATGTAAGAAAGATCACAGTTGTTTAACATCCAAAACATCGCACTTAAGAGCTAGCATTTAAAAGATGATCATGCTGTGAAACAGATTTTGCTTTTTCCTTTTTGTTAGCTTCACCTATTAGTAACTGCAAGCTGTCGTGATAACTTCGACAAAATCTTTTTATGAAACAAGAACTTGCCAAACTATTTCACATTCTTGACATTGCATAGGATCGTCTCCCAGCAGTGTTGTGATGATACTTACAGAATCACCGCATATTGCTTGCCAGAAAAGATTATACTATAAAATATAGTTCTGGCGGAAATTCACGAATTTATTCAAGGTAAGTCGAAGATTTACAGAAGATAGGAAAACAAAGACAATGGCGCCGTTTGACAATTTTCGAGTTGTCATCTTATTGTAACATCTAATCTCACTAAAATCAAATCTTACAAAATGTTAAATCTGATGACGGCCCGCAAATACCGTCTTTAAACAACAATGGTTTTCCCAGATTACTATTTTATATCAGCCAATCAATGCATAACGCTTTCGGTAAGAGTCGCAAAATGGCAGCTATCGATGACGCAGTAGATTTCGTCACTCAGTTTAAGTTTAATTTTCGGTCTAAAGATGTGACTGACGTTGAAACAAACGGGATACTGCATACAACGCAACTGTCTTCAGTGACTTAAGTCTTGCGCGGAATGTCCATGTTTACATTTCTTTGTAAATGGGCGCAACCATTAAACAATCGAAACTCCTCGGGTAATTCCGTCCTCGGGACAATCATCCCTCGGATGTATCTGGTGCAATAATACTTAATGAAATCACGATCGTTTTGTTCGCCGGAAGAAGAATGTGCCTAAAACGTAGTTCGCACAAAATATGAACAATAGCATCGTTTGACAGCTGCATGTCTGCTGCGGTAGATAAATCAAACCTGGATGATTTAAACTTAAAGCCGCCACAAATTGAAGTTTAGCAGGCTTCATACTGTATTGAGCTGTCATCTGAGCTGCCATATATTTTGACGTTTTACAAAAGCAGTCCCATTTAGGGAAATGGCTGAGGTGATCCGGCTACCTACATACATCCGAGAGATGATTCGTGAATTATCCGACACAATCTGATTGGTTGGGAAGGTTTTATTGACTCGGCCTCAGATCCTGATAGCGGATATGATTTTAATCAGATTGTGTAACATCTATCAGCACTCGGAAAACATCGGGACGGAGATTCCGGAAATAGTCGAGTGGTCACGAATGAGAATAAATAGTCTCCCCTGAACAACCCGTAAATGCAAGCAGGTCCTTTATTTTGTTTTGCTATGTTTTATGCTTGTGCTCCATAGAGTGTATGTTGACTTTTCTGCCTTTCTTGTGATAACCAGGTTAACCATCATCAACAAACACTTCCATTTCTTTTATAAATAACATATCTCTATAAGTATATTTATTAATTTTAAACTTATATTTATGCCAAAGTAATAAATTTCACTGTTTGTAATTGCAATGTCTACAAAGGAGCAGGCAAAGTCCAAGAATTCCAACTAAAAGGACCTATCTACTATTTGGAAACCTCGGATATTAACGAAGAAGAGAGACAATTGCCATTTCACCATTTACCCCATTACCTGCCGGAAAAGAAGTTCTACGTAGGAATATGTCCGAGGTGATCCGACCACCGACAAACAGCCGAGAAGTGATTCAAAAAGTATCTGAGGTGTTCTGAATAGGTTAGAACACCTGGCCAAACAGGGTGTGTTGTTATTGCCTACTGCATTATCGTCACATCTTACCATAAGAGGCACCGCTTTTCAGGGCATGTGACAATGGGTAAATGAATATGCAAGAAAATAAAAAAAGTCGGGCTGGAGTCATCGCTGTTTGTGTTAAAGTTTATAATTTTTTGTCACTTTTATCGGTTTTTCTTCTTACTTAAAAAGATTGAGAGTGGTAAAAAGAAGTGTTTAGTGCAAGAACGAGTTAACATTTCACTCTTCTGTTTTATTTATTCTCGCTGTGATAACTTCTGTAACATAGATATCTTCAGTTTTGGAATAATGGAAGCTTATGATGAAACGAAGCACAAAAACAGTAAATATATAACAGAAATAAGTGAATTTTTCTAGTATATATAGGGCTCAATTTGCAGAAACTTTTCTCAGTTGAGATTTTTCCCATGTTGCTATTTTTAACGAATTATTATTAATTATTATTAATAATATTATTAACATAATATTAGTGGTAATTATTTACTTATCGTATTACTAGCACTTTCTTAAAATGTTTTAAAGGACAGTATGCCTATGTCAAATACATATTATAGAATCTGACTTCTGTCTGTGGTATTTGTGCATAGTTTCTGCAGAAAGATCACACTTTAGTCTAAGCTTAGGCGATTTTCAACAGTATCTGAAATTTAGGGCAAAAACTCTTCAATCAACACTTAAAATGTTATCTATTTTAAAATCTATAAATAAGAACGACCGGGACTCCTGCTAAAAATGAACATCGAAGTCAGAGCAGATGAAATAAATGAGTTTAAACATTAGTGGTTACGTGGTTTTCTTAGTTTAAAAATAGCTAACAGCGTGGCTCACATAGAAAATGAATTTTTGTAATGACGATTATGTCGTTATGGATTACTTTTCTGTTCTGGTAACAATTATTGTCGAAAACCCGCCTTTAACACTAAATAACCCTTTTCAAGTTGATAGGACTTAAAAGAGAGAAACATTATGTTTTTGTAAAAATATTCTTTGAGTGTTTTTTAAAGGTGGTATCCGACAGTTTGCCTATATCTAATATATGTAACATATCGGTAAATGAGAACGATTGGGACTTCTGTTAAAAATAGACATCGACGTCACAGCGGATGACGTGGATGAGCTTAAATATAAGTGGTCACATGGTTTTCTTGGTTTGAAAATAGCTAACTGCGCAGCGTGGCTCAGATAGGAAATACCTGTTTTTATGACGATTGTGGCGTTATTGTTCACTTTTCAGACATGCATAGGACACCAATAAACAGCATTTTGCTAGATCTGTTCAGATAACAATGGTTTACTAAGATATTTAATGAAAATGTTTTTGGTCCAAACTGTCGGATACAACCTTTAATGATAAAATATCAACTGCGAAATGATTCTGCAATTGGAGCAAAGACTTTCAGGAGCTACTTGCGGAATATCACAATGAGCCTTAGGTTCTACTTTCACGCGGTTAATATTTTTAGAAGTCGCCCTACATTTGCAGCCAATCAGAATATTTGAAAATTTAAATTCCTCAGCGATTTATTTAAATGGAACTCCTTTTCTGTTTTTCAATGAACAAAATAGATCGATCTACTTTACTAAATGGTTTTATTTTCAACGGCACATGTGCAACAAACCACACATTCTGGCTTGACTTCTCCCCTTGTGACAACAAATTTGAACACGTCAAAACGATTGACAATTTTATGGGACGGATTACAAGTCATTTTGGTAGGACAGGTAGAAGTGACGCGGGGACTTCTAAGTCGGATAAAATCTATTAAGTTTCCATAGAAAATAGAAGTCATAACAAAGCAGCGATAGACTTTTGTACTTGGGATTTACGGCATATCGACACTTTGTGGACTTTGTGTTACAAGACCGAAATGGATGATAGGCTGAAGGCAGGCAGATAAAAGGAAGTTAAACATAGCAACGTTCAAGAAGTTTTTTTTTAAATTTTATAATTACATTAAAATCACAATTTGGTTTCCTTAGCTACGTTTAAACATTTATTCAAACGCCCTTTTAATATTTATAAATTTAAATTCCAGAACTAAAGATACCTCTGAACCTGAATCTAGCCAATCTACAAAAACTATTGGATTACACGTATATCAAGTGAGGGCAAAATGATATCCTTTATGATATCCTAAAGCTATACTATAAGACAGTAAATGACATACCTACCATTATGTTCGAGCCACAGTTTTGCAAAATATTGATTAGATCCCGTTCTGTCCAGAAAAGCGTTGAGTTTTTGGAAAAACAAAATGTTATGAACTCTAAGTTAACATTTGGTAGCTCATATATATATCATAGCTATGAAGATGATGTACACCATGCACCCAAATTATCGACATCCGTCCTTACTTCCTGAACTAAATGATATGATAATTAACAAAACAAAAGTCGACAATTAAACTTGACAGTTGACTGGTGATAAGTTGTCGCTATCTACAGATAGAGATGATGTACAAGAAGTACCTGTCTGGCTAACATCCGTGTCCTCATTTTTTTGTATTGCCAATTATCAAAAATAACACGATTACAATGATAGCCTATCAGTGCAATGTCACATACATATTTTTGTAAAGTTCATTGTAAGACAACATCGCTCTCTCTTTGACCACGTCATCATCACACCACGACAAATCACTTTTTGACATTATCACGCTACGACTTCATCACGCTAGGACTTCGTCACGCTACGACAGCATCATGTTACGACAGCATCATATTACGACAGCATCATAAAACGACAGCATCATGTTACGACAGCATCATGTTACGACAGCATCACGCTACGACATCATCACGCTACGACAGCATCATATTACGACAGCATCATGTTACGACAGCATCTATTACGATATCATCACGCTACGACATCATCACGCTACGACATCATCACGCTGCGACATCATCACGCTACGACAGCATCATATTACGACAACATCATGTTACGACAGCATCATGTTACGACAGCATCACGCTACGAAATCATCACGCTACGACATCATCACGCTACGACATCATAACGCTACGACAGCATCATATTACGATAGAATCATGTTACGACAGCATCATATTACGACAGCATCATGTTACGACAGCATCATATTACGACAGCATCATTTTACGACAGCATCATATTACGACAGCATCATGTTACGACAGCATCATATTACGACAGCATCATGTTACGACAGCATCATATTACGACAGCATCATGTTACGACAGCATCATATTACGACAGCATCATGTTACGACAGCATCATGTTACGACAGCACCATGCTACGACATCATCACGCTACGACAGCATCACGCTACGACAGCATCTCGCTACGACAGCATCACGCTACGACAGCATCTCGCTACGACAGCATCACGCTACGACAGCATCTCGCTGTGACATCATCATGCTACGACATCATCACGCTACAACATCATCGAACTACTGCATCATCATGCTACTATATCATCACGCTATGACATCATCACGCTACGACAGCATCTCGCTGTGACAGCATTATGCTACGACACCATCGAACTACTGCATCATCATGCTACTATATCATCACGCTATGACATCATCACGCTACGACAGAATCTCGCTGTGACAGCATTATGCTACGACAGCATCGAACTACTGCATCATCATGCTACTATATCATCACGCTACGACATCATCACGCTACGACAGCATCTAACTACTGCATCATCATGCTACGGCAGCATCGAACTACTGCATCATCATGCTACTATATCATCACGCTACGGCAGCATCACGCTACGACAGCATCTCGCTGTGACAGCATCATGCTACAACAGCATCGAACTACTGCATCATCATGCTACGACAGCATCGAACTACTGCATAATCATGCTACTATATCATCACGCTACGACATCATTACGCTACGACAGCATCACGCTGTGACAGCATCATGCTACGACAGCATCGAACTATTGCATCATCATGCTACGACAGCATCGAACTACTGCATTATTATGCTACGACAGCATCGAACTACTGCATCATCATGCTAAGACATCATCATGCTACGACAGCATCGAACTACTGCATCATCATGCTACGACAGCATCGAACTACTGCATCATCATGCTACGACAGCATCGAACTACTGCATCATCATGCTACTATATCATCACGCTATGACATCATCACGCTACGACAGCATCTCGCTGTGACAGCATCATGCTACGACATCATCGAACTACTGCATCATCATGTTACTATATCATCACGCTACGACATCATCACGCTACGACAGCATCTCGCTATGGCAGCATCATCCAACGATATCATCACGCTACGACAGCATTTCGCTGTGACAGCATCATGCTACGACATCATCATGCTACGACAGCATCGAACTACTGCATCATCATGCTACTATATCGTCACGCTACGACATCATCACGCTACGACAGAATCTCACTGTGACAGCATCATGCTACGACAGCATCGAACTACTGCATCATCATGCTACTATATCATCACGCTACGACATCATCACGCTACGACATCATCACGCTATGGCAGCATCATGGAACGATATCATCACGCTACGACAGCATTTCGCTGTGACAGCATCATGCTACGACATCATCATGCTACGACAGCATCGAACTACTGCATCATCATGCTACTATATCGTCACGCTACGACATCATCACGCTACGACAGAATCTCACTGTGACAGCATCATGCTACGACAGCATCGAACTACTGTATCATCATGCTACGACAGCATCGAACTACTGCATCATCATGCTACTATATCATCACGCTACGACATCATCAGGCTACGACAGCATCTCGCTGTGACAGCATCATGCTTCGACAGCATCGAACTACTCAATTATCATGCTAGTATATCATCACGCTACGACATCATCACGCTACGACAGCATCACGCTGTGACAGCGTCATGCTACGACAGCATCAAACTACTGCATCATCATGCTACTATATCATCACGCTGTGACAGCATCACGCTACGGCAGCATCACGCTATGACAGCATTACGTTACGACAGCATCACGCTACGACAGATTCTCACTGTGACAGCAACATGCTACGACAGCATCGAACTACTGCATCATCATGCTACGAGAGCATCGAAGTACTGCATCATCATGCTACTATATCATCATGCTACGACATCATCAGGCTACGACAGCATCACGCTACGACAGCATCATGCTACGACAGCATCACGCTACGGCAGCATAACGCTACGATAGCATCACGCTACGACAGCATCACGCTGTGACAGCATCATGCTACGACAGCATCGAACTACTGCATCATCATGTTACTATATCATCACGCGTGACAACATCACGCTGTGACAGCTTAACGCCGTAACAGCATCACGCTTCGACAGCATTACGCTGTGACAGCATCATGCTACGACAGCATCGAACTACTGCATCATCATGCTACTATATCATCACGCTCAACATCATCACGCTGCGACAGCATCTCGCTGTGACAGCATCATGCTACGACAGCATCGAACTTCTGCATCATCATGTTACTATATCATTACGCGTGACAACATCACGCTGTGACAGCTTCACGCTGTGACATCATCACACTACGACAGAATCTCACTGTGACTGCATTATGCTACGACAGCATCGAACTACTGCATCATCATGCTACGACAGCATCGAACTTCTGCATCATCATGCTACGACAGCATCGAACTACTGCATCATCATGCTACGACAGCATCGAACTTTTGCATCATCATGTTACTATATCATTACGCGTGACAACATCACGCTGTGACAGCTCAACGCTGTGACAGCATCACGCTTCGGCAGCATTACGCTGTGATAGCATCATGCTACGACAGCATCGAACTACTGCATCATCATGCTACTATATCATCACGCTCAACATCATCACGCTGCGACAGCATCTCGCTGTGACAGCATCATGCTACAACAGCATCGAACTTCTGCATCATCATGTTACGACAGCATCGAACTTCTGCATCATCATGCTACGACAGCATCGAACTACTGCATCATCATGCTACGACAGCATCGAACTACTGCATCATCATGCTACTATATCATCACGCTACGACATCATCAGGCTACGACAGCATCTCGCTGTGACAGCATCATGCTACGACAACATCGAACTACTGCATCATCATGCTTCTATATAGCCACGCTACGACATTATCACGCTACGACAGATTCTCACTGTGACAGCATCATGCTACGACAGCATCGAACTACTGTATCATCATGCTACGACTGCATCAAACTACTGCATCATCATGCTACTATATCATCACGCTACGACATCATCACTCTACGACAGCATCTCACTGTGGCAGCAGCATGCTACGACAGCATCTAACTACTGCATCATCATGCTACGACAGCATCGAACTACTGCATTATCATGCTACTATATCATCACGCTACGACATCATCAGGCTACGACAGCATCTCGCTGTGACAGCATCATGCTACGACAGCATCGAACTACTGCATTATCAGGCTACTATATCATCACGCTACGGCAGCATCACGCTACGACAGCATCACGCTACGACAGCATCACGCTGTGACAGCATCATGCTACGACAGCCTTGAAATACTGCATTATCATGTTACTTTATCATCACGCGTGACAACATCAGGCTGTGACAGCTTAACGCTGTGACAGCCTCACGCTACGGCAGCATCACGCTGTGACAGCATCATGCTACGACAGCATCGAACTACTGCATCATCATGCTACTATATCATCACGCTCAACATCATCACGCTGCGACACCGTCTCGCTTTGACAGCATCATGCTACGACAGCATCGAACTACTACATCATCATGTTACTATATCACGACGCTACCGCAGCGTCACGCAACGACAGCATCTCGTTGTGACAGCATCATGCTACGACATAACGAACTACTGCATTATCATGCTACGAGAGCATCGAACTACTCCATCATCATGCTACTATATCATCATGCTACGACATCATCACGCTACGACAGCATCACGCTGTGACAGCGTCATGCTACGACAGCATCGAACTACTGCATCATCATGCTACTATATCATCACGCTACGACATCATCACGCTACGACAGCATCTCGCTGTGACAGCGTCATGCTACGACAGCATCGAACTACTGCATCATCATGCTACTACATCATCACGCTACGACATCATCACGCTACGACGGCATCTCGCTGTGACAGCATCATGCTACGACAGCATCGAACTACTGCATCATAATGCTACTATATCATCACGCTTCGACATCATCACGCTACGACAGCATCTCGCTGTGACAGCATCATGCTACGACAGCATCGAACTACTGCATCATCATGCTACGACAGCATCGAACTACTGCATCATCATGCTACGACAGCATCGAACTACTGCATCATCATGCTACTATATCATCACGCTACGACATCATCACGCTACGACAGCATCTTGCTGTGACAGCATCATGCTACGACAGCATCGAACTACTGCATCATCATGCTACTATATCATCACGCTACGACATCATCACGCTACGGAATCATCACGCTACGACAGCATCTCGCTGTGACAGCATCATGCTACGACAGTATCGAACTACTGCATCATCATGCCACGACAGCATCGAACTACTGCATCATCATGCTACTATATCATCCCGCTACGACATCATCAGGCTACGACAGCATCTCGGTGTGACAGCATCATGCTACGACAGCATCGAACTACTGCATTATCAGGCTACTATATCATCAAGCTACGACAGCATCACGATGTGACAGCATCATGCTACGACAGCATCGAACTACTGCATCATCATGCTTTTATATCGCCACGCTACGACATCATCACGCTACGACAGATTCTCAGTGTGACAGCATCATGCTACGACAGCATCGAACTACTTCATCATCATGCTACGATAGCATCGAACTACTGCATCATCATGCTACTATATCATCACGCTACGACATCATCAGGCTACGACAGCATCTCGCTGTGACAGCATCATGCTACGACAACATCGAACTACTGCATCATCATGCTTCTATATAGCCACGCTACGACATCATCACGCTACGACAGATTCTCACTGTGACAGCATCATGCTACGACAGCATTGAACTACTGCATCATCATGCTACGACAGCATCGAACTACTGCATCATCATGCTACTATATCATCACGCTACGACATCATCACTCTACGACAGCATCTCACTGTGACAGCATCATGCTACGACAGCATCGAACTACTGCATCATCATGCTACGACAGCATCGAACTACTGCATCATCATGCTACTATATCATCACGCTAAGACATCATCACGCTACGACAGCATCTCGCTGTAACAGCATCACGCTACGACAGCATCACGCTACGACAGCATCACGCTGTGACAGCATCACGCTGTGACAGCATCATGCTACGACAGCATCGAACTACTGCATCATCATGCTACTATATCATCACGCTCAACATCATCACGCTGCGACAGCATCTCGCTTTGACAGCATCATGCTACGACAGCATAGAACTACTACATCATCATGCTACTATATCACGACGCTACCGCAGCGTCACGCAACGACAGCATCTCGTTGTGACAGCATCATGCTACGACATAACGAACTACTCCATTATCATGCTACGACAGCATCGAACTACTGCATCATCATGCTACTATATCATCACGCTACGACATCATCACGCTACGACAGCATCACGCTGTGACAGCATCATGCTACGACAGCATCGAACTACTGCATCATCATGCTACTATATCATCACGCTACGACATCATCACGCTACGACAGCATCTCGCTGTGACAGCATCATGCTACGACAGCATCGCACTACTGCATCATCATGCTACTATATCATCACGCTTCGACATCATCACGCTACGACAGCATCTCGCTGTGACAGCATCATGCTACGACAGCATCGAACTACTGCATCATCATGCTACTATATCATCACGCTACGACATCATCACGCTACGACAGCATCACGCTGTGATAGCGTCATGCTACGACAGCATCGAACTACTGCATCATCATGCTATTATATCATCACGCTACAGCAGCATCACGCTTCGACAGCATCTCGCTGTGACAGCATCATGCTACGACGGCATCGAACTACTGCATCATCATGCTACGACAGCATCGAACTACTGCATCATCATGCTACTATATCATCACGCTACGACATCATCATGCTACGACAGCATCGAACTACTGCATCATCATGCTACTATATCATCACGCTACGATATCATCGCGCTACGACAGCATCTCGCTGTGACAGCATCATGCTACGACAGCATCGAACTACTGCATCATCATGCTACTATATCATCACGCTACAGCAGCATCACGCTACGACAGCATCTCGCTGTGACAGCATCATGCTACGACAGCATCAAACTACTGCATCATCATGCTACGACAGCATCGAACTACTGCATCATCATGCTACTATATCATCACGCTACGGCAGCATCACGCTACGACAGCATCACGCTACGACAGCATCACGCTACGACAGCACCATGCTACGACAGCATCGAACTACTGCATCATTATGCTACGACAGCATCGACCTACTGCATCATCATGCTACTATATCATCACGCTACGACATCATCACGCTACGACAGCATCACGCTGTGACAGCGTCATGCTACGACATCATCGAACTACTACATCATTATGCTACTATATCATCACGCTACGGCAGCATCACGCTACGACAGCATCACGCTACGACAGCATCACGATGTGACAGCATCATGCTTCGACAGCATCGAATTACTTCATCCTCATGCTACTATATCATTACGCCTGACATCATCACGCTGTGACAGCATCATGCTACGACAGCATCGAACTACTGCATCATCATGCTACTATATTATCACTCGTGACAGCATCACGCTGTGACATCATCACGCTGTGACAGCATCATGCTACGACAGCATCAAACTATTGCATCATCATGCTACTATATTATCACGCGTGACAGCATCACGCTGTGACAGCATCACGCTACGACAGCATTTCGCTGTGACAGCATCACGCTACGACGGCATCACCCTACGACCGCATCACGCTGTGACAGCATCATGCTACGACAGCATCGAACTCCTGCATCATCATGCTACTATATCATCACGCTACGACATCATCATGCTACGACAGCTTCTCGCTGTGACAGCATCATGCTACGACAGCATCGAACTACTGCATCATCATGCTACGACAGCATCGAACTACTGCATCATCATGCTACTATATCATCACGCTACGACATCATCACGCTACGACCGCATCACACTGTGACAGCATCATGCTACGACAGCATCGAACTACTGCATCATCATGCTACTATATCATCACGCTACGACATCATCACGCTACGACAACATCTCGCTGTGACAGCATCATGCTACGACAGCATCGAACTACTGCATCATCATGCTACGACAGCATCGAACTACTGCATCATCACGCTACTATATCATCACGCTACGACATCATCACGCTACGACAGCATCTCGCTGTGACAGCATCATGCTACGACAGCATCGAACTCCTGCATCATCATGCTACGACAGCATCGAACTACTGCATCATCATGCTACGACAGCATCGAACTACTGCATCATCATGCTACGACAGCATCGAACTACTGCATCATCACGCTACTATATCATCACGCTACAGCAGCATCACACTACGGCAGCATCTCGCTGTGACAGCATCATGCTACGACAGCATCGAACTACTCCATCATCATGCTACTATATCATCACGCTTCGACATCATCACGCTACGACAGCATCTCGCTGTGACTGCATCATGCTAGGACAGCATCGAACTACTGCATCATCATGCTACTAGATCATCACGCTACGACATCATCACGCTACGACAGCATCACGCTGTGACAGCGTCATGCTACGACAGCATCGAACTACTGCATCATCATGCTACTATATCATCACGCTACAGCAGCATCACGCTACGACAGCATCTCGCTGTGACAACATCATGCTACGACGGCATCGAACTACTGCATCATCATGCTACGACAGCTTTGAACTACTGCATCATCATGCTACGACAGCATCGAACTACTGCATCATCATGCTACTATATCATCACGCTACGACATCATCACGCTACGACAGCATCTCGCTGTGACAGCATCATGCTACGACAGCATCGAACTACTGCATCATCATGCTACGACAGCATCGAACTACTGCATCATCATGCTACTATATCATCACGCTACGACATCATCATGCTACGACAGCATCGAACTACTGCATCATCATGCTACTATATCATCACGCTACGATATCATCGCGCTACGACAGCATCTCGCTGTGACAGCATCATGCTACGACAGCATCGAACTACTGCATCATCACGCTACGACAGCATCGAACTACTGCATCATCATGCTACTATATCATCACGCTTCGACATCATCACGCTACGACAGCATCTCGCTGTGACAGCATCATGCTACGACAGCATCGAACTACTGCATTATCACGCAACGACAGCATCGAACTATTGCATCATCATGCTACTATATTACGCTACGGCACCTTCACGCTACGACAGCATCTGGGCTGTGACAGCATCATGCTACGACAGCATCGAACTACTGCATCATCATGCTACTTTATCATCACGCTACGGCAGCATCACGCTACGACAGCATCTCGCTGTGACAGCACCATGCTACGACAGCATCGAACTACTGTATCATCATGCTACTATATCATCACGCTACGACATCATCACGCTACGACAGCATCTCGCTGTGACAGCATCATGCTACGACAGCATCGAACTAATGCATCATCACGCTACGACAGCTTCGAACTACTGCATAATCATGCTACTATATCATCACGCTTCGACATCATCACGCTACGACAGCATCTCGCTGTGACAGCATCATGCTACGATAGCATCGAACTACTGCATCATCACGCTACGACAGCATCGAACTACTGCATCATCATGCTACTATATCATCACGCTACGTCAGCATCACGCTACGACATCATCACGCTACGACAGCATCACGCTGTGACAGCATCATGCTACGACAGCATCGAACTACTGCATCATCATGCTACTACATCATCACGCTACGACAGCATCACGCTACGACAGCATCACTCTACGACAGCATCACGCAATATGCTGGTCCACAATCATGCTTATCCAGCTTCGCGCAAAGACAGCATCGCGCTACGAAAGCAGCTCATTAATAAACTGGAACACGGGTTTGCAAATAATTGCACTGGTTGCTATTTTAAATGAGATGCATTCGTCAATAAGTTTTCAAATCTATGTTGTAGTTTTAAAAAGCATTGATAATGGACCACTAAGGTCCCCGCCCCCGACCGCAATCCCAAAGATAACACCATGCTGTAAGATCATTGCTGGGCCGGCCCTAGGCCCCACTACCTTCCGCCAACCTATTAACCTCACACTGTGATCACAGCTTGAAGCAAGGTAAGATCGCATACCAAATTTCAATGCCTTTGATATATTTAAAACCCAAACTAAAATCGTATTGGTTCCCAATGTCCTTTTGATTGCACCGTCTTTCATTAACTTAATACAAAACGAAAACTAGTTATCAATAGAATCTGAGTCAAATTACACCTTACTTGAAAAGAACCTTAACTTGACATATTTGGCCTTAAAATTAGTGCTGAATAATATTTCAAACACTATGAGATGCATAAGAGATTAAAAAACAAAACAAAAAGACTTAAATTCATGCAAAAACGACAAGCTTAATGAAGCTACATTTGTGACGTATCACGTGATATTTTCTCTACGCCCCATGTGTTTGTCCCTAATGACGCTAAACTCAGAACAACTGAAGTTTCATATGGTCATATCAATTGTTTGAAAGCGTGAGCTTGCTGCGCAACACTTCTATCACACTTCACCGTCACTGGCCAATCAGCGGATTGTATTGCCTGTCTATATCAAGAAATGGTATATTATTGATTCCATAAAACACTTGCATTCAGTGGACAAAGTGAACTTAATGTGTTGTTTTAATGTCGTATAGACGAATATGGGAGATGTACGGGAATGCCATAGACTATTCTGAAAGATACAAATGTATTAGGTTTTGGTAATAAACTTCCATATTGACAGTTTCATATTTTCGTCAACAGCTTGTTTTTCAATTTTAGCAATAGTGTTAATAAATGGAATCAAACATTGTTTGATATTTCACTGTGTCACAATGCCGCAAACCCATAGCACGTGTAATATTTTGACACCCCTAGTCATACACGTAACTGTCGGGCCATGTCTTAAATAACCGCTCTAGAGAAAAAAAATATCGCGAAGTTAAAGGCAAACTAATCTATACTTAGTGAACACAAATGTATACCGACTCCTGTTCCTCGTGCATTTTGGAATTAAGTGCGGATGGACAAAATGGTTTAGTTTACCGATAAACCTGACATTAGTGAAGCCACAGAAGTCATGTGATATACTACAATGACAGCCCTAATAAAGCGGCGCGGAGTCGGTTTTTTTGACATGTTTAGACGTACATATCTAGTTATAATGTACTGACTTTAGGTTTGCGCTAGGATTGTGGTTCCTTTTAAGTCATATTCTGTCCAGTACACTTGCAGTTTTTAATGATTTAGTTAGCCGCTTTAGGCTCAGCTGTTATATCATTAAATTAATAACATTTAGAAAAAAAACACTTCCCATTGCTCCATGCGCGTGGTGGCTAAAAATAAGCAGATATAATGCGTAATTATCTATCATTGGAGAACGTGTTTTGTTAATTTTAATGACATATTCAATTAGATTTCCTCTCTTTCAAGATTTGAGATCATGGCCTTTTATAGCCTAGTCCACAAAATTAGTTTGCGTGAGGAAATTAATTTATGCAAAATATTCTAGAATATAAATAAAACTTGAGTCGTGGTATGTAGCGGTTGCAGCTAAGCAGGTAAGTCATGTGTTGATGCATTTTTGCACTTTATGATGGAGCATTTGCAAAAACACTGGCATGGACATAACTTACTCAAACACACTGTTGGCCAAGTCGAAATCAAAGATGGCCAGCGTTTTGGGCGGTTATAAAAAAGCAAACTCCGCACAGGGTTTACGACATCGCTACGCTCGCTTAACCACTGCCATCATACAAAATCACGTGACGATAGATAGATGAGGCTTTTGCCGTAACCAACAGGCAGATTAGCTATGACGTCTTTGCCTGCCAACAGAGACTGTAGACACTCGATCTGTTTGGGTTTCACTTTTATGGAGGAGTCAAACTCCGTTATTACTTTGTGAATTTCTTCAACAGCATCCACCATTGATTGTTTACATTAAACCGCAATCGGGACCCCTCGGCGATTTCTTCGGAAAGTTACGGAAATGGCCGAGTTGTTACGATTGCATTGAACCAGTACAACACTGAAATTTCGCCCTCGGCGAAAGGACGGAAATGGCCAAGTTGTTACGATTGTAGTGATAAATACATTCTTTTTTCTTCTTTATCGTTAGAATTTGTTTTTTCATCCATTATTAGTCGTTTTTCTAACATACACATTCATTCCGATTGTCATTTTACTGAACAAAAATTAAAAGTAAAAAAATCAAATCCTTCCAGATCTGGAAGGATTTCTGTGTGGTAGCAGAGATTCTCCTTACTGAAAGGGGGAGATCACTGCGTTGGAGATTGATAAAAAGGCTGCATTTCGGAAGCATGAAGGATTGGCCTCGCATAACCTTTACTATTCGCGACCAGTCTTCATGATAGGGGAAAATGAATGGGGAAAAGGAGTGCGATGACAGAAATAAATATGTGTGTCGAAAGGAAATAGACGCGTCTATTGTGTCCAGGTATGCTTCAAATGTTAACATTAATCTTTTAATCTCTTTAAACTAGACGGAATGCAGTTTTGTGAATGAACAAATTCGCGCATTAATATCACAGAGTGACCAAGAGCTTCACTGACTATGCATTGTCTACTAGGCCGAACTATTTGCTGTAACCCTCACGAGGTCTCACTGACTTCTGATGTATAAGCGCGATGCTATCCGAGATTATTCGTATCATTTAAGCTCTCTCTGTTACGTTAGCTCACATCATCTCGGTCTAAAGGTATCAAACACGTTGGATGTTGCCATAGGAATTAAGTTTCAGATCACACGGTTGTAGTTTTGACGAAATAAATAAGAGTAAATAATTTTGAATATAGTCTATTTTGGTCGCGTCCAGTAGCAGTTACGAGTATTTATTTTGGACCTAGTTTTAGAAGAAATGCAATAATAACAGAAATTATAATATGCTTAATAAAAAAGTTAATAATGTGTTCTATAATCGGATGTTATTGATTGTGTTGTAAATAATGTCACAATGTATATAACTATATTTAAGAAAAGGTGCTTTCTGAAGCTGAAGATTTGCCTACTGTCCACTAGGCTGTACGTTTGCTTTACTACGGAATAATTTTGATCATTTTTTGCACACCTTTAAACGCTGGTTTAATTTACACAAAAGAGCACACCCAAAGAGCGCTTTTCAGCGCTTTGAATGAGTATTTCTTCTGGTGTACTTATATTTTCTTAGTCAAATAACAAAAGCATTAATATTAATCAACATGATGTGCAATAATGGATCATGTAATTATTTCAGAAACATAAATACCATTTCGCACTAACTTTAAAAGAAATTTATAATTATAAAAATGTTTGTACTTTTGTGACCACCAAATGTTTTATCAGGCTTCACAAGCTTTTGTGGCGATCAAAAGACACAAAAAGATTATTAATTTTCTTGCAATTATAATATTCACCTGGGCTTACCTTGCGTCCGGATCTCTTAGTATATCAAATGTAAGATTGGACAAATACACCGTAAAAAAGTGTGTATATTTGTTAGAGATGAATACGTTTCTTTTAAACTTAACGAATCGTGCACTAATTTTGACTGATTTATATATACATATATTTTTGAAAGTTAAACAACCGATGTGTTCTAAACTCAGGGATGGATCCATGGGGTGGGGATGGGAGATTTTGTCTGATGACTGTTTAGGTCGAAGTTAGGGTCCCTTACTGAGTATATATGTCTAGTATGTATTGCAATAAAGTTGAATGTATCTTGATTCAACACCCCCGACATCCACCCATCAACACACACACTCCATTTTTTTTCTTCCGGATCAAACCCTGTCCGAAATGCAGAACTATTTTGCAATACGGAAGCACAAACTCTTCAATTTGGCCATTCGGAACAACTCAGCTAGTTTACTTTTAGAAATTTATTGTTCTTTTCCGAACGTGTACGGAATGGGCCGAAGATGATTCGAACGTGTAAGAGTTGGATTAGCGTCTCCTTCATCTGGATAGGACCTTCGATATTGATATAAATGTTCATGTATTATATTTAATATTAAATATTAAAACCTGTCGATTGTTTTCTGTCACTTCAGTCGAAGACAATGGCTCAGTGTTTCTAAAACTGAGACATCACATTAAGAAGAATAGAATACATTAAAATATCAAAGTTACGAGTGAGAAATTGGTTAAGAAAAAGTCCGACATTGATATACACAAACCTCTCCCGTATTTCAACAGTATTTTGAGGTACCTGTATATCTGTGAAGATGTAATAAAGAATGGATGAAATTAAATCATTTCGTTGTGTTATTGAATGATATCTAAAAATACTAATGTATATGAAATGATTAGTTCGTCCTGATGAAAGATGGGTATAATGTTTAATTGTACGTTAGGACAGTCGTTTTCTACTTAGTTTATGTAGCTAATATAGAAATATCGACTGAAAATTTTCTAATATTCAAATCACAAGGAATCCCTTTTCTTTCCCCTTTTCTGGGAACTTCATTCAGTTATGTTTAAGTTCAGTATTAACACAATTTTGTCAATTGATTGGTGAAAATCATTGTATATTTGAAAGAAGAAAATCAAAATTTTTGCATCGGGATTAAGGACATACCAAATCGTTATGTATTTACTTTATCTCTCAGATTGTCTTCATACATTTCACTTGAAATGTGTAGGTTAAGTTTATGAAATAAAAAACAACATTGTTACTTGTATACATAATCTAGATACAAAAATGCTTCCATACAAAACAACCTTGAAAATAAACAATAACATACAGGGAAAGAAAACACACACACAGGTACGCACGCACGCGCGCACGCACGCACGCACACACACTAGATATGCTTCAGAGAAATACTAACTGAACAATAATTATTTGTGTAATGTGACACTACTTAACATGTGCAATTTCTGCTTGTACATTATAGTTTTATAGTAAAATGATAACTTGCAATTTTTTTATCTACATATGTATAATATTGAAAAAAAATAATTAAAAAGTTCGGTTTTTATTTTATTTTGTTTTAAACCACTCTATTGTCTCCGGAATATACGTTATACATACCTTTTTTCGAGATTTATAGTATTCTGAAAACTTTCAAATAAAAACCATATCTTGTCAAATATGCCTGTCACTTGTTCCCATGTTGCTTTAACCTACTTACCTGCTGCTGTTTTTGCCTCGCCTTTCATTTCTTCCCTTTCTGTATCACCCTTATGGTCCATATGTTTGCCCCACCCCCCACCGCCTCTCTCTCTCTCTCTCTCTCTCCCCACCCTCTCTCTCTCTCTCTCTATCTCTCTCTTCGACACCTAGGTGTGTCCGGAAAATAGGTCACTTCGGTCGCCATGCAATGAGCGTCCATGTAACTATGTACCGTTGTATGTCACGTGATCTAAACAATATGGCGGAGGTGTGATTAAACAAGTACCTGCTAGTCTATGTTGATATTTCAATTGATTAACCGAAACGTATTCGATTCTTACCGTAATTTTCATCAAGGATTTAATAACGTGACACGTTTATGTCTCGATAGGTATGTATTTAACACCATATTTGCTTATTTAAACCGCATAGTTCAAAGTAAAACAACACAAAAGACGTAACCCATTTAATTGGCCTCAAATGGTGGGTCCTGTTTTGTTAACACTTTGTTAAAAGTTTTGTTAAAATCACCATATGCTTCATACTTATTGTCACATATGTATTGCAGGAAGTTTTGGAATATATTTCGGGTGAAAAAGGTTGACACGTTGAATTGCTTAAGTAACGTTTCCAATGTTTACATTTTTCAGGACGAGATTCATACAAAAATATTTTGAACACTCTTGCTGGTTATGTCCTTTGCCAGTTTTGGCTAACTATTCAAATAATTGTCATCTATTAGACATAACAACATGTCAATATTAACTGGCATCCATGCCAGATGTTATATACATATCATCAGTGATATCCATTTCTGTATTTAATCATTCAAACATAACATACACTCAACATATGTTAGATTAAATTTAATAGCAAAAGCCTTTTTAAGTGATTGCTTAAACAATCCTTTGTGTATCTGTAAAGGAACATATATTAAAGCATTATAAATTTTCTTCACCATTGGTTTATGGTCGCAGTTAAATATAGAACTGTTTATCAACTTTGCATGGGCCTATCTGCTGTTTGAAAATGAAAAGGAAAATGCTTAAAACTTTGTTTCATGAAAATGCAAGAAAAAAGTGTATAATTGACTGGTGTCTGTGAAATTCAGAATCTCACAGATGCTTTACCTGCATTAAACTTGGAAATGGCTTGTCCTGTTTGAGACGTGGGCGTTATTCAGGTGACCTGTAGTGTGCACTAATTCTGATGGATGTCACCATTAAAACCATCACTGACAAAGTTATGTACATGGTATTATAACGATTCGCCACAATAACAATTTGCCACAAAACAGTTCCCCACTGATGAAAAACCATTGGCCACAGATGAATAACGATTCGCAGCAGTTCTAAAATGTTTGGCAGGTGTGATAAATGATATTGATACAGAAAATACTTGCTAATTGACTCGTTAAATGGCACTTAAATTTCGCAGCATTCCACTCATCTCTGTATAGGGCAACACAATAACTAAGGCATTCTAATAAATATTTTTATTCTTGATTAAAAGTTTAATAATGATAAAAATACAAAACATCACAACATGAATTAAATATAATCACAATATAATAAGAACATGAATTTGTGAATGAAATAAGTGAACATGAATGAAAGGAAAACATCAACATAGATGCACACACGAATGAACATGATTGACAAACTGCAAACATTTGTTTCTGATTAAAGGAATTCTTCAGGGATATATTTAACAGGAGTCTGTCCTTTAATTGACAAACTGCAAACATAACAAACGTTTAACGATGATAACTCTACCTTAGAAAGATGGCACCATGTTGAGAAAGTGTGAATAACTTTTTTGATTGGGAAGACACAAGTATGTGTGGTTCAATATTTGTTTCGATTACTTATTACATTTTTAATTAAAAAAAGATAAATATTCACAATATTGTCATCACAATAATCAACATTATTATTCATTATTCATCTGTGTTATACAAGCATGGCGAATTGTTATTGGGCAGTCCGATAACTCGGTTACTTCCCTTGAATTCAAAGGGAGGCTACTCCCCTGGGGACTAAGTGAGAAAAAAAAGATGGCGGACAAGGACAAAGAAATCAACGAAGCTTGTGTAAACAACTAAGAATTGGACCATTTCAAGCTAACAGATTTGAAGAAGTACCTGGCGAATCGTCGTTTGACTAGATCCTGAAGGGAATATCAGCTAATCGAGCGAATTATCGGCGCTCACAAGCTAGATATTACTGACAATTATGAATTGAAAAGGAGACACCAACTCGAGAAGAATTAGTAACACTCCACCCTCCCTTAACTGGTAACAGGTCGCCCTTGATCGGTAACAGTTCGCCCTTGATCGGTAACATGTCGCCGTCGGATATTAGTGTATACGTCAATCAAAAATGTATGCTTGTTAACTTATCTATAATTATTTCGACACCTTTCACATCAAATTGTATTTGTTTCCATCGGCTTCATATGCATTATGAGTACTTCGGATATAAGTGTACCATTTCCACGCGTTAAATGAAGGGGGAAAATGACGTCAAGTAAAGTTTATACTTGATTTAATTTGTCATATAATGTATCATATATAATATTTTATAAGATATGCATACAAATACAATTAGTTGGTTGCCGTCTTAGTCGACTTCTTCATACTGTATTGTGATAAAGCTAGCGTACGTTGCGAGATTGAATCACTGACTAGTCTATTAATTGCAAGCACTTATATACGTCTATGACGGCAAGCATCAGTTAAGATCATGGTGACTAATTATCAATCAAAATTAGTGCTGACGCTATCATCACAATAATGACTAGGCAAAAATCAATTAACAATCACACACTGACCAATTTATTAATTTTAAATTTTATATACGCCTATGTCGGTAAACATTAATCAAGATCACACTGACTAACTATCAATCAAGATTAGTGCGAATGGTAACATCACAATATTGTCTGTAGGCAAACACCAATTAACGTTCACGCTTTTATGTGCAATTATAAGATAACTGCATACTCAAGTCATCTTGAGTATGACAACCTTATTAAAGTATTTGCAACAAAATATGTATGCAACTAAGTAACATTAAAATCCTTGCAACAGCGGAATTTTATTTAAATATACAATTTGAAATAAATAAACCACGTACACAGTATAATTATTATTTTTTAGGTCGCAACATTGCATTTAAATCAAGGAACAGTGACAGTTCGTATATTGTACTGGGAGGATCAGATTTTTTTTCTTTGGTTAAAACAATTTTAAAATATGAAAAATAAAAATATAATAATTTACGATGCTAATAATACGGTGTTTATAATAATAAAGAAGGAGACAAAAGAAGCATAAATTTAATGTGAATGGTGTCAAAATAATAAAAAATTAATAAGTTTACATTCTTTTTACTTAATTTCTTAAAGATTTTTAAGGGCGAAGGGTGGCGTATACACTAATATCAGAAGAGCTCATAATGTATATTAAGACGAAGAAAACAAATACAATGTGAATGGTTATAAATAAATTAACCAATTTACTTTTTTTCTCGATGTATACACTTATATCCGAAGGCGACATGTAGCAAGGGCGAACTGTTACCTATCTCGGGCGAGCTGTTACCAATCAAGGGCGAACTATTACCAGTTAAGGGAGGGCGAAGTGTTATAATACCATCAAAATGCGTCGCAGCCGCTTGTTTTGAGGAAATCGATGCAATGATTCTGTTTTCGACCACCTTCCCGCTATAAACAACACCTTTACATATTCAGCAATATTTCGGCGATTTCCATTTTGGTTTTGTTTCTTTCTTTAATCAACTTTCCATATCACTTGATGTGTGTGTTATACACGCTGATAAAATTTCTACTTATACCCCGGAAGTTTTAATGCGCATGCGCATTCGGAGAGTACTCAAGGGAAGACAACTTAGTTATCGGACTGCCCAATACATCCGTGGTGAATCATTATTTGTCGAATTATTATTGTGGCGAATCGTTACTAATTCATGTGCATCACGTATATCAACAAAAAATCACTACCTGGTTTTATTAAGTCGCACATACATTATATAGTATTTGAAAAGTCCTAGATACAAAGATGGATAGACAAAATATTTATTAACAAAAACCCCAAACAAGCAGAAGGGGCCAAAGGTTATAGTCATTGACATGTTAATCTTTCGACTTGTCTGTTTTTACCACATGTGTTTAAGTCCATGTCGAGGGAAGAGACTTAATGTAATAAGGTTTTTTTAGCTAATCTGCAGTGTGCCAGTTGTTCCATCCAAATCTTTGCCAGGGATATTCTTCCACCAAAACAGTTGGATGTCACTAAAATGATCATAATGTAATGTCAATTTAATGAGTTTCTATTCCGCAAAACAATGCAAGAAATATTTTTTTAATAATTATTGTAATACAACTTTAATATCCATTGGGTTTTGCTTTATTGCTAATAAGTAGTTGCTATTACATAATTATAAAAAAAATAATGCTCATTAGTAATTTGAATTAGACTGCATACTAACAAGCATGGATCTTGCAGGAAGTCATTTAATACTAAGTAAGACTAATTAGTACAATTTAATTAATGCGGCGTATAAATTAGTACTGTTTAATTAAGGCAGCGTATAAATTATAACTGTTTAATTACGGCAGCGTATAAAGACGACTCGCTTTACACTTCTCAATGTAACCATTTTTTTTCACTGTATTAGCAGTGAATACAATGTTCGTTTTGTGAAAGGAAGCTAACCAAACAGAGTCTAACTATTTCTAGCACAAAAAGAAATAGGTCCATTTATTTCCATTATAGAAAAAGAGTCACACATTTAATATCCCGTAACAGTACAAATCATCAAATGTTCATGATTAAATATGCAGCCTGTTTAAACTAGATGTAAATGTGACTATAAAATGCAACACAAAATGGGCTAATTTACACAAAACCACCATATAGAAGAAATTCAACATGCTGTGAGGAACCCGACCTGGTAGCGTAATCGGTAGAGTGTCGGCTCCAGGTACGGGAGGCCCCGGGTTCGATCCCGGTCCGCGACATACCAAAGTCGTTAAAAATGGTAGTGGTATAGCTCCCTTGCTAGCGCTCAAGCAAATATAAGGGTAGTTCCATGACTGGTTGGCCCGGTGTCAGGATAATATGACTGGGTGTTGTACCATGCCAGGTGTTCAATGCATGCTATACACAGTGAAGGCAGCACTATATCTGCTTCAAGTGGACACCGTCTCCAGATAGATGAAATACTGTTGGTGGGACGATAACCCAATAAACAAAACATGCTGTGAAATGTTGTACATGTTGTGTAACTAGCTCAGAGTTCACCTTTCCCCATCGTGGTCCTCGACCCTTATCCTTCTGCTTCTCATCTGGCCATTACATTCAATATGGAGGAGTATTATTTAAAAAAGGGCAGTACGATGGTTTGTATACACTGGTAGTGAATGTATGATAAAATGATAAATGGTAACTGCTACATGTAACAATAAATGGTTGCTAAAATCAAAGCGTTCAATGTTTTACAGTAAGTATATTAATTAATATTTTTAATTAGTCCCTCTTAACAATTGAACACATTTTTTTATGTTAAAGTGGTTAGATGTAAAGATATTAACATGGTTAGGGATGTAGATATTAAAGTGGTCAGGGATGTAGATATTAAAGTGGTTAGAGATTTAGCAGTTAAAGTGCTTAGGGGTGTAGAAATTAAAGTAATTAGGTTGTGAATATTAAAGTGGTTAGGTATAAGATGTTAAAGTGGTTAGGGATGTAGATATTAAAGTGGTCAAGGATGTTAATATTAAAGTGGTTAGGGTTATAGATGTTAAAGTGGATAGGGATGTAGATATTAAAGTGGATAGGTTTGTAGATGATAAAGTGGCTATGGATGTAGATATGTAAGCAGTTAGAGTTGTAGTGTACATGTTAAAGTGGTCAGCAATGTAGATGTTAGAGTGATCAGGGATATAGATGTTTTACCGTTTAGCTCCTCTTTGTGTATGATTTTGACTTTCTCTGGACAATTTTTTTTGTCTGAGGTGCTCAGTTAATTGGCTTATGATGTGTTGGTATTCTGTATGGTAGACGAGTCTAAAAACTTGAATCTGAGGATGACTGAAATTAATTTCCTGGAATGATGGGATATGTTGACATGATGTGGTATCATGTCACCTGTTTGAAACATGCTACAACAGTATTTAAAGCAAAGGAGCGTTTTGTAGATTGTTAAATGTAGACCTAAACAAACAGGGCTTACAAACACCAGTTCCTTTGATTGATTGCATTTAAATTGGTCAATACTCAGTCTTGTCAATGTGTTAATGGCATATGTCAGTCCTGGTACTATTGTATTGCAAGACTGCCAGTTTAACTATGATCCTTTAGTTCAAGTATTCACCAAGGTTAAATAACTGAAATAAATGCTAGTTATCAAATTGTTAAATACCAAATATATTTACATACTCTGCATAGGGCACTGTATGTTATGTGATTACTTGAGTCATGAACAATTGGCTTGATATTGACACAACCATTAGAGCACACATATGCTATGTGGATCATGAGCTTTTGATGTATAAAATTGCATCATAATTTCATTTCTTTAACTTTAATATAATTATGTTCCTTACAAATAGGGGTCACAAAGCAGTATTTCTATACCTGAAGAAGTTAGACTTTGCCATCTACTTAAACTGAACAATTCTAGAATATTTAAAATCAACCTTAACATTTTTTACTTCAGTTGATACTATCTGGGTTTTCCATGAGTTTCCAGTATTAATCAAGATTATCAAATATACCTTGAAGTATAATAGTAGGCATAGTTCTACAATGTATTTACTCTCAACCTGTTAATCATGAATGGATCAGGCTTATGCAGATGTTGGGCCCCAGATCATCAGGCTGGGAACTCTCTGATCAGGATCTTCAACATTAATCTTGTTACTTATCCATTAAAGTTTTTTAGCAAGTAGATAAGTAAATCATATGGATTAGAGATTGTACTTCTTCCTATTTCTTACAAATAGTATAATTAACATGCAGGATTATGGTAGTTATACAGCCGCTTTTCAAAAAGCTTTTTCAATATAAAATAGCTCAAAACTTGCTCTGTGAATATGTAAGGTTTATAAATATTTCATGATATCTATAAGCACAAACATGTTTCTCTGTTACATGAAACATGCATTATGTGATATGTTAATCAATGAAAAGACAGCCTTTAAAATCATTAGCTGTATGAAAATGTATAGATAACATGAGAATCCCAACCCTTGTGGTTCATTTTTAATGACAGACAATAAATTCTTTCTTACTGATATCTGCTCACAACGAAATGCATTGGTAACAAGATGTATTTGATAAAAATAATTGAAAGCAATAAGCAATACTAGTCAGCTCCTAGTAGAGAAGTGGCTGATCTGAGTCTGTACAATTTGCCTAAACTTGATCAGTTCATACATAGCAGGCTAAGTGGTAATTTTTAATCTAAACTCTAAATTTTGTCAATATTGCATAATCTACTTGATGTTCGTTCTTTGCCATCTAGGTCACAATATTATCTGCACATACCCTTACATACACGTTTATTTGACCCTTGCAGTTTTATAACAATGAGGCCTAGTCTTCAATTGAATATTGTAAAGGTATTGTTGAAGCTTTGGTCCATACTGGCTTGCTGTCAATACTCAATACTTAGCCGTGAATTTGTTTTCTTGCTACAATGTCTCAATCATCACTTGCCAACTCAACTAGAAGTTAAACCCTGTACACCTCAGCCTCTTAGGATGTGGGTTCAAAACTTGGTTTGGGCAGAACTTTCATGACTTGTCATTTACCGGTGATACTACCTAGATATCTGGTCTTCATCTGTCAGAAACTAACAAAACACAACTGTTCTACCAGTCTGGTAGCTAGTTATGTAAAATGTCTGCCCTAGATCTCAGAGGTTGTAAGATTGACTCCTGGCTCAGACATTCAAGTGTTTAAGTTAAATGGGACTGGATTAGTTTCTGTTGCTTATTTCTGGTCGAAGAACTGGTTGATCCCAGGAAGTGAGGAGGTCTTAACATTTTTCTTCCATCAAAGTAGTATTTCTATATAATTATCGTAGGTCAGCTGGTAAAAACATCTTCTCAGGAAAGTTGTTAACAATGACTTGAACCCACATGGCAAGGACCTTAATGCTTGTGAGGAATTCAGTGAAACTGCTTGACCGTGGCACCCCATGGCGGATTCTGCACACATCGATTACAGCTTAAAATCATTGTACAACCTCATATGTCCACATTGTAGAGATTGACCAAAAGCCCACCAAAACAAATATCACTCACATATTTGCTTTTGTTTGTTTCAGGAAATCAAATAGAGCTCAGACAACAATGGCAATTGATTCATTGGGAACTATTATCCTATTGTAATTCTGCAAGGCTTGTGACACACAGAAATGCTGAGGCTGAAGAATATTGAATAAATTACCATACAATTCGTCAGTGTCTTCAGTATCATCAATGGACAAGAATATTAACGATGGTAAGTATATTTTTTCAATTTACATGCATGTTTATATTTCTAGTGCTATTTCAAATGTTATATAATTTAATTCGAGTAGGGCTCTAATAGGATTCTTTTATCAGGTTATGTAATTACTTGAAATTAGCTAAAAGTTAATAATGCTTAGTAACATTAGTGAATGAAGCAGGTAGCCACAGATCCAGAAGTTGTGGTGGTGTGTGTGTGAGGGGGGTATGGGTGGGTGGGACTTGGAGTGGGTGCAGGAGAGGGTGTCCCTCCTGTTGGGGAGAGAGGTATGGGGGTCCTCGCCCCGCAAAAAAAATACATTTTACTATTATGAATGATGTGTTGTGATGACTTTTAAAGCACCTCAAATGCAAAAAAGAACCATTTTTTATAGCAGATTTTTTAATTTGCAACAAAGAATATATCAACACTAGTTTAGCAAGGAACTAACACTAATTTGTTGAACATAATCTGTATATCGGTTCACAAAGTAAGAGGGCATTCAAGGGTGATTAATTTACAATATCTTTCCCAAACTAAATATAAAAAAAACAGCTTTAAACTTAACCTAAGCATAAAGCAAACTCCAGACTACAATGTATTGATTTTGTACCTTTGGAATAATTGCATTTAGATAGTAAATGATGATGAGAAGATGTCACAGTTTTAGATGATTGTATCTTTACTTCTTGTTTAGTTGCATATGTGACATTTTCCCTGCCTTTGGGTGATATTATCGGTCAAGAATGGGCGGATTATACATAGATTATTGACCATGAAAAATAAAAGTGTATAATGCAAAGCATTGCATTTTAAAAGAAAATATAAGAAACAAATAAAAGGTAATACCATCTTAAGTAAATGGGTGCTGGTTTATCTGGCCACAAATAAATCCATCTACAGTAATATAATTATTATATATATAAAAATATATTTCATATATGTTGGCCATTTAAAATCTGTAATAAACATATCATCTGTGACTTGCGAACAGTTCAGAAATCTTTTGTCAGAGTCAAAAATTGGAGAATAAAGATCACAAACCAAATACTAAATTTGCACAGTGATATGAACTGTAATTTACCTGAGTAATTGGGGTTCCTAGTCATTTGATTTTTAATTCTTGGAAGCTGGTGTAAAGTAGGAAAGAATTATCACTCCTTTATGCTTCATAGTGACTTGCTTCGTGGTCACCAGGTGACTGCATCAGCATTCAAATGAACATGATGCTTATATCAATGACAGAGAACCTGTGCACTTGTTCTCAGGGTTAGAAGGAGTTTCCCATGTACTGTCATCGAGATGGGGCACCTTACTGTAGTATCAGTTAGTGGCACCTGTGCCCCACCCTGGTGAGTCCATGACTGGAAGGCCAGGTACAATCAAGGGAAAAAGTTATTTTAATAGTTTGCAGTGTTTTCTTCGGCAAAATGTACTTTTTTAATATTGGAATATGTACGAAGATCAAATAAAGAGCAGATGATATTAAATGATATGCAAATGTGAGAAGGGAAAGAAATCAGACATTCTTTAACTTGATCTGGAAGTCAGTGAATGGTTTTGGTATAGACTGATTAATTTGATGGTGTATGCTGATGGCAGGTTAGTCAAAATCAGCAGTAAAGGGGTTAATGACTGTTTTAACAAGGACTGTCTGTGACAGGATTGGGGTGGTACGTCTTGAACCCCACTCCTCCATGGGAATATCATTTGCTTTAAATCAACCTAGTGCCATGACGAATGTTTAAAAATATCCACTTGGAAATTTTCCCAATAATTAAGACCCGGAATTGACAGCCTGTATTTTGCAAGTCACAAATGTACTTAGTAAATCAGTACCTAATTATCTCTATTAATGAATTTAATATGCAACTGCATTTTGTTTTGTCATTCTGGTATTTTTTTAAAATAGACCTTTCTTAAAACCTTGTGGTAAGATTTAAAGATTTATGCTGATGTACTAGTATAAAATACTGATATGTCAGATTAATTCTTGTACAAGAATAATCATATATTTATTTTTATCAGACTTTATAAGGCAGTGTCCAGCAGTTAACATTTTTTCAATGCACCATTTTTGCAAGTAAGGTTAGCAAATCATTGTCGGAGTATTTGCTAATGATAACTGAAGAAAAGGTTAGGCCTTGTCTTTGGTTAAAATGGTTTTATTCACATGTTCAATGTGTAATATAGTGAAAGTCCTGAAATACTTAGTCTAACTGTTCATCATCTTTAAGATGCAGAGATAGGATTAACCATGCTTACAAATCTGTTTGCGGTATTACAAGAAAACTTACTTACCTGCTCAGGTGGTAGACCTCGGATTGCGAATCGGGAGGTTGTGGGTTCAAAACCCCACCCGGGTCAAACCAAAGACTTTAAAGTTGGTAGTAGTGGCTTCCCTCTTAATGCTTGGGGCTAAGGGGACAGTATTACGTCTGACTCGTCGGTGTCAGTATAATGGACCGGCCGGATTCAGTCCCTGGGCACCTCATAAATGCCCCTGTGCTATAATGACAGATATGTCACTGCACAGTATCGGCAAAAATGCCAGCTAATCCCATCCCATCCCTCTTAAATCTAGTACATTAACATAAATCTGATACATCAGCATAAATCTGGTACATCAGACTAAATCTGATACTTCAGTATAAATCTAGTACATCAGCATAGATCTATGACATCAGCATAAATTGGATACATCAGTATAAATCTGATACATCAGCATAAATCTAGTACATCAACATGAATTCAGTAAAACAGCACAAATCTAATACATCAGCATAAATCTTAATACATCAGCAGGCATCTTTAAGCCAGACTTAAGCAAATTAACACTACATTGTTTGGTCTGACTTTGACAATATTTCTGGCTCAAAGTGTTGGTTTCCACCATGATTATGAGAACTGAAGACAAATTTTCTGTTGATTACATTTAAGTTAAATATTTAATGTGAGATGGTTAGCAAGAAAGCCATTTATTCTACAGTAAAATGTTGCTTTTATACTTATACACATGGATGATTTTCAACTAAGTAATACAATCCAGATAGTTGGCTGAAGTTTTCTGGACCCTTACGATATCTTACATTCCTTCATTGACTTTAAACAAGTTTAATAAAAAATATATTGAATATAAGACTGTTTTTAACCCTTTACTTCCTGAAAACACCATTCACTACATAAACATATAACTTACTCTAACTTTATGGTGTTTCCAGTATGTTAAGGGTTCAAATAGGAAATAATAGCTGAGGAGTTATATAACTTCAAGGTAATATATGTATAGGTATCTTGCTTCAGCATATGGAACAATAGACTTTGCTGATCTCCTAATGGCAATGACTGAACATATTCTTAATTTCTTTGTTAAGTCTATTTAAAGACATTCCAATTTTGTTGTGGGAAAGTTTCCAAATATGTAATTAGGTTGATTATGAATACCAGAGTTAAGTTTCATAAAAATGAACACAACCCATGCTAGGTTTTCTAAAAGATTCAATTAGTTGTACACAGGCATTGTTCTTTGCACTCTACAGTACAACATGTCAGTAGATTGGGTCACTTCCTTTGTCAGGCTATGTCTCACACTTTTTTTGCATATTTCGTAGTTTTCTTTTCAGTAGTGATAAGTGAAGCATGGTCATGCTATGTTGTAAACAATCCTTACTAATTGTAAGTCCTCCTCTATGGACATACAAAGGTTACACATTGCAAGAGACTCAGCAGCAAGCAGTATAGATCCTGATAATGTCCTTTTAACTCCCTACAGGAGGTGGCTGACCTGGGTCTATTGTAACTGCCTTAGCCAAATTGGTTTGAGTTATGTAGGTCAAGAGAAATGAGACTTGTTTTGTTGTCAATAGACTTTCTATAAGGACTTCCAGTGAACAGATGTAGCCATAATTATAAACTATACTACATGTGCATTAAATAAATCATCAAGCTATCCTGCTCCAGTAAAAGTCAGGTGTATGAACTGTATATTTTGATAGTGAGGCAGTGCATTTGTACTTAAAATAAACCTGTTGCAACTATCACTGGCCTTTAATTAACACATAATAGAGCCAGTTTAACCAAGCCTATAATTGGTTAGGGGTAATCTGTTATAACATTTAATTTGTCAGATACATCAACATTAACAATATCCACCATTTTCCAGGCAGTGCCATCTATTGGTCAATTAAGCATCGTGTCCAAGGTCTTTTAAACTTTTGACATTAGTAAGGATCTGAAAGCAGACCACATTTCAAAAAGCAACATTTACATCAGCTGAGTATTTTACAAACATTATTTAGACCCATCATCTTTTGTTTAACAAATCAATACTCACAGATAAATGTCTAACATAAGTTTCTCCTGAAACAGTATCCAAGTGGAAAAATCCTTAATTTATGTAAGCATTTACAAACAAAACAAGTAATTTCTAGTAAAACAACACTAAACAGTAGAAACAATGTGTAATGCATATTATTTGATATTGTAATAGCTAATTTAGCAATGTCTTTGTTAGTAATTTCATGCCCAGCCTTAAGCTTTTTGTCACTATTCAGCATTTCAGTTTTGCCATGGTCTTTTTTAATCTGTCTGTCAATATGTTTCAAACAAGCTCTTAGCTTGCTAAGCACACATTACTAAAGCTTTAGCGAAAATTGTAAATTCACATCATCCCTCTGGAAGCTGTCTGTCTGGAAGAGGACTGTTTCCTGTTGAAACTCTGGCAACATGACCAGTAACTAGTACATAAGATGTCAGCAGATAATAATGTTTATACTTCATTCTGTTTCTTGATGAATTATACTGTTACATCACGATTCTGGTCATAATTTAACAAATTTACAGGCTATTATAAAAACAAATAAAGACAATTACTACCTTAATGAGTTTGTTGTTTTATAATACAAACTGCAAAAACAACAATTGAGCACTGGTCACTGCTCCAGGTTGTCTTTGTATCGGCTAAATTAGGTAAAGACAAAAATTAATTTGATTCATTTTGCAGATTTAAATCTGTGTTTCAAAATTAACATTAAAACAAAAACATTTAAAAATAAAAAAATAATTTGTTAAAGTCTCATTTTTTCTGCATTTATTATTATCATAATAGAATTCTACATGTAAAAGCATGGTCACAATCTTACATTGATGAAAAATCCTTTAAAGCACGACATGTTACACTAGTTATAATTTACAAATTGGCCAATTTTATGAATGATTAGGCAGTTCTGATGGAGGTTTGAAGTATTGTGAATGTTCTGTAACTGCAAGATTTAGCTTGGTTCAATCCCGGATGGAGACATTCCATAAACAAGTACCTTTGCACATTTCTAGCTTAGGCTAAAAATATAAGTTATAGAACTGTTGATGATTCTTTATTGGAAATTTATCTTGATGAGTCCAACAATCAATATTTTTGTCACATTATCAATGTTATATGTTTATGATTAATTATGTTGCAAATTTATGCTCAATTAACTCTGCACAAATATTGAATGGTCAGACAACTGTAATGATAAATAGAACCAGAATTGTGAAGTCATTCTGGGCACATCAGCGGCATTAGTCAACATATTTGAGACCTTGAGTTTCTTCTATATTGATTTATATTCCAATCTTGATTTTCTCAGAAGTTTTTCTTCTCTAAACAATATTCCAAAATGCATACTGCATCTTATCCACAATTTTCTATGTGGACGATGCACTTGACAGATACTATTTCCTTCATGTAACCCCAACTTTTGCCATTAAAATATAAAAATATCTACCCAAAATAGTGTAGATGCAGATCAGCCAGCTCTCAGATAATTGCAGTTTTTTCAACATATTTTACTTAACCTTAAGTCAATTTTAATAAAGGAATAACAAAACATTAAAAATTGAACATATTAAGAATAGGAAGAATTTAAGAGACAGTTCTAATTAAAACACAGACAATAAATACAAGGCTCTTAGCTTTAACTTTACATTTTAAGTTCAGATTTGATATCTAAAATTCTGAATCTGACAATAAGTAATGTTGGATCTTCTCTTTTGTAACATTATCTAAATGTTTGGTACAACAAATCATAGCTAAGCAGTTTAAATACCTCATACAAAACTAAAGCTTATATTTTTAATTACCACCAAATCCACAATTTTGTCATTTATTAGTGGACTAATTGCTTGAAAAGAAGACACACCTTTGAAAATTGAAATTACTTAGAGCTATTATGAAGTGTGACAGCTTAATTTTCATGTAATTCTTTTAGTCTGAAAAAAAAGGATATACCTTTACTATGCAACTATTCATATTTTAAGTGTTTTGTTTTAATTTCTCCTTAGTGCTATCTTTGATTGTCTGAACATCAAGGAGGATATTAGGACAGATTTATTACTCTCTTGATGATCTTCTTTTATATATTTTATGCACCTGGTCAATTTGAATTCTTCACAGGAAGGTACATTTCTTAAAACATTTTTACATTTATTCTTTAATTCTTTTAAATTAGTTTTCTAGACATTAAGATGGCACTCTAATGGCTGAACAGTTAGAGTACCCAACTTGAAACTCCTCAGCCCTTCATTGTGTGGGGTTGAGTCCTGGTTGGGGTGAGAACTTGCTTGTGAGGACTTCCGGCAGACCTGTGGTGTGCCATTGGCTATACCCAACCATTGTAGAGATCCTTGACAACCAATTTTAAGATGAATGTTGCCAATATGACTATCATTGTGTCAGTGTGATGAATGAAAGTACAACAACAAAATATCTCGACATAAAAGTGGCCTACTTGTGCAGAAATATAAACTTTTTCTGATAGTAGATATGTATTGAATTTATTAAGGAGAAAATTTTGTAGTTGGTTTTGATATTAACTTAAAACACACTTAAAGAAGGCTGTTATGATACCTATAATAAATAAATGAGTTTAATCAGGTAAGACATTTAAGTGTCTACATTTGATGATTCTGCTCTGCTGAGGATATTTAACTGTCAAACTTTGTCTATAATTGTTTTTAGTCAAAGTATAGGACTGCATTGTTGCCTAGAAAGCAGGAATTGTCAGGTTGGTGACTTCCTGTATCAAGCTGTTTATTGGGTCACCAAGAAGACAACATCCCTTATTGGCCCTGCTCTTGAGAGCGGTGCCTCTTATGGAATGCATTTTTTAATGGGGACGATAGTGTAGCTGTCAATAACATGATGTCGGAGGTGTTCTGTGAGACACTTTTTCAGAGAAAAGACCAAGTGTTCTGCTTTTTACCAGGGTAGCTTGCAACAATAAAGTGTAGCTTGCAATTATCAAAAGTAGCATAAAAATCATAGCTGTTTGGCGAAGTTCTGTTTAACAAAAGAAACTGAGTATACCGATGTTAGAAATGCAGCTTGTAAAAACAGATGTAGCAGAGGGACAAGGAAAACAAACTGAAGTAGCGAAAATACTACACTTCCCATCAGAGTTATGGTTTGTTACTGTCAAATGTTTATGTAATTAATCGACAGAGTATAGAGTGTTTAGTGCCCAGGATAGTCATCTTCTCGTTTAAAATGCGTGCTCTCTACGGCACCTTCTCACATCCTGGCTCTTTCTTCTATTTATAATTGATTTTGAAATGATCATGGGGTGACGTCACAGCTTTGAGAAGCGATATTATTTTTTTAATTGGTTATGTTAATGCATATTCAGCAGTAAAATGACCATGCTGGTATATATCTATTATGGTGTTTGGTTTCTTTTGTTTCTGTTGTTATATATCTATTATGGTGTTTGGTTTCTTTTGTTTCTAAAAATAACAACCTCTTAAGCTAAAACAATAAACGTAAGAACAGTGACAAAAATCATAACTGGAAACTTTACTTATGTCAATTATTGATTCTTATTTTAATATTACATAACTGCACTATTCATATGAAAGGGTAGACTGCACTTATTATCACAGACTTACACAGAAACATTTTAATTTGTGTGTGAAAATTTCTTCATCATTCAGTTTTGTTAGGATTTAAACTGTTTAGTGTACTTTTATGGTTACTATATGTATACAGTACCTGCGCACTTAATACAGAAATGGTCTGACAATTCGCGATTGTTATACAAGCTAATTCCCGATGCATCTTGTTCTGTAGATGATTTTTTTCCATATGTTTTGAATTTTCAGACACTCATGTGACCTTGGTGACCTCGGTTAAATGCACACGGAACTGCGGTCAAATAGTGCTAATGTAAAGTGTGCCAAATATGAATTTACAGATAGATATCTAGTTTAATTTGTTCCCAACTGAAATTGATGTGCTATGAATCACTGAAAAATACATTTGATATGGTTTAACATATGTCTACATTTAATGACCAGTAATCACGACTTGTATGCGCCCTGAATTAGTACATACTTGGATCAATACCTACAAAGTAAGTGAACATATATATGAAACAATATCTGTACAAAATGAACATAGTAATGACCAAAAATGACCACCAAAGACAGGCATAGACCAACAATTCGGGTAAATTTCTTAAGTATTAAAGTGTAAATTATCATGTTTTAAGAATATTTCATGAATTGTTGATTTGGATGATGATTTATATATAAAAAAACAGGAACTGTTTTTATACTAAGTGAGTGTTTCTGTTAATTAATAATGTAAGTGTTTGTCCGAAATATAATATTGTCAAGACTCATATATGCAACTGCCTTGCAAAAACATTTTCTTTTGTTTAGCGCTCTTTTTACAACATTCTATTTTTACATTATTTGCCAGCGACTTTGATGCTCTGCATCAACTTTTTCTTGTTGTATTAGAATGTATCAACACCAGAATCAACAACTGGCCTTTACGAAAGTGCTCAAAGGGGGATGGGCATGGACAACTTTAACATTGGTGATATAAAGTAATTTTAACATTGGTGACATAAAGTAACAGAAAATGTTCTGAAAAAAAGAAGGTGCCTGTTTGTACCTAAATAACCTTACATGCAGTTGGTAAATGTTTTTGAGTTAAAGTAAAATATAATTATATCTTTTTATTATACATGTAAATATTTTACAATGCAGAAACACAATTTCTTATTGTAAAGCATCATGTTAATAGAGGTGACTAAAATCAAGCAACATCACTAACTATGTTTAGAATGGTTAGAGTGGGAATTAAACTTGTAATCTTTAAGCGTTAGTATTCAAAATACAAAGGGGCGCCCATGGCAAAGTGATAGAGTCACCGATTTGTAACTCCTCTGACTTAATGTTAGAAGGTCTACCAGCTGACTTGAGATGCACCAGTGGTTCTGCTCAGACATGTGTCTGGGGTCTTCCTTCACCAGAAAGCTGGATGTTGCTATAATGATCATAAATGGTCACTGCAATGTATGTACGAAAAACAAAACACACAAAATAAAAACAACAACTACTAAATCTCTTTGTGCATACTTCTTTATTAGTTATTTAAATTACAGAATTAAACAAAAAGTTAAAACTAGAATATTTGGTTGTTGAATTAGTTGGCACTGTCCCATGAGATTGTTCACAGGCCTAGTTGGCAGTTTAGCACACTCTAGTACTGGTACTAGTTATGCATACAGTAGTTATTCATTTATGGCCAATATGAGTGTTTGACTGCTAGCCTACAAAACACAAATTCCTCAGGCTTTGGCAAATAGTGTAGATCCAGATTTAAGTCCCATTCATACAGTACTGTTGTCTATGAATGAACTCACAAGTGAGTTACTTAGATTTTAAAATGGGTTTTAGCTAAAGCAGCATGAAAAGGGTTTACCCTACATACCTAGAGCTAAATTTTGCATTTGAAATGAGGATTGTCTTTTGTAAAATGTTATTCCCAATAGAGAGGTAGTCTTTTAATAAGTATTTTAACAGCAGCAGTACAGATAAAAGATAAGGGGGGAATATTTAACCATTGTGGGTAAATACTCTAGATAGTGGATGACAGTTTTCATTTTTTCAAGTGTAATTTTATCTGGTTTACTTTGTTATTTCTGGTTTAAGCTCTAACTTTTAATTTTAATGCATTTTGTTCTCTAAATTTACAGCTTTGAATTCTGTATTATTTGTATTTCTAGTGGAATTATTATTCACTGTCTCATAAAGATGATATTTTCAAGTATTGTTTTGCCCATCAGAAATGTCTCTATGTGTGTGTTTTTTTTTTAAGCTTAGTTGCATCATATGGACATAATTATTAATAATGAAACCCACCAGACAAAGGTCTTCAGTTGAACCACAAGCACACCATCTGATCAGATGGAAGACCATCTTACATACAAGTTTAAGTCTAGACAAGTAGCCAGGAAGTCATTCACTTGGTTACTTCTTTGAATTCTCTGCTCCTCACACTGTTGGTTTGAGTCCCAGTCTAAGGGTGAAAATATTCATGTGCAGGATTTTCCCAGCTGTCCTCCAGTTCTTCTATTCAGACATTGCTTTGGGGCTTCATCCTCCTAGATATCACCATAATGACCATAATAGTGTCTGTAATGTATCTCAATAACAAACAAGACTGAAACTTCAACTCAAGCTGTCAGATAACTAATTCTTTGCAAGTCAGCCACTTTTCTTGATTGAATACCATGGTTTTCTCTCTGAAATACATATGCCTTAACCTGTAAGAAAGTCCATTTGAATTTTAGTTTGATAAGTACAGGTAGCTATTGATACATTGCAGTTGGTCCATAAAATCTCCTTTTGACTGCCATTTACTAACCTAGCCAAGAAGCACTTATCTGTATCTGTATTTACTTACACCCAGTATGGGCAATGGCCAACACTCATTATGAACTCCAGGGTCAACAGCATTTATTTGAACTTACTTCCCAGGTCAATTATTTCTGCTACACAATGTTGGATAAATCAATTTCAATTGAATTTAAATCTAAATGCCAAAAACCTGCATCGTAATAGAAGCCTGGCTTGTTAATTTTTCCAGATTGTTCAGTTGGACAATTAAACTTGAGTCCATATGTATAAAAGCTTATTGAGTTGAGATCATTTTCTCTCTTTGTGTATCATTAAGTTGGCACATTTAAGTCATAGTTATCCAGAGTCTGGTTACACAGTAGTTAAAGCCACAAACATAGGAGCATAAGGTTTCAGGCATGATACCATACAGAGATTGAATAAAAGTGTTGCAAGCACTGGAGTGTTCAGAGCTTTTAAAACTGATTCTAATAGTAGCTAGCAAGTTTTTTTCCCCCAAGGAAGCAAAGGGATGGTTGGATTTATTTATTACTTGTTATTATATGCATAGTTTTCAGAGCTTGCCAGATTGCATTTTGGCTGATGCTGTTATCCTGGTAGTGCATATTTTTGTAACTTGTTTAACTCTTAGCCTGCTTTTCACATGTTTATAATCTGAGGAATGTGAGTGGTATTAACATGTGCTTAGCAGGCACAATAGGACAACATGATAACATCATTCAATGTAAATTGATCCCACTGCTGTGTTTCAGATGTGACTCTGTCTTCTCTCCACTCCCATTTCTCCCACCGAACTTCAGGCCAACATGGTTCTTGGTCCAGCAGGTCCAGCCTCAGGCTATATGCATCACCATGATGATCGCATGAGTCGTGCAAAGAACGATATCCAGGTTGAGCGGGTACATAATGATGATGAAAAACATCAGAGACAGCTGTCACGTGACCCAAAGACAAAACGTAAGAAAAGGAGGAGCATGATCACAGCTAATTTATCAGGAACCAGATATGAAGTCAGTAAGTAATACTTGCCTTGTAATCTTTGTGGTGTTTTTGTGAGTGTATGTACATTGTAAAGGTGAATTCTAATTTTATTCGGAGTTAGTTTTTGCTTAGCATCAAGAAATAGTGCATTAGACAAAGACAGGTCATGAAAAGCTATAATAAAATGTCCAAAATAGGAGCCTCAAACACAAACTTAATTGAGGGATGTATTTGTGAAAATATTCTTTTATTAAATATCATGGTCTTGTCTGAAATATAAACATAGTCTTTTAATATATGAGCGTGTTAAGGTATAAAGTACTTATTATTGGTTAACTTAATTAGTATGTGTTATATCATCATATCTGAGCAAGTTAAATCATTGAAACATTCTTTTGAATTTAAGGATACTATTTATAGCTATAAGACTTTAGTTTCTTGTAATTGGTCAGAATTAAATTAATGCCAAAGTTAAGAATAATGTATTAAAACCATTGTCATTTTTCAGTCACGTCTTATATTACTATAGTTAATGCTTTTTTTTTTTCTTGAGTTCAAGTCATGAATAATATTTTTGTCCATTTTCTTATTTAAAACTTTAGGATGACATAACATCGTGATAACTGGCAATTAATTCGGTGGACCTTACAAACTTTGCCCTTTTCACCATCCTAATTTCCCAATTACCTTATTAATGAAAATTTGTGCAAATGCTGTTTAAAAACAAAAACCGTGATAATAATCCGCTGGTTTTATTATAGCATTTCCATTTTAGTTTCTTACAGAAGATGAGAAAGAAAACCTTGTTATGCACAGTTATTACTGTGTTAAGGTTATGCCTGATGAAATTTCCAGACATCATTTATTACTTAGATTGTAGATCTTTATTGATCAAATCTGTTGCATTAAGACCGGCATAATGTTGAAAAAGTATTAATTACATACACATTTTCAAGAAAAAATGGTATTCCAGTTAAGTCAAGTTAAATAAATATTTCGGAACATTGGTTTACAGCATCTGCTGGTCGATCTAGTTATGTGATTGTTTGTCATATTCAAGGTCACAGGTCTCTACCCCATGTGGTGCTATTTTTATATCTTGAATTCTTGATTTTAGTAAAATATTTCAATTACTTTATACAAAAAAAGATTATCTTGCCATTGTATGACTTTTGGAAATTGTTGAAAAATGAAGACCATCTGAATAACAAGACCTCTTAAATGTTACTGGATAGTCATTTGTTATGTGTATGTATTTACAGTTCAGACAAATGGTAGAACACTGTTGGATTCAGCATTGCCAAGGACTGATGACCCTAACTGGTATGTCATGATCCTTGTTTTCCTGCCAACCTTTTCCAAAAAAATCTGTATACTGAACTGATAATCAAATTTGTTGTATGAATTGTTTAGAAATATGTTTATAAACAACATGTAAAATAAAGGGTTTTGATAATAAACAGCAAGAGGTACATGCAAAATAAATTCTAAATTAGAATTATTTTTTTAAATAAGTATTTTAAATGGTTTCCACACAAATTAAATGTTATGAAAAAGTTTTGCCATTTTCCTGAAAACTGTTTTCTGTCAGATTTTGGCTTGCTAAGCATAAATTGATCAGGCTGATGCAAATAGAGTAGATCTAGATCTGGCAGCCTTGTCTTTGTGTTGCATTTTGCTCTCTGAGAGTAATTAGGAGGCTAGCCAAGATTTGTATCAGTTTTCTTTGTTCTTCTGCAATGTTTTTAGTAACAACCTCTTTTCCAAAGTCATATTATTTAAAAAAAAAATGAAATTGAAGATTTATTTTATACAAAAAGACATAAATAACCTTACTGTGATAAGAGATTGTTATTGATTAGCTGAACAAAAGATAAACCATGAAAGATCCATCAACATGTCTGAAGAAAATTTACGTAAGGAAAGAAATATGTAAATATATTTCCCAAACCTTATACTGCAATATTGCTCCTAGAAGAGATAACATGTTTTATCTGGAAATTATATTCTCAATTCTAGTTTCCTGGAATCAGTACATGAAGTTATTATTCACTTTTGAAAATATAGCTCTTTATTTAATGAAAAAAAAAAAAAAAATATTTGACTAATTACTTTATGAAATATAAAGCAAACACACTTGCTTTGTAAAACACAACATACTTGTTCTTTGAATTAATTGTAATGATGAATGTTCAGATTTGCTTTAAAATAAAACTGGATATGAGCAGGAAATCCCAGCTATATTAATCACTATAACAGTTTATTGTGGGTTACAACAAATGTATGGATACTTTAAGTCTTCTCTGACATTAATCAGTTGTAATAAGCAATACTTTAGTCCTGTTTATTTTCCAACAACTATAGTGATTAGTTATCAGTCATCTTGCTAAAGACTGCAACAAATAATGCAGACCCCATTGGGCAGCTTCCTGTAGGAGCTTGCTGATCATGAGCTACACTATTTTCTTTAGTCTTATAATTGGTGATTAGCAGGTTTAGAATTGATTTCTGGTCATTGTCAAGGTGAACATCCATCTCACTGTTATGTAACCACAGGTGTGGAATGCTTTATTATTGGTCAGTTTACAAAAGTGAGGTTGAGGTTTTACTGGATACATTGTGTATAAGCAAAGTGTTATTATTTGCCTGCTGTCAAAGGCTCACAACAGGTGGTCTTGATTCTTTCTCTTTTTATTTGTTAATTTGATAATTATTCTGGCTCACACTCAAGCTCATAATAAAGTGAATATAAAAAGAGTATATTAAAACAGTGATTTTAAGCTTAAAAAGATATTAGTACTTGTTTGGTTTATTATAAATGAACAAGTCTGCACAATCCTCTTGATGTATTAATTTGTTTTTTATGTTCAAAGAAAGAAAAACCTTCCCAACATTTGCATTATTGTAAAAACCCTGGCCTGGATAAGTTGTATTAAAACAAATGTTGTTTTCTTTCATAAATGCTAATTTTTACTCACCTTTGAAATTACACATAACGTTTAACAGCTGGTGATTAGCATAAGCAGTAGGATGAAGACTGTTGCTCATGTTAATTAGACAGGAACAACCAATCCTATACATGTGATTAAGCTACATTCTTACTAACCAACTGTATCTTACTTTGAATGTCATTAGTTTCTGCGAATTCCTTTGTTTACATCATCATTATTCCTATGTAAGTGATCCTATATCCTCGGAATTCATGTAATAAGTTGTGTAGCCACTTTGTTTTATCCTAGAAATCAGTAGTTGTTTTATGAAGACATTGTTATATAGGATATTCCTTATTTACATGTATTGTCTGAGCAGACAAGCAACCTTGACAGGGTAGCCATTTTGTTCTAGGAACCAGAAATTATGATTATCTGGTAGAACAAGTGTTTCAATATTGTATTCTTTGTCGGTACGTGTTTAATTCATTGTTAAAGAATACTTCTTACAGTGCATTATATCTTTTGCACATGAATTTTTTGTGCGTTCTTTTTCACACAATTTTCTTGTGCAGTTCTTTTCTGCACAAGATTTTCTGATGCACTGGGATCAGTATGAATAACCGTGTCTTTTCTCAATCAAGGACTTTAGCATTTTGAAGATGTTCTTTTTATAGATCATTTTTTATTTATTTTTTTGTTAATTTTTTTATTTTATAATAATTTAAGGGATAAGTGATACGTAAATTCAAGCCGATAAATATTTTAAAAGTGGAAAATATATGTGAGCGTAGAATTTTCTCATTGTCTATATATTTGTATTCTTAGTGAAGAAATATCCTGAAACTTACTGAATTGATATACTTATAACTATTTTTTTTCAATTGTTTAATAATTAATAAATCAATTATTTAGTTACACTAATACATTGTTGGTTGTTATTTCTTATTTCTTAATATAAATTAAGCTGGAGCAGAACCAATAAAACAACATCACCCTAGTGTGCCGTAACATTATCAATGAATGTGGGTAAATGCCATTTTGTATTGATGTGTTCTTAAGAATATATTTGATTACTGCCTGCAAGAGCATATGATTAAAGTTCTTTCAAAATGTTTGTTTCTAACACAGTCTTAATTTGTTATTTTCATTATTTCATTTCTTTTTTTCTTTATTATGACATTTATTCTTCTTGCCTTATTCTGACATTTATTCTTGCCTTATTCTTACAGCTATTCTTCTTGCCTTATTCTGACATTTATTCTTCTTGCCTCATTCTGACATCTATTCTTCTTGCCTTATTCTGACATCCATTCTTCTTGCCTTATTCTTACAGCTATTCTTCTTGCCTTATTCTGACATCTATTCTTCTTGCCTTATTCTGACATTTATTCTTGCCTTATTCTGACATTTATTCTTCTTGCCTTATTCTGACATTTATTCTTCTTGCCTTATTCTGACATCCATTCTTCTTGCCTTATTCTGATATTTGATCTTCTTGCTTTATTCTGACATTTATTCTTCTTGCCTTATTCTGACATCCATTCTTCTTGCCTTATTCTTACAGCTATTCTTCTTGCCTTATTCTGACATTTATTCTTCTTGCTTTATTCTGACATTTATTCTTCTTGCCTTATTCTGACATCCATTCTTCTTGCCTTATTCTGACATCCATTCTTCTTGCCTTATTCTTACAGCTATTCTTCTTGCTTTATTCTGACATTTATTCTTCTTGCTTTATTCTGACATCTATTCTTCTTGCCTTATTCTGACATTTATTCTTCTTGCCTTATTCTGACATCTATTCTTCTTGCCTTATTCTGACATTTATTCTTCTTGCCTTATTCTGACATCTATTCTTCTTGCCTTATTCTGACATTTATTCTTCTTGCCTTATTCTGACATCTATTCTTCTTGCTTTATTCTGACATCTATTCTTCTTGCCTTATTCTGACATTTATTCTTGCCTTATTCTGACATCTATCACCTGGCAGGCTGCATGGCCCTTGCTCTATGTAGATTACATAACTAATCCAGATCAAAGGTTAACAACTTCCTTCTAAGGGCATTGATGTAACAAAGCCAGAGTTAATCCCTACAAGGGGTAATTAGAGCTTAGAGCTTAGAGCCATGCTGAGTGTCAAGCTGGAGTATGAGAGACTTATGAAACAGGGTGTGATTGGAGAATGACTGAAGGTATGAACCAATGGATGAAAGAGATTAATTAATAATTGTGTTAATTGGTAGAATGGGAGAAGTGGGTGTGGCTGAATAGAGAATGAAAATGTAAGATTTAGGCAGAGAGGGGGATCAGAGGCAGAAGAGGTTGAGAGTTGCAGAGAGGACAGAGAGGAGGGATGAGACAAGACATGGAGGAAAAGTTATAACTTAAGACATGAATGAATGATGGAAGGAAAGAAAGTGAAGATTAGAAGAGCAAGTACGGAACTGTATGGAAATAAGAACATTAAGCCAAGCGAGTTGCTGAATAAATAAAGATAATGAAAGTGCAAAGTGGATTCTGTATCACTACTACACACCCCCCCCCCCCCATGCAAAACACATCATCGCAACACCGCCGGGTGACACATCTATTCTTCTTGCTTTATTCTGACATTTATTCTTCTTGCCTTATTCTGACATCTATTCTTCTTGCTTTATTCTGACATTTATTCTTCTTGCCTTATTCTGACATTTATTCTTCTTGCCTTATTCTGACATCTATTCTTCTTGCCTTATTCTGACATCTATTCTTCTTGCTTTATTCTGACATCTATTCTTCTTGCCTTATTCTGACATTTATTCTTCTTGCTTTATTCTGACAGCTATTCTTCTTGCTTTATTCTGACATTTATTCTTCTTGCCTTATTCTGACATCTATTCTTCTTGCCTTATTCTGACATTTATTCTTCTTGCTTTATTCTGACATCTATTCTTCTTGCTTTATTCTGACATCTATTCTTCTTGCTTTATTCTGACATCTATTCTTCTTGCTTTATTCTGACATCTATTCTTCTTGCCTTATTCTGACATTTATTCTTGCCTTATTCTGACATCTATTCTTCTTGCCTTATTCTGACATCTATTCTTCTTGCCTTATTCTGACATCTATTCTTCTTGCCTTATTCTGACATTTATTCTTGCCTTATTCTGACATTTATTCTTGCCTTATTCTGACATCTATTCTTCTTGCTTTATTCTGACATCTATTCTTCTTGCTTTATTCTGACATCTATTCTTCTTGCTTTATTCTGACATCTATTCTTCTTGCCTTATTCTGACATCTATTCTTCTTGCCTTATTCTGACATCTATTCTTCTTGCCTTATTCTGTCATTCTTCTTGCCTTATTCTGATATTTGATCTTGTTGCCTTATTCTGACAATTATTATGCTTATTTTGTCAGCCATTTATAATTTTACTTATATATTTATGACACTTTCTTAGCTCACCTGAGCACAACATGCTCAAGGTAAGCTATTCTGATACCCATTGGTATGTTGTCTGGCATCAACAATTAGCTTGTGAACACACTAGTGGCTTTAGTTTTTATCCATTCTTCATCAAACTTGGGCAGAATATTTGTCTATGTGAGAAATCTTGAATCAGTTTGTAATTGGGTCACGTGGAGTAAAAAACTTTGTCACAAGGTCAAATGTTAGAAAAACCTGGTAAACACACTAGAGGCGCCATTTATAGCACACTCTTCTCACCAAACTTGGCCAGAATGTTTGCCTGCATGAAATCTTTGATTAGTTCATTACTGAGTCTCATGGGGTAAAACATTAGGCCAATTGGTCGAATTTTAGCAAAAATGTTATGAGCACACTAGAGACCACATTTATGAAGTACTAAACTTGGTCACTTGGGGTTAGTAGGTTACTAGGTCAAATCCTAGAATATGTTACCATCCTAGTGGCCTACACTAATGATCCAATCTTCTTTAAGTTGATAACTCTTTAAACATTTCATGCCAGATACCAGCCTTCTCAAAGCCTCTGTCTTCGGAATGAGCAATTAAGGGCCATCATGACCCTCTTGTTTATTCTTATTTACTTTGTTATTCCTTGTTTGAGACTAGTTGATGTGTTTCCTATTTATTTTTTAATGACTGGCTAATTCGTTCTTCTTTGTTCTGTTATGCATTTAAACCTTAGTCTCTTTGCTTGTATTTGTAATAGATCCATATGTTTACTGTACTTTATTCTATCATTGGTTTATTAGTAGCTTTAGTCAGCTTCAGTTTATAATTGCATTATTCTGTTATTAATTCATGCCTTAAACTATTTTGTTTTAGGCTTTCTATGTGTCATTATTTAATAACTTTTTTTCTGATTTTTTCCTGTTATAACTTATAGAGTAAATTTTGTGAATGGTTTATTTTAGTTTCTTGATCTGGAATGACTCATTTATTTCCACGGAGCGTGTTTCTGAGATGAAGCCATACCAGAGAATCAACCACTTTCCTGGGATGGGTGAGGTCAGCAGGAAAGACAACCTTGCTCGAAACATGATGAAGTAAGCCATAATATGTGTGATGATATATATATATGTTTCAACAAAATGTAGCTTAAAATCATAATATGAATATGCTGCTTTAATCATGACATGCTAAACCCAAAGTACAAATTTCCTGATACGCTGCTTGTTATTATGCTGTGTTTCACCATGTTGACATTTTATTTGCTTTGAAAAGTAGATTCTCTTTGCTTTGCTAGCAACCTATTAAATACTACAGTGAAACTTTGTTATCTCGGCCTCTGGTGAGAGAGATTCAGTGCATACGTTGATGCAAACTTACAGTCCCGACTTTGACTACTAGATATATAATGTTATTTTCTGTTGACATGTCAATGTTTATACATTGTTATTTTTTCATAACTCGATCTAACTTTCTGGTCCTGCCATCAATATTTCAACTAAATTATGATTCATTAGTCAGTTAGCCTCTTTGGCTCCATGAACTCTTGAAGGTGTGAAAAAACAGAAAGGTAAATATGCATTGTAATAGGCTTGATTTAGGATTCACAATGGGAGCAGTGTAAAAAGCCAAAAATGGCAATGTTTTGACAGTATTCATAATATAAGGGTTACTGTCAACAAACAAAGGATATGCTTTGTACCCACTTTCTTTGAGTGATAAGTTTCACCACTACTAGCTGAACAATCCCGTGAAGAGTCCCGTATACAAACCAGGAAGATTTCAGGAAAACTCGGAGCATATGCTTAAAATCCTTGCACACATTGTTTGATACATTTCGAGAGTCCAACATGCTAAAAGGAGTAGTACAAAAGTATATTAAAGACCCTTTTTTTTCCAATGTGTGGATAGATAAACTTAACATTGCATATTCCACAGGAGTTTCATTACTATGCTATTTGTATGGGTCACCTCCTACAAAATCCAATGTGCTTTATGTGGATGTCTGTGCAAAAATGTATGTATTTTCATTGTTTTCATGGTTTCAGTGTTATTTTATTCACAGATTATTAATAATATGCAAACATGTACAGATATATATGTAAGTTTTTATTATATATAAATTTCTAAATATGTAAGCAATGATATATATACATGTATATATATATATATATATATATATATATATATATATATATATATATATATATATATATTATATATATATATATATGGGCACCTCATAAGTGCCCCTGTGCTATAATGATAGAAATGTCGCTGCGCAGTATCGGCAAAAATGCCGGCTAATCCCATCCCATCCCTATATATATATATATATATATCATTCTTGTTATGATTTACTTACCAATTATTCATTGCTTTCTTTTAAAATGCAAGAAAAAAAAACAGCAAATAGACTGAACATTTCACAACTCTTACCACTGATATGTCAATGGTCTTATGGCACTCCCTTTGAAATTGACACAACAAAGTTTCACTAGATATTATGTGTTGTACAAATGTTAAATTTTATTGCTGCTGTGTGCTTCTATACTAAGTTAATTTAAATGTTTAAAATCACTATTCTCTCTTGACTAGGATTGCAAAAACTCTTCCAGAGGAGTACAACTTTGTACCACGGACATGGATTCTACCATCGGACTATAACACATTGCTCAACTATACGAAAGACTTGAAGGCAAAGAAAAAAGTCAAGACCTTCATTGTGAAGCCTTCAAATGGTGCACAAGGTCATGGGTATGCAGCTTGTTTATATGTTAAACATAGGTACATTTGGTAACTTTTGAATATATGGTCAACAGGGTTACATCATGGCAGTGAGGTGCTGCATTTATAATGTAATGAATGAAAGGGTGGTGAGTTTGAAATATTTTGTTGGATTTCCAGAAAATTACTCAAAATGGGAACCAAAACTATGCAATTGCTTTTTAGGTGGCACTATATGTGTTATCACAAAACAAATACTAGAATGGAGGGGATTATCTATATTATATTTATTTATATTTATATCAACTTTGTTATAGTTTTGGAATTGATTGTATTGGTATCTAGAGGATATTAGTATTTAATTATGTGTGTGCTATGATTGAAGATTTTACTTGTCCTTACAAACATTCCCATTTCAGGAATGATTGTCATTTATAGATATTGATGAGAATTTGTCATCTTTTTGTATATTTGTCTCTGTTTTCCCTCCGAAGAAATGTGACCTCAAAGTTTGCTTTATTTTTGTTACTACTTGTTTTAGATATGCTTTTATAAGAAGACACAGCATGACTTAATTTAATTACTCATCTAGAAATAACTCTTTAATTTATACCTTTGATCATCTTCCTTATTCTATGTGATTCACAAAAGGATATTATAATTGAGTTCTTGTCATTCATTCAGAACATGGGAATCTAATTAATAAGTGTTGTTTCAACCTTTTTTGTCTGAAAAGACAAATGACAAAAAGTTCTGTGGTTTTCTTGAAAGGTCCTGCTAAATGCTGCTGTTTATAGCCTTGATTTGAGTACTGTAAAACCTTGCTGAAAGACCAACTTTGTAAGAAGGCATCCAGCTAAGAGAGACAATTTTCTTTAAGAAAGTTTATTTTTTCTGATATATTTCATCCTGAAAGAGGATAACCTCACTGAACCAGACGAGATACATTTACTTTAGAGCCGTTCATCTCTTTCATGCAATGTTCAATCCTCCCTTACCCCACAGATAAGGACCCTTTTCTCTGACCAAGTATGGCTTTCTTTTGTGGCGTTCACATGTAGGTAGACTTTATTGATTGCATAATTTTTAACTTTGAAAAAATGGAGCCGTACCCAATCGTCATGACCTTATCAGTTTCTGCTTTGGTTAAGCCTTTTGTTTAGCAGCTCTTTCTCTGAGACAGTCAAAGATTTTCACTTCAAATTTGGAATATTTGTTTACTATCAAATGGGGAATTCATTCTTATATGGCAGATAAGCCTTTAATTCATTTTTGCACAGTTATTCTTATTTTCTAGGTTGGGGATAGATTTTAAAAATTTGGTGCTAGTGGATGTACCCTCCATAGGGCTTACAAACACAGTTTGTTTAATATTTGTCTAGAATGATAAGTTAATAAATTGAATTTATAAAAAATAAAAATGCAAGTACCAAATTTGATAAGAGTTTTTTTTTCTTTTTGTGCATAAAAGAAGAGATTCAATACAGACACACCTTTTCATTTTGTTTCAGAATATCATTATTTAAAAACACTGACAAGATTCCGGCCCATGAACACTTCATAGTTCAGGAGTATGTAGACAAACCACTGCTTATGGATGGTTACAAGTTTGACCTGAGGATTTATGTCCTCATCACCTCCTGCGACCCTCTCCGAATATTTCTTTTCAACGATGGGCTCGTGCGAATGAGCACAGAAAAATACCTACCCCCATCAGATGGTAATCTGGTAAGTTTTCATAATGAATTGTTAGATGGTTAAATGTCTCTTATATCTATATTTCACATTATTTGTTACATTTGTTACATTTTAAAAGTTTGGTTTTATCAAAGTATATTCATTTTTACATAGCCTGAATTAATTTGGCAAGGATTTGCTTCGATGATACATTGGTTTTGTATTAACTAATGTTTATTATATTCTATTGATCAATATGCAAATAACAAATTTCAAATCACAAAAAATATGTAGTTAAATAGTGTTCTAATTTTTCTTTGATAATCTTTTCACACTTATGTTTGGACATTGTTGTTGAAAAGTTTTGACTTGCATGGTTAAGGAGAAAATAACATAATTAATAAGTGTTATTAAACATAAATTGTTATTAATCCTAAACCTCACAGTTTAAATGCTACAAACACATACATGGGAAAGAACAGTTTGCTAAATGAGTTATCATGTAGCATGAATGAAGCAAATGCATGTAGTAATTAATTTGTTTTGATATATGAGGCCATGAAGATTGAAACTTTTCCAAATAATAAGAGAGTAATTGAGCTAGCTTATTTTCTTTTCTGCAATCATTTTCATGATTTTCAAATAATTGCCTTGTTTTTGCTACATCAAAGCTAGCAATTTGTTTGAAATCTGTTTGTTCCTGCCATGTGTTAAAAAATGAATGGGTAATGTATTATGGAACCAGGTCTTGCACTAGCTCCCTGTCTTTCATATTTTCATGAGGATTTCAAGATACATGCCACAAGTGGCAATCTAAATAAAAAAGACCAGCCTTTTATTTAATGTATACTTCTTTTAGTTCTTGAAACTTCAACTTGTAAAGTATTAAAAAAAAGTTTATGTCGATGTTGTTGCTTTGATTAAACTACTTTTCTTTTTTAAGAACCTTATTTTCATTAATTTATAGTTATGTTTATTTTATGTATTCAGAAAATATAATTTTTGCCTTGACAAAACAGTACTGCACCTCTGTCCCAGGTTGGCTGCTTCTGGCATAGGTGAACAGTTTCATATGGACTGCCACTGGCTGAGTAGTGAAAGTGGCCATCTTGTAATTCCTTAGCTCCTCATTGCCTGTATTTGAGCCTTACTAATGGTGAGAACTGTTATGTTGGAAGGTTTTCCAGCTAATCTGCTGTTTGCTATAAGCTCTACACAGACATTTATCTGGGCGTTCTGTTCTCAATAATAGCTGGATCTCTCTCATTTGTCCATAATTGCCAGTGCAATGTATCAACCAGGCAATTTCACTGTTTCAGTGTGATCAGGGCATGCATTTATCATTTTAGGTTTTCTTGGGACATATATTTATCTTTTCAGAGTCACCTGTATATGCATTTAACCAACTACTCTGTGAACAAGCACAATGAATTATATGAGAAAGGTGCCTCCTCTGATGCTGGAAGCAAGCGCTCCATCAAATCATTCAATGAATACTTACGTCGACATGACTATGATGTGGCACTTTTGTGGAAAAATATCAGTGACATGATTGTGAAGACTCTGCTTGTGGGAGAGCCACATATATTACATGCATACAGAATGTGCAGACCTGGATCTACAGCTACCACTGACAGTGTGTGTTTCGAATTGCTCGGATTCGATGTGCTGATTGACAGAAAAATGAGACCATGGTTACTTGAGGTAGATAGCAAAAGAACTTTATAATGTATGTTTTATTAATATCGGCTAGTATTGTTAATCCTTCAAGCAGTGAATTATGATATTCAATCTGCTTTATTCTTAAACAAAACATTTAATTGCTACTTACTTGCAATTGTGTTCTGTTAAAACCTAAAGACATTTAACATTCCAGACATTTGGGAGAGAGAATATTTGGCCTCCTATAGAAATGCACCCCATATATTTGCCCTACAATGGATTTCTTTTCTGAATGGGGGCACATATGTCTGTTTATGTCACTTCAAATGGAATATCAAAGGTCTGCTCCTGTCACTAAACTTGTTGTGGTAAATGTTTCAATCTTCCTAAATATATGGAATAGCACATATCTGGCCCCGCCACCATGAAAGGAATAGCAAATGTCTACTCGTGTAGCCATGACTGGAACGGCAAATATCTGCCATGCAAGAGGAAATGTCTCTCTATGCCATTATAATTGAAATGGCAAAGGTCTCCCTATGTCATTATAATTGAAATGGCAAATGTCTTTCTCTGTCATTATAAATGAAATGGCAGATGTATCCCTCTGTCATTATCAATGGAATAGCAAATGTCTTCCTCTGTCATTATAAATGAAATGGCAAATGTCTCTCTATGTCACTTTAAATGATATGGCAAATGTCTTCCTCTGTCATTATATATGAAATGGCAAATGTCTCTCTCTGTCATAATAAATAAAATGGTAAATGTCTCCCTCTGTCATTATAAATGGAATAGCAAATGTCTCTCTCTGTCATTATAAATGGAATGTCAAATGTCTCTGTCATTTTAAATGAAATGGCAAATGTCTCCCTCTGTCATTATAAATGGAATAGCAAATGTCTCCCTCTTTTATTATAAATGAAATGTCAAATGTCTCTCTCTGTCATTTTAAATGAAATGGCAAATGTCTTCCTCTGTCATAATAAATGGAATAGCAAATGTCTCCCTCTGTCATTATAAATGAAATGTCAAATGTCTCCCTCTGTCATTATAAATGGAATAGCAAATGTCTTCCTCTGTTATTTTAAATGAAATGGGAAATGTCTCCCTCTGTCATTATAAATTTGAGGGAAAATGTCTCCCTCTGTCACTATAAATGTAAGGGCAAATATGTGCCTTTGTCACTATAAATGTGAGGGAAAATGTCTTCCTCTGTCACTATAAATGTAAGGGCAGATATGTGCCTTTGTCACTATTAATGTGAGGGAAGATGTCTTCCTCTGTCACTATAAATGTAAGGGCAGATATGTGCCTTTGTCACTATTAATGTGAGGGAAAATGTCTTCCTCTGTCACTATAAATGTAAGGGCAGATATGTGCCTTTGTCATTATAAATGTTAGGGCAAATGTCTCCCTCTTTCACTATAAATGTTTTGGCAAATGTCTCCCTCTGTCACAATAACTGTGAGGGCAAATGTCTCCCTCCATCACTATAAATATTAGGGCAAATGTAAGGGCAGATGCTGGGGCCCTGTCACTATGAATGTATGGTGAAATGTTGTTCCCTGTCACTGAATGGGAGGACAAATGTTATCCCCTGTCACCTTGAATGGGAGAACAAATGTTGACCCTTGTGACCAAGAATGGACGAACAAGGCTTGGCCCCTGTCTTGGCAATGTAGGGCAAATATCTGCCCCTGTTAGTATGAATGGAATGGCAGATGTTGGGCCCCTGTCACTATAATTTGAAGAGCAAATTTCTGATCGTGTTACTATGGATAGGAGGGCAAATGTTAGGATAACTGAATATTACTTTCATTTACAATTTCCCAGCTTAATTTGTATGCTAGGACAATATTTGTGATAATTTTATGCTTTGCTTTGTGTCACAGATCAACCGATCACCCAGCTTTGGAACAGATGAAAAGATTGACTTTGACATCAAGTCTGGTCTGATAGAGGACACAATCAGGCTTCTTAATATCAAGTGAGTTTGATTCTTTTTTATTGAGGGAAACAACTAGAATTGCTGTATATTGTTTACAGATTTAAAAAAAACCCATCACATTTTGGTAATAATTTCCTTATCATTCAACATACACTGTTATTATGCAAGTACAGGCAGGTTACAAATGTTAAATAGTTTGGAATTTTCAAATTTTGATTTATAGACTGGTGATTATTAAAAAAAATGCTGAGAACCACATGATACTGATTGGAATCTTCAGACTCTTGGCCAATCAGAAAGCAACCATTTATAGGTCATATAAGGGTATGTTCGTGTTGATGTGACTTACAGTGCTCTTTCTTATAATTCTTTTGTTAGTGTTAAAAAATGCCTCCAAGAAACAAGAATGTGATTCACAAACTTCTACATGTAAATATCATTGTAAATGGCTTATTTCTTCATTTGTACTTTCAGAATGGGTGACAGGAAGAAGAATTTGGCGGCCCAGAAGATGGAAGCTCAGAAGCGATTGTTCAGACCTTCCAAGAGGGTTGCGGATACTGCTGATGTCAGCGAGTATGATCGCAGAAAAATGAGTGTTGAACGGCGCAAAGAGGAATTGGTATTCTAAATTTTATAAATGGGATTGAATTTGAAATTGATTTATAAACTTTAAATATGTGAAAACTTATTTAACTTCAGTCCTGAATTATAATAAGATAAAGTTCTATAATTTTCAAAATAAATTCTTGCATTCATTTTTCAAACCATGGTGAACTTTGAACTGTTAATTTAAACCAACAAAAATAGCTTTTATGTTGCATTAAGCAAAACAGCATTGGCTCCTTTAAACTTATAAGTTACATGACATAAAGGGCAAACACCAGTCATTTCATGATAAAACTATAATTTACAGAAAGACCTCCTGGCTCGTGTTAGAAAGCAGGCTACCCGAGAGGAATATGAAAATCGTAACCGGGGACGATTTATACGCATTTTTCCAACCGAAGATCGAGCACGTCAAGAGCGGTATATCAAAATCCTTGAGACAGCCTACACGACCTTAATGTCGGGAAGGGCTACGTCTATGCATAAAGAGATTCAGCTGGTCTACAACAACAGACTCAAGGTGATATATTTGTAAAATCAAAATTTATATTTCAAGCTAAAAAAAATAGTTTTAAACCATAATTAATGTAAATAGTATTAACTTAATATTGCTCCTATACTTTGTTCAGCACTCAAAGCCTCCAGTCTCTTTCTTTTATAACACAAAGGATCTTTATGACACAAGAAATCTTTAATGACACAAGATTTCTTCACATTTTTGTTTAATCTAATTATTCAAACATGAGCTGTTCTTAGTGTCACTGATACTGTACTCCAACTAAGTAATTAGTAATCATCTATAGAATGCAGGAGCTGGCTCACTTGGATTTACTCTATTTGCCTAAGCCTTGTTAATTTTTGCCTAGCCAGTTTAGAATTATAGTAGTACATTTACTGGTACTTTATCCAAAACCTGCTCAGCACAAAGTGATCAGGCTTCAGCAAATAATATAGATCAGCCAACTTCCACTGGGAGTATATGGTCAGGATCTGCACTATTTGCTCATGAGAAACCAGAAATATGTCTTGTTTCCTTGCATGATGTTTTAATCAAATAACTTAAAAAAATTATGTAAGTTTCATTTTCCCTGTAACAGTTTAAGTTTTAATAGTGATGGCTCAGTGACACTTGAGACCTGTTTCCCTCTGGCCTGCTGACATATGCCTGATGTGTGGGCTGTGGCTGCCTGACTAAAATTAGACTAACATATGATACTGCCATGTGCTGGTAATTACACATGGCATCAATTTCAAAATTTTATATGTTACAAAAACTACAACAGTAGAGTGTTGTGTACTGTGTGAATAAGCATTACTTCTCCCATTACATGAGAGAGCTGTGCATTAGTTGGAGAATTTGAATGGAGTCTTCAATGTATTAATATTGCTTTTGTTATTGTAGAAAGTATTTTTCTTTTGCTAAAAATTCAAAACTGTTATCAAAGACTTCATTTAAAAATGTTTTTCATTTTTAGGTTGATTTTTTATTTTTGAATAGTAAAATAAATTTGTTCTTTAATTCACTTAGACTGTAAGCATTTTAAATCAACCCTCAAGCACTTGTACCATATTACTGTGGGTCCTTTTTCTTAGCTTCTAATGTAACATAATGAGAACAATGTGCATCCAGCCCTGAACTCAAACCAAGGACCTTTTGCATTGTGATTACTCTGTTAACAGGACTTACCAGACCACTTACCATCATACTAGATATGTGACCATGTTTTTGTGAATTAATGGTGTTTTTGGATAATGTAATTTAACAACATTTTAAATAACTGTTGGAAATGATTCTCACAGACCTGTCAAAGTGAGAACCTCATAACAAGTTCCTAAACTATGCTTTGTTCCCATAGAGGAATGACCAGTGATATCATGCTAATTTACCTTGTACTTCATCAGCATATTCATCACAAGAAATTTTATATTATCAGTCTTTAGACTAGTAGTGTCATTTTGATTTAGATTTCAGTGATCTCTTAGTGATTGTAGTCTTAAAAACTAAAATCTGGAGGGTTCCCTATTTACCATTATTGGACTGATTGACTGTAAGTAAAATCTTACTGGTACTCTGTGCCTGTTTATAGTTCAAACCTTCTGGTTACCTGTTTTTTCAGGAGACTGACATCCTAGACATGATAAGTGAGTGTGAAGCTGATGAGATGCAGGGCAGAAGTGGAATTGGTTCTCGACCTGGTGCTATCAGGGGCCCTAAGGTAACCCTACGGCCCTATACTATATTTTATCTTTTTGAATTTCAAACCTTTTTATTCTAATGAAGTTAACAAAGAAATCTTAGAATGAAATAACCTACTATGAACAATGATATTTACACATTTTATAGGAAACATTCCATAAAAAGTGCAATGAATTGAGCTTCCATGTAAAGGAAGTTGGTTAAGATTGAAACGGGGTCAAGTGGGTCAAAAAGTAGATCACATTGTCAGATTTTAGAGAAATCTTGTGAACTCTTAAATCTTATCTTCTCAGTACTTAGCCCGAATGTTTTTCTGCATGAAATCTTAGATGATTTTGAAACTGGCAAAACAAAATTTTCTGGACAAGAACCTAACCACATGACCAAACTGTCACTTTTTTCTTCTTTTTTTTCCCCCCCTTCAATTTTGTCTTTCAAAACTGTTAAGTCAGATCATGTATTTAGTAGCCTTACCTGGCTTACCCATTCAGTGTTTGTTAAGGCAGACAAGTTTGTTTGTATAAATTGTTCAAATAATTTGGTTGACCTTTAACCTTGAAACTTCATTAAATTTTTTAATTTTAATTTTATCAGGTACCATAAGTCAAATTTATTTCAGTTTAAGTCATTTATTTAATTTATGTCAAGTATTCATATTTTAATCATCAGTCCTCATTAATTTGCACTCTAATCATAATTATGCACCTTTCTTGTACAATATTTAATTCACAGCCTCTACAGAGTATGCCATCTTCTGATGCAATAGCCGCCCATGAGGACCATGATGATGATGATGAGGAAAGTGAGTCAATCTCCCCACCAGGCTCTCCACAACTACGTCGGGGTTCAAATTTCAAGCGCCCCGACTCTGTGAACAGCCGCATCAGCAATAATGGCACTTCCAGCACTCTCAACTCTCGGCCGAACTCAGGTGTGAACCAGCCATCGACTTACCGGGCGACCAACCAGCACTAACCAGGCAAGGTCAAGGTCATTGTCAAGACAAGCGGGTGGAGCAAACTTGACTGGCATTCAGAGATCAGCTGTGGTAAGAGAGCATAGTCCTCATCTTAATTTGTTTCACAAGGGATCAAAGAAACAAATAATTGTTTTTTGCTGAGAAATTCAAGTTGCACTGACATAGTTATGATTCTACAAAGTTATGGTTAAATTACAACATTCAGCATGTGAAGAAAAATCCCCCTTAAAAATAAACCTCTTATTAAAGAACCAGGTCAACTGAAAGGCTGCTTTACATATTTGCTTTACTGCAATTATAATCCATGGAATAAGAGTTTTTGGCTCTGTTAGGCTTTTGAATATGTATCAAGATGGGTAGAACTATGGCATGGAGTGAACTATAGGGATTATGCTGTGTTTACTTTCTGCACCTAACAATGCAGCATCACCAAGTTGTTCATAGGAGGATTAATGTCATTGCTGCAAGAATGTTTGATCTATGTATAACCTTTACAATATAAACAATGGTGATTGTTGCAGTTAATGTAAAGTAAATTGATGTACATATAAAACTTTTTCTGATAGTTTGCAGTATTTTAACACAAAAGAAGACAGTTACAGTTATGAATGAATGGCTTTGACCTAATATAAGGGGTTTTAGGTGTTACAGCAGGAGTTACCATGGAAACCATGTTGTGATATATGTTCATTATTAATATTAGGCTATGTGTTTGTTTAAATTTCCATGCATAGAGATAGTGGAAATGGTGAAAAAGGACACTAAAAACACAGGTTCAAGCAAGAATAACAAAACCCAATGCGCAATAATGGAATCACCCATTTATAAAATACCATGGGAAACTTATTTAGGCTGACTGTAAACAACACAAAAAGCGCAGAAAAATAGGTAGCCATTTTGAAGATTCAGAAACAAGACTGGAAATGCAAAATATTCAGTTTAATCTTTAGACTACACAGCTGTGTGTGGTATATTGAGGAATCTTTAACACCAAAAACAACTGGACATTGACTGTGTCATTAGTGATTGGTAGTGTTTACAAATAAAGGAAATGGTCAAATGTGTCTGACTTAGTTAAGTAGTTTTCTTTTTATATGATGCTGACATTGTGGTAAATAATGATTTTTATGATTTCATTTGAATGAATTGACATTTCATACCCTAATGTTTCTTACCCCTTTCATCCATTCCATGAAAGTGTAAAAATGTGTTTTGATAATTTCAAAATAATAATGATAAATCATTAACATAATCCTTCTTCACCAAAATCAGGTCATTAAATGTTGTAGAAATTACAATGTGTTTACATTTTTCTTAGTCTTAATCTTTCAAATATAATTTAATTGTCAATATCTATTGATTTATGTTAAATTAATGGAAGGTGAATGAATATGAAAGCCGGAATCTTAAATTCTGTTTGTGATTTCAGTTATACAGTAACAATAATACAGATCCATTATAATGAAAGATTTTTTAAACATTTTCTTATCATTTAAAATAATAAAAAGTACAATTTTATCTAGGACTTGGGTACACATGCAGGAAATATCATTATTATTGTTACTGCCCTTCTATATAAAAGGTAGGTAAACTAACTGAGGTGTGACAAGTGGCTGGGTTCAGTAAAAGGCTGTAAAGCATTGTTTAGTTTAGTGTATTATGTATTTTTTCATAATAATTTAGAATTTGAAAAAAAATATGGCTGAAAATTCTGGTGGACCATTGGTTTTAACAATTTTAACTTGTAAAATTGACCGGACCGACAGAGATTTTGGTGGACTCGGCCCATGGTCCACCAGGTTTTGTCAAAGACTGTATGTGACAATGTGTATTATGATGAATACATTTTTCTTCGACAGATAATCATGAAAAGCATTCACTGCAACTGATGTTACAACTTTTGTTCTTTTATTGGTGACATTTTCCCGTAATGTAATAAAATCATCATCAGACACACTGATTAACTATTGACCTCCTTTACCAGAAACCATGTTGTTGTAGCAATAGTGCATGTTAAAGAACCATACCAACAGTATTACGTTCTTGGTGCTCACTTGAAAACATTCTTGAGTCAATATAACTTTATACTGACTCACACCTGATCAGTGCTTGATTAATCAAAATGCTTTATATTCAAAGGGTATGTGATATAACAAAATATGTAATGGATGTTTTGTATGGTAAACAAGGCGAATCATGTGACAATTTTTTTAAAACAAACCATTATTTTTGTCAGGTTCAGTTTGTCTCTTATTCTTTCCTTCAACCATTTTAGAAATTTTAATCTGTTTGTTTTTTAAGAATTGTTAAGAATGTTATTCTTCAAATGCAATAGTTTCACAAATTGTTTGAATAAGTATGTATGTTGTTCTAATTTATTTTTTTCATTGAAGATTACTGTGCAAATATTTTTGAAACATTAGTTAATTCTTTCCACTTGTATATTTTCTCAAATGTTCAATTATTTTCTCAATTTTCAAACAGTAATCAAAGAGACAGTGTGCTTTGTCAGTTTTATTGATAACTGCTTGTTTCAATATAATAACCACAAGTATCAATTGCTGATATCATATATACAAATGAATCGTTATTAACAACATTGAGAATTTTGACAATAATAAACATCAAAATGAAAACAAATACCAGTACTAGACAAGAGATTTACGTACTTATGTTTAGGTCATTGACAAGATATAATTTCTATGTGATTAAAATTCAGAAGCTGTCAGAGTAAAGATGCAGTTTCAAGTAACCATCTTAACTTGTGCATGCAGGCACCATCTGTGACTTATTTCTATTTTTCATTTTAAACAACCTAATCCATAACATTTGGTAGTCTGTTTTAATAGTATGAAAGAAAATGACAGTTTTAACTAATGTGGTATAATTCATTGTGATTTAGCAAAATAAGTTATTTTCTATTTGTAAACAATATCTCCTAGCCTGCTTAGCACAGACTGACCAGAGTTGAGCAGATGAGCCATAGTAATATGTGTAACTCCTAGCCTGCTAAGCACAAACTGACCAGAGTTGAGTGGATGATCCACAGTAATATGTCTTACACTGTTGCCTTTAACTTAAAGAAGAAGACTTACATTTAGTTTTGGTTATAACAAAAGATAGGATAATTGTTAATCATTTAGATATATTTCCTATTCACAGGATGACAACTTTCTTATGAATGTGGTGAGAGAGAGGGAGGATGAGTTGACCAGAAGAACCCTTCAGTCACTCAATGATATGCGCATAAAGTTTCCTGGAAAGTCAGATCATGAAGCAGATATGATTCTAGACAAGGTAAAGTATATCTAGTTCCACTTGACAGGCAATTGGAGGTGCCCATTGTGCAGGAGGTTAAGACATTGACTTGTTTATCCCTGATTTCTCAGACTTTCACTATGTAGGTTAGATAACCCTGGTAGGGAAACAACTGTTATGTAAAGGGAGGTTTTCCAGCTGACCTGCAGTGTGCCACTGATTCTATCCAGACATTTTCTGGTTTACCTCCATGAATTACTGCCAAACTTTTCTACACTAACAATTATTGTGTTCTTGACTTTTTATAGTTCATCCACTAAATACTGTCCATTTGACATGGTTGTTTGTTTTTGGGGTTTTACGGCACACCGACACTTGATAGGTCATACAGCTCCGAGTGGTATAGTTCATACATAAAATAGCAGCCACTTGACCTTGTATAGTTTAAAAATAAAATAGTATCCTCTTGACATGGTATCTATCATATATTAAGTAGTATCCACTTGACATGGTATAGTTTATACATAGAATAGTATTCACTTGACATGGTATAGATCAAATATAAAATGGTATCCTCTTGACATGGTATAGTTCATGCATACAACAGTATCCACTTGACATGGTATAGATCAAATATTAAATAGGATCCACTTGACATGGTATAGTTCATGGATACAACAGTATCCACTTGACATGGTATAGATCAAATATAAAATGGTATCCTCTTGACATGGTATAGTTCATACATACAACAGTATCTACTTGACATGGTATAGATCATATATTAAATATTGTCCACATGACATGGTATAGACTTTACATAAAATAGTATATCCCTTGATCTGGTATAGATCATAAATTAAATAGTATCCACTTGACATAGTATAATGCATACATCAGTGTCCACATGACATGGTATTGATTATACATAAAATAGTATACACTTGATCTGGTATAGATCATAAATTAAATAGTATCCACTTGACATGGTATGGTGCATACATTAATAGTATTTACTTAACATGGTATAGTTCATACATCATAAAAAAATCCACATACCCAGAATGTTTTACACTGTACAAGTATATATGAAATCTTATTTCTATAACTTCCCTTTCTCTATCCATTACATTGAACTGTGGTTACCATCTTTAATAATTTGTTCCATCATTTAGTGCAAAATACTTCTATTTCCTTTGTTATTTTTTCTGAATATTTCAGTCCTCTGCTTACTTGTTTTATTTTGAATAGTCAATGTCTTAAAACTATTACATTACTTTAACTAGAAATGAATTTAAAAGAATATGTAATTACATATAATTCATGTAAGGTTAGATACCATCATTTTATATTGCATACTGAATTTTCCATTTACGAAGAAAGGAACATGTCATCTTTAACCTTTATTTATTATATTAATATAAAAATAACTTTTTAAAATAATAAATAATAAAATAAAGTAATTAGAAATTGTTTTACACTTGCTTGGCTTCTCATTTTTTTATACTAATTAATGACTGTTCCAAGGCGATAACTGATGGTTTTTCTTTTTGTGTAAAATGTCTCGTCTCTGTGTTTTTGTCACATTTACATTTACCTTGTTTGCCTTTGTCTTCAGGTAGATAAAATTTATATATCTGTGAAAATTTTGATAGGACCTTTTCTTATTTACCTATGCTAAAGTTGAAATTATGTTTGTTTTAATTGACACTGTGACACTAACAGCTGAAATTAAAAGCTATCTTTATAATTTGTAATTGAAAACTTTTATTTATTTTTTGTTTCCACTAAGTGGGCCACATGTTTGTTTTCTTTTAGCTTTATGAGAACTGGAAGTTTCATAAACCCAGGATAGCGTCATACTGGCTTGTGAAATTGGATTCCATTAAGAGACGAAAGGTACGTCATCAGCATCAACCTTAATTGAAAACTACCTTAAATGTCACTTTTAATTTATTTCTTATATTTTTATTGTCATTTAAGTATGTAAGGTTGGCCAGACATCTTGATCACTTATGGAACTAACTGACTCTAAATTGCAAGTATCAAATGCCAGGGCTGGTAGTAGACAAATAGAGAGTAACAAATAAGCACTATGGTGTAAGTATGCTATTGAATGTTAATTGCCACAGAAGAAAAGTATCAAATGATAGTTTTTGTAGTAAACATCATTTCTTTTCAGCTGTCAAGAAAATTGTTTACTCTTTTTATAATGTTGGCACTTGCAAAAAATCTGGGTGTCTCTATTTGTTTATGTTTTTATATACAGAACCATTCTCATGCTTAATGAAGTACAAATGTATCTTGAATTTTATGATAACACTGAAGATTCTGAATTGATGTACACGTGCTTCAAAAAGACTTTATGAAAAGTTTAGCAAAATTTAAATTAAGCAAAACCAAACAATACAATATGCATTAAGATAGGACAAGATGTCAGAGATACTACATTTATAGGCAGGCTGGTTCTATGACATACCTTATTCAATATGATGTTAAAATGAATACTTTATTGAAGCAAGCTTAAAGCACATTAAAAAAGCAAACAACAGTAATATGAAACATAGATTGTGAATTTTATATACTATACATTTATTAAAAAAGTCATACCACTTTATTCTTTGCGATCTCAATAGTATTAAGGCATTTAAAGTTTTCTTTGATTTGATTTATTTTCCCCATGACTTAATGGTAATAATATAAAATTAAAAGCAGAAAGAATGTTAACAATTTACCCTTTTTATTATTTTATCTTATCTTCAGTTTGATAGCATCTCAATTATGTATGTGCAAAGCATCGTGTTATGGTATGGTGCACTTCCTCCATTCGTTTAACCACCTGTCAATCCATTCATTGGCAGTTTCTTTTCCTGTTGAATCCTCTATTTATTCTCTACCATCTTTCTTTAAACTTGTAGGATAGATGGATTTTGATGTAAAGTTGTGCATATAACTAAGATTACTCTGATTGGATTGTTCAACCCAGAGTTACATTTATTGCCCTTGTGGTGGTCTCGTAACATTTATTGACTGACAGTTTATTAGATTCAATGATAGAACATATCAATAAATTTAGAATTCTTTACAATACAACAAGCACCATCATTAAGCAAATTTACATAAGCCAGAGATTTGTAAAATAACATTTTATAACTGTTTTTGTTTTCACTGCAGAATCCTGCTGCCTCATTCTTGAATTCACAAAATTTTTCATAATCCTTGAAAGAAACCTAGACTTTGTTCCAGATTTCACCCATAGCCTATGTGAACAATGCATTTGTCACACCATGATGTCTTTTGATCTGAAAAAAACAACAAAATAATGCCCCCTGATGTTGCACTAAATGAAAAAATCTTACATGATATACTACAAATGTCAATAAACAATTAACACAGATCCTCTGTTTAGTTTAAGAGTTTAAATTTTGTTTTCATATAATTTTCATAACAGTTTTATAGAAAATAATATGCTCAGTTTGTAACAAGTTAAAACAGCAGTGCTAAAATTTTAAGGTATTTGTTTTTTATTTCATGTTTTCGGGTGAAAGAGTGAGTAATACCAACTTAGGAAAACCTTATTATTTCATTCTCGCCCACATGAATGATTGTTCACTCTAGGTCCCATGGTGGTAATAATGGACTACTGATAAAAAAATAATGATGAAATAAGCACAAAATAAAAAGAAAATTTGTAACTTTCAGTGTACAATCATATGTTTTTCACTGATAGAAAAAATAATATTTTTATGAGTGGCTGAAAAATAATTCTTTTCTATGACCACGTGCGAAATAAAATCATCATACACTGAAATTGACCTGAAACTTGCCCAATACTTTATTGAAGGACAAGACCTGAAACTTGTACAAAAGTTTATGGAAGGACAAGATCTGAAACTTGCCCAATAGTTTATTGAAGGACAAGATCTGAAACTTGCCCAATAGTTTATTGAAGGACAAGATCTTAAACTTGCCCAATAGTTTATGGAAGGACAAGATCTGAAACTTGCCCAATAGTTTATTGAAGGACAAGATCTGAAACTTGCCCAATAGTTTATGGAAGGACAAGATCTTAAACTTGTCTAATAGTTTATTGAAGGACAAGACCTGAAACTTGTCTAATAGTTTATTGAAGGACAAGATCTGAAACTTGCCCAATAGTTTATTGAAGGACAAGACCTGAAACTTGCCCAATAGTTTATTGAAGGACAAGATCTGAAACTTGCCCAATAGTTTATTGAAGGACAAGATCTTAAACTTGCCCAATAGTTTATTGAAGGACAAGACCTGAAACTTGCCCAATAGTTTATTGAAGGACAAGATCTGAAACTTGCCCAATAGTTTATTGAAGGACAAGATTTGAAACTTGCCCAATAGTTTATTGAAGGACAAGACCTGAAACTTGTCTAATAGTTTATTGAAGGACAAGATCTGAAACTTGTCTAATAGTTTATTAAAGGACAAGACCTGAAACTTGTCTAATAGTTTATTAAAGGACAAGACCTGAAACTTGCCCAATAGTTTATTGAAGGACAAGATTTGAAACTTGCCCAATAGTTTATTGAAGGACAAGACCTGAAACTTGCCCAATAGTTTATTGAAGGACAAGATCTTAAACTTGCCCAATAGTTTATTGAAGGACAAGATCTTAAACTTGCCCAATAGTTTATTGAAGGACAAGATCTTAAACTTATCCAATAGTTTATTGAAGGACAAGATCTGAAACTTGCCCAATAGTTTATTGAAGGACAAGATCTGAAACTTGCCCAATAGTTTATTGAAGGACAAGATCTGAAACTTGCCCAATAGTTTATTGAAGGACAAGATCTGAAACTTGCCCAATAGTTTATTGAAGGACAAGATCTGAAACTTGCCCAATAGTTTATTGAAGGACAAGACCTGAAACTTGTCCAAAAGTTTATTGAAGGACAAGATCTGAAACTTGTCCAAAAGTTTATTGAAGGACAAGATCTGAAACTTGCCCAATAGTTTATTGAAGGACAAGATTTGAAACTTGCCCAATAGTTTATTGAAGGACAAGACCTAAAACTTGCCCAACAGTTTATTGAAGGACAAGATCTGAAACTTGTACAAAAGTTTATTGGAGGACAAGACCTGAAACTTATCCAATAGTTTATTGAAGGACAAGATCTGAAACTTGCCCAATAGTTTATTGAAGGAAAAGACCTGAAACTTGCCCAATAGTTTATTGAAGGACAAGATTTGAAACTTGCCCAATAGTTTATTGAAGGACAAGACCTGAAACTTGTCCAATAGTTTATTAAAGGACAAGACTGAAACTTGTCTAATAGTTTAATAAAGGCCAAGACCTGAAACTTATCCAATAGTTTATTAAAGGACAAGACCTGCAACTTGCCCAATAGTTTATTGAAGGACAAGAGCTGAAACTTGCCCAATAGTTTATTGAAGGACAAGATTTGAAACTTGTCTAATATTTTATCAAAGGACAAGACCTGAAACTTGTCCAATAGTTTATTAAAGGACAAGACCTGAAACTTGTCTAATAGTTTAATAAAGGCCAAGACCTGAAACTTGTCCAATAGTTTATTAAAGGACAAGACCTGAAACTTGTCTAATAGTTTATTAAAGGACAAGACCTGAAACTTGTCCAATAGTTTATTAAAGGACAAGACCTGAAACTTGTCTAATAGTTTAATAAAGGCCAAGACCTGAAACTTGCCCAATTGTTTATTAAAGGACAAGACCTGAAACTTGTCAAATAGAATATTGAAGGACAAGACCTGAAACATGTTCAGTAGTTTATCGAAAGACAAGATACTTATTTTGCCAATGATTTTATTCAAAACTGAAATTACTAAATAAAATTATTTTTCACTTATGCACTTCTAGGACCTCTATGCAATTTTTAGATGGAAAAAACAACTTGTATTTTGTTAAATGGGTAAAATAGCTTTAATTTTCCATGCAATGATGCACTGTCATGCCTTTTAAGCCTTTAGTTATCCATACCTGATCTATCTACCTATACTGCTTCACTTGGGCCAATATCTGGCCTTTGAACATTATCAATCATAGGAATTTAACAGTCATATTTTCTGATATATTCCTTTTAAAGTTTCCTCAAAGAATTGGCATATGTCATGTGCTGTAATTAAAAATTTCCTTCCATCAGTTATTTCTTTCATCAGAACTCTTTGAAGTGCTGGTGCTTGAATGTCCATGTGTAGGGATCCCTGTTTGAAGAAAAATGGTTCTATGAAGTCTTCCCCAGCAGAAGGCAGTCATAGTTTCAATCCTCTGTATTATGTCTGTGTCTTGTCACTGAACCATGTACTTTTTGCTCAGCTGTTTCAGGACGTGTTAACTCTTAGTCTGCTTCTATATTTGTTAATTATGCATTCACATTTTTAAAATGTTTGCTGTAATTTATTTTTGGCAATGGATACAAGACATTTTGCTATCAAATTAGCAGCAAATGGTGCAGATTCTGATCAGATGGCTTCCTGTGCTGAGATGGCCAGTCTGGATCTACTCTGTTTACTTAAGCCTGAGGAAGTCTTGCAGGCAAAAGATATCAATTTGCTGCAACAATGAAGAAATCACTGTATCAGGTTTAGGTGAATTCTTTTTTTTACTGTAACATTGTTGGTTGGGTAAATAACATGACAGTGTTTTTAGTTGTTTTTCTCCAGCCACAACTAATATCAGAACCTTTTGTTTTCATTCAGGTTATAGATATAGTTAGGTCCAATGTTCGGGCAGTCCTTCAACGTACCTGGCGCATATCAGATGTGGACAACCTGCCGCTGTATCGAGTGTTCAGTCGTGTGTTCAACCGCCTTCTTTGGAGTCATGGTCAGGGCCTGTGGAATTGTTTTGCATCCTCAGGGTAAGTTACTTTAGGCAATGCTACCATTTTGTTGGGAAAATGGTCACTTTCATTACTGCTCTGCTGCCAAATTATGCAAAAAGTTATAGATTTAAGCACGGGTACCAAATGTTTGTATAAAAGTAGGGATGGCAAAGGTTAACCAATTAAGCAGCTCACATATAACTGAGTAAAATTTTTGTAACTGATTAAATGCTTTTAATACGTAATATACAGAATTTAATTAATAATGTTAAATGATTTTTGACTTTATTGTGCATGTGTATCAAAATGGCTAAATGAAGTGTCCCTGTCAATGCCCACTAATCTTGTAACTATCACATGAAATACAACATGGCATGTCAGGGTGTAAATCAATGTAATTCAAGGGCAATACAATCTGAACAAACTGCCCATCACCATCACATGAGTTTCCCAGTTCCTACTTCCCCCTTCACCCAATCTGAACAGATCTTCTTTTTGGAGATGCTTTGATCTGGCATGCTATTGTTAAAGAAAAAAATATATATTTCCATGCAGTAGTAACATTCATACATTCAACTAAGTATGTGAAAGAGTTGTATATTCATGATTATTGCTTGACAAAGACTTAACAATACAACAAAATCTATAAACATTCATTGGCATGATATTATTTTTCAATGTCTAATAAATGTCATTACTATAGACTTTCAGTATTTTTTCTATCATTTCATCATTTTTATTGTAATATGTAACATTGTATTGACAAAGCTTTGTGATAAACTCTCATATATTTGCAAAAGTCAAAGGAAGCACTGAAAAGACAGATGTATTTTAATCTTAGTTCAGAGACACAGTAGTGGTATTGTTTAGGGTAACTGGGTTAACTGGTTAAACATTTGAAATGGTTTACTGATATTGTTACCTTTGCCATCCATGTATAAAAGATTTTACTCCTTTACACGGTATTCCAAAATTTGAAAAATAAATATTACTAGTTGTATTACTGCCTAAAAATAAATGTATTGACATTGATAGGAAGTAATAAAGATTTAGGTTTAAAATGCATTGTAGTTTTAACAATCAATGCTGTAAAAAACTTTTAAAGAAAGATTTGCAAATGCTTTCAATATGGCATTGTGCTTGTGTATTTGCACGATTTTAAAAAATGCTTCTATACAAGGATTTTAAGCTGCCTTCAAAAGGTTATTCTTAAGAAATGATTGTCCATTGCAGAAACTCTGGCTCTAATTGGGAAACCATCTTCAGTAAGAGCTCAGATGCTGTGGATGAGACAGAACTCAACTGCTGCCGCAGGATTGTCCAACTGTGCAAGGACTGCCTTCTCATTGTATACCAGTTTGCAGCCGAGGCCAAAACCACCTCAAATACATCAGACCGAGACAGTGAAACACTCAATACACAAAGGTATGCAACTGTGATTAAGTATGATTTTGCATATAAGGATATAAGACAGACCTTTTTTCAATTACCAGAATTAACTCAAGTTTCTTTTAATCATCATCTCCTTTTATAATATCAGATGGTGAGACCTGTGTTAATTTGTGTTCCTTTTTATTGCCACAACTTTTTATATTCATTCTTGCAAAACATTAAAACACAATTCTACTACTTAGGACTCAGTGACATGTAAGGTAGGAATCAGATTTATTTCTTTATTTTGTGTTTATTCTAGAAAAGAAATCAGTACAGAAAACAAATTGTACTTTAACTGAATAGAAAGTTATACTTATGATTGTCTTCCTTATTTCTTTGGTAACAGAAGTGACAAGCCCTCTCTCGTCCCTCCCAACACACAGACAATGAGCCAGAGGTACAGCAAGCTCTACGCCCGTGCAGAGACTCTGTCCTGATACTGGTTGAATGGAGTCAGAAACAGAGAAATTACCCAGAGATTATAAATCTTTGAGTTTTATTCTGAGAAAGTTTCTCAAGATCCCATTGGTCAGATTACAATTTTCAGGCAACTAATTTGATGCTTGAGGGTAGTCTCATTTTTCAGCTTAAAGTTGTATGACCTCGGGACCTAACTTCTGTACCTACATTGAATAGTAATCTCCCCTATCCACATTATCTCCCCTACTCAGTTTGTTTGAAACTTTTCTGAGAACATTTGTGGGCCCATGCAATGCTACTTTAACAATTCCAAGCGTATTAAAACATGACAAAGAAAATGCAAACTTCTACGTTAAATACTGCTTTAAACAAATACTTATAAAAACATTTTAAAATCATACTTTTTTTTATAAGGTTCATGTTAGTTTTCACAGTTTTTCAGGAATTAATAATATGTATAACTGTATCAGCCTAACTTTACATTTCTAGGCACCTCTTATTTTTTTTAGCAGAAATACCGTTATACAGATATTCCATTTTATTGAATAATACATTCAAAGACTAAACCTTTTCTTCTTAACTTTTGTAAAAAATTAATGGTTATATGCATAATGTGTCAGCCTAATTTCGGTTATAAGCATTATCCTACCTGCTGAAGCTCATTAATTAGTTATTAATAATTAATAATCTCTGGGGCAATTCACACACCTTTTCTGAGCGATTAATCTGTGTCAACTGCATAATCATTGGCCTGTTCGGCTTCCACTGATACTGTCTTCTGCCAATGGCATGCTTTCTGTCACATCTTTCAGATGAATTGCACAGATTTTTTGGATGGTTAACAAGACTTAGTGTCAACAGTTTATGACATCATCAATAACCCTTGTAGTTTTATTAGTGCATTACTCTACCTTGGCAAAATATTGCAGTACTAAGGCATAATTTTTTAACATAAATGTTAATGGAAAAAAGGTCAAAAAGACGCAAAACGTTTACATTCATAATAAATTAAGACATATTTCACATCTAATTCATTAAAAAGTAACATCTGAAAAGAGTTTTTTTCAATAATTTGTATAAAAAAGATGGCCTTTTTTGCTGTCATATAAACAACATGGCCTGTCCTTTAGAAAAAGAATTGGCCTTTTAAACTGGGTTTGGAGGCAAATATTTATGAGATCAGTAATAACCTTATCATGAAAATTAAATATAGATATATGACTGATGATTTTCTAAGAAAACACAGTGGCTGAGAGTTAATATTAATTTATAAAGTTTACTGCAACTGACAACAAAATACGCTCTTTGAAATGGTACTCCTGCATTGATCTTTGGTTTAATGCATATTCTGGTTAAATGCATAAATTTGTATGGGAAGTTATGTATGCAAATAAGTGGAATCAACTGTATATAAAACTATATGTACATAAATTAGAAATTAAAACATTTTTTAGATGAAAAAAGTTAAGATTTTATCATTTTGATTCACAATATTTTGTATTTGATGACACAAGTAATATAACAAATAAAAAATATCAGCTAATGCATTTTGATCACCTGATATCACAAGTCATGTTACATTATATCAGCTAATGCATTTTGATCACCTGATAACACAAGTCATGTTACATTATCATGGAGTATGTCAAGTAGGGCAGTAGCATGATTGTACTCTTAAAGTTTCATACAAAAATGAGATGGCTTGTTTGTGTTGGGGAAATGTAGCCTGTGCAATTTTACTACCTTGTGTGTGAATTGTCTATGTAGAAAACTGATAATGTTGATCTTCCTGTTTAATTTCTGAATGAAAATTAACCTAAGATTATCTTAGATAACAGCTTGATTTTTTTGTATATTTTACCTAGTAAAGATACATTTATGGCTGAATTATTTAGTTTTGTAAACATGGATACAAGTATAGCTGGTATATTTCTATTAGGAAATAATGTTTTATTAATAAATAGAGGGTCTTAATTGTTTAAGGAATTCTGAAAATATTAAACAACTGGGATGGAATTATCTTGACACTAGACTCTTCTGAGTTTCATTTTGTTTCATCATACAAGTTAATATTTCCAATATTCACTGAAAATGAATGTTGGATTCTATTTTACCCATAACCAATACATCAGCTGTCTTTGTTGTTATAGTTGGATTACACTTCCGTGTGATTTGACTCAAGAACAAGCTAGGGGGTTATCAAAAATAACCATGGCTGTTACTTCATGAATACATATCATGTTATATAGTAAAATTAAAGTTTAAGCATTTATTAAAATCAAATTTGTCTTAATATTCACATGCTACCTTAATAGATGAAATCAATATAACATTGAAAGTGTATAAATGAGATTATTTTTCCAACAAATATAACAGTGTTAATAACAAAATGTCAACAACTGTTAAAGATTTGTAGCTTTGACATATCAGAATTATTTACTTCTTAAAACTCTCTGCTTTCACATCCTTGATCGGCTCATATAACAAATTGTTAATCAAGATCAGCCAGTTATCGTCTACTGTATTATAAAAATTATACATATATAATAAAAGTTAACAGTATCTATATTTGATGTTTGGTAATATTTGACTTAATTTGCCTGTTAAGTGCTAGGAGTGTTCTATATCTGCCTACAATGTTAGTATTGCTTTTGACACAATATATGACCCAATGTTGTGATATGTTTTATTTTTTCAATATGAGAATATTTATCTAATTAATATGATGTCTATTATTTGTCCACATAGTGATGAATATTACTTTTTATCATTGTGAAGACACAGCTCTATCATACATTTATATTTTGTATGTAATTGTACTTTGGCTGGTGGCCTGTATTTAAAAAGTAGTGTCTGTGTTCGAGTGGACTCCACACCTGTTACGAGTACGTTTTGTCAATAAGGTTGTTGTAATCAGTCTGTGATACATCAATGTTGTTGTTATCAACATATTTTTTGTAAATGTTGACAGATATAATGTATCTATTTTATACACAAATAAAGCTTACAACACTAATGAAAGTTGTTGCTGGGCAGTTACAGTCCGTAACCCACTAGCTGAATATGTTATGTCCCATTAAGGCCACAGACATTTCCTGTCAGAATGTCTAAATGGTGACCTTTGGCATTTCAGAACTTTTACAAAAATATTAATTAGGTTTTTTTTTTGCATAAAATAGAAAGAACTCTCCTAGAATTGGAAAAAAAGAACAAATTCTACTTTTCATTTCAAAGCCTAAACCACACAAAACTTAAAAGGACATTTTACTTAAGATAATTTGTAATTTATAATTTAAAACATAATAGCTTTATGTTGTTTTTTAATATCCAGTTACTGTTTAGGCAAAAAAATATATTGTCCTTCAACAAAATATGTTGACAGGAAGTATTGATTCCGGTAAGACTGATAAAAATAATTTTGTAGTAACACACTTTCTTAAAAATGCTTCAATTGTTTAATGTTTCAAGGGAAAGTATTCAGGCTTTTCATTTAAATCTTTTGACTACAATATTATTACAGATACATGTTTATAAATAAGATGTAATGTTACTACTTATGTTTGTTAAATTATTAGTTTATTGATGCACTAGTTCCTTATTTATTAATCCATGCACAAAGATGTTAGTCACTATGCTCATTTTGTATTATTAATCCTTTTTTTTACATTTTAGCATGCATTTTATTTATTTATTCACAACAATAAAAACAATTCTTTTCTTTCATAATTATTAAATAGTACTTGAGCATGTTTTTTTAATGGTAAAAGACAAACCCACAAGACTATGTTTCAGACTGTTTTTAAGTACATACTACTGTAAGTGCTTCAAGAGTATTTCAAACATAGGTTTCTTAACTGTCAAACCAGAAATATGTTCAAATGTTACATGTATTTATATGACAAATCACGTAAAAGAGAAAACACATTCACTTACATTAGCCTTTACAATACCAATTGTTTAAGCTTTATCTTTTGGCTGTCTCATTTTTGTGTGTGTAAACCATTGTGCAGTATATGTTAACAGCAACTTTACATTGGCATAGGTTTTGTTTTTCTCAATTTTTAAAATAAACTACCAATAAATAACTATTTACTTGAAAACATAGTAAATTATAAATTAAACATTCTTATTAATATGTTATTACCTTGGCAGACATGTGACAAGTACGTATTTCATAATTTGCTTATTTTGCTGTTAAATAGCAAAGCACTGTTATGCTTTCATATGTTTATTAATTACTAGGATGTTATGTAGCGTGCAGAACCAATGATAGCTGAGTGTCTGTTTACAATAAGAAAAAAAATAACTTCAAATCACCTTTCATTACTATCTGTAATCTACTGGTAAACTAAAAGTTTGTATTTCCTGAATGTGTGAAGTTAATTACTTTTCTCTTGTTATTTTGTAGAATGTTTCACAATAATGTAAGGAAATATGCATGGTTGATCAAGATCTAGAGGGGAAACACCAATTTAAAACCAATACAACCAATTAACCCCCCGTGTCTTATGGTAATGGTGGTTTAAGGTGTCCAAAACAGTTTAATATTAACTTTATCTAATTTCTCAGAAGTTGAAGTGGTACTACATTACTCCAAGAAGTAACTTCTGTGCTAGATATCTTATTTATTTAAATTGTCCTATTTAACTGATTAATCTTTATTAATGTAGATAAAGAGTTTTATACTTTAATTAAAAAACAATTGCATGTACCTTCTTACAATTAAAATGAAAGCTTTTCACAAAGAAGTTGAGAAAAACAACAATTGTACCAGATAAATGCAATTGACTGATGTTTTGTTTGCCAGGTGTATTGTTTCATGTACTATTGCTTATTATTTAGAATATGTTATGACGTCAGTTGAAGACAGCACGGGGTACACATGTAAATACCAAATCAAGGACATACAGCCAATTCACCAAATAGTCCTTTTAACTCTGGGCTTAGATTACAGGTATTTGTAAGGCTTAGTTGAGTTTACAATAGGTTATTAACAAATGAACAGAAGCAAGCCAAGGGTTGAGCAATTATCAGAATGTGATATCATGTAATACAAACTGACTATTTTATAATGTTTTTGGATTGTTCACACTTTCAAAATTCATCAAATGCAAATCAAATCTAAAAGGGCCAGTACACTAACGAATAGGTTTCTGATGTTTGATAAGCCTTTTTTCTCTCCCATTATGAAGATTAAACAGTCATTAGGAGGCTTTTGAAATGCTTCATGAATTTGTATTTTGACAATGCATATGGGGGTGTACAATGACATTTACACATGTAATTGCAGTCAGTTTGAGTACTGATAGAGTATTTCAGATATTTGAATATGAATGTTTACCTTTATATCATGAACTTTATATCCTGCAAATATTCCAAGTATCTATCAATTGCTTTATAAATTAGCATGTACCGGTATTATGATAAAGTTGTAAGTTGGTTAAATGGTCAACTATTTTAGGTAAGATATTTGTTTCTTGTTAACTCCGATTGGCATGATATAATATTCTTAGGTAATATTATCAAGAAATTTTAGTAATATGATAACAGTTTATATTGCATGACTATAATTGGATCAGTTCTTATGATCAAAATAATATTTGGTACCAGAGAATGCTTAAGGATAAATAAATAATGCAAACAAAAAGATATTTGTACAAGGCAATGCTTTAAGAATTGAAAAATTAGCACAATTAAAATAACATTTGCTACCAAGGACTGTTTCAAGATTCGTTAACATTTTCAAACACCTATTATGTAAGAAGACACATGTCTGACCAAAGAATCAAAATGTATCAATTTATTATTTGATCTTTAATATAACAGGTTATATAGATAAATTTATATATTATATAATTTATACATTTTATAGAAAGACACTAACCAATATCACTATCATGAACACATGTGTTAGTGATAAATCATATGGTTGTTATATATGCAGTTGCTTTTTGCTGATTGTTATTACAAATAATGTTTATAAAGCATTGATTTATTTAAAATTTCTGTAATTACTTTGTAAGGTCATTTTACACCACTTGATACTGTGATAACTGTTTTACATAGAGCTATTGTGTTTGTCATATTGTTATGTTGTTGATATTTTTCTATCATGTACCTATTTTTATAGACTTGTATTATTTAGTGTACTGCTCCCAAATTTATTTATAGATTATATATGGTATACATTTCTGCTATCTACTTTAATATTAAATAAAAGTCCTTTAAGAAAGGTTGTTTACTATTCTGTTATTGCAGGCCAAATTATTAAGGGGCATCCCTGGTTGAGCACTGAGATACACTGACTTGTAACTCTTCATACACTCACTGCATGGGTTTAAGTCCCAGTTGGGTTTTCCAGCTCACCTACAGTGTGCTGGTGGTTTGGGAAGGTTTTCCAGCTCACCTACAGTGTGCTGGTGGTTTTGGGAGGTTTTCCAGCATACCTACAGTGTGCTGGTGGTTTGGGGAGGTTTTCCAGCATACCTACAGTGTGCTGGTGGTTTGAGGAGGTTTTCCAGCATACCTACAGTGTGCTGGTGGTTTGGGGAGGTTTTCCAGCTCACCTACAGTGTGCTGATGGTTTGGGGAGGTTTGGGGGATGTTTTCCAGCTCACCTACAGTGTGCTGGTGTTTTGGGGAGGTTTTTCAGCTCACCTACAGTGTGCTGGTGGTTTGGGGAGGTTTTGGGAAGGTTTTCCAGCTCACCTACAGTGTGCTGGTGGTTTGGGGAAGTTTTCCAGCATACCTACAGTGTGCTGGTGGTTTGGGGAGGTTTTGGGAAGGTTTTCCAGCTCACCTACAGTGTGCTGGTGGTTTGGGGAGGTTTTGGGAAGGTTTTCCAGCTCACCTACAGTGTGCTGGTGGTTTGGGGAGGTTTTGGGAAGGTTTTCCAGCTCACCTACAGTGTGCTGGTGGTTTGGGGAGGTTTTCTAGCTCACCTACAGTGTGCTGGTGGTTTGGGGAGGTTTTCCCGCTCACCTACAGTGTGCTGGTGGTTTGGGGAGGTTTTCCAGCATACCTACAGTGTGCTGGTGGTTTGGGGAGGTTTTGGGGAGGTTTTCCAGCTCACCTACAGTGTGCTGGTGGTTTGGGGAGGTTTTGGGGAGGTTTTCCAGCTCACCTACAGTGTGCTGGGTGTTTGGGGAGGTTTTCCAGCTCACCTACAGTGTGCTGGTGGTTTACGGAAGTTTGGGGGAGGTTTTCCAGCTCACCTACAGTGTGCTGGTGGTTTGGGGAGGTTTTGGGGAGGTTTTCCAGCTCACCTACAGTGTGCTGGGTGTTTGGGGAGGTTTTCCAGCTCACCTACAGTGTGCTGGTGGTTTGGGGAGGTTTGGGGGAGGTTTTCCAGCTCACCTACAGTGTGCTGGTGGTTTGGGGAGGTTTTCCAGCTCACCTACAGTGTGCTGGTGGTTTGGGAAGGTTTTCCAGCATACCTACAATGTGCTGGTGGTTTGGAGAGGTTTTGGGGAGGTTTTCCAGCTCACCTACAGTGTGCTGGTGGTTTAGGGAGGTTTTGGGGAGGTTTTCCAGCTCACCTACAGTGTGCTGGTGGTTTGGGGAGGTTTTGGGAAGGTTTTCCAGCTCACCTACAGTGTAACTGGTGGTTTTACTCAGATTTAAGTCTCAATAATTAGCTGGATGTTGCCAATATGACAATAATTGTATTGGTGTGATGTAACATAAAAACAACAAAAAAAAAGAACAGATTTTTTACAGATAGCTTTTATTTCTAATGAGAACCTCTGAAGCAGTCAGACAGCTATAATCTATCTTATAAATGTAAATATTGCTTGATCAGACTTTCTTGAGATAAGTTTTATTCAGAGTGGTCTGGTCGATTAGCATCTGTACATTGCATGCATAGTAAGAATCTATGTTTTTAGACTGTTGAGTTTTAACAGCTATAAATAGTTAATCATATTTCCTCCCTGCCTAGTTATTTCTTCTTTCTTACTCAGAAATATTTGAGGAGTTTGATTTAAAAACACTGTACCATTAGTGATGTTACTTTTTAAAAAATAGCAAACTTTGTGTTAAAAGATTACATGTTAATTCAGTAGACTTTGTCATCATTTCCAGCAGTTATCTTAACAAGGTTCATACTTATGCATATGATCAGATTTATTCTGAAATTGCCTATGCAAATTTGTAAAAGAAAAATGGAATAATGGAGTAACAAGCAGGATATATTTTTTGAAAATCTTTTTCACAAAAAAGGATGACAGAAGAGAAGTTTTGCTGAACATTTTATCAATAAAGAATAAAATTAAGTTGATTTTCAATGTTGCCAATGGCAAGATATTTAGAAAAAAAAACTTCAATCTTTTGCCAACAAAAATCATTAATGCTTTTCTGTTATTTATATTTAACTCATTAGTGTTCACAGTAAAAGATAATGCTGCCAATTTAAAAAAACTCTTGTAGGTGGAACTTGTATCCTCCTAGGCACCTTGCATCATGGATTCAAGTGTCAGATGTGGTGAGAACTTCTGTGTGAGGTATATAGTGGGGTCCTTGCAATGATGACTATAACTTGGTGTAATGTGAGTCTCCAATTAAAACATAACTGCAATATACTTGTTGTAATTGTTGTAAAGGGCTTTCAATAGTAAGTATAAAAACACATGCTTATCTCCTATATTCTTGTTGGGCAACTCCAAAATTGCAAATCCTAAATGTTATTAATGAAAATAAAGGGTTATAAAATAGAAAATTATTTTATTTTTTAAATACAACATAGCAACACAGTTATGGTCTTGTTGGTGATGTCAAGTTACATTTGGTTGAGGTAGAGTCCTGAAAATGTCTGTAGAACCATTGGTTTTTAAAATTAGGCATAAATATTCAAATGTACTTGTGTAACATCTTTCTGTTTTCACATTATTACAGATAAACTTATTCCCAATTTTGTATATTAATGTAATTTCAATATCACTGATACATAACAAACATGTTTATGATTTATGACAAAAACAGTTTATTGGTTTTAATGCACAAAAAACATTTTCTGACTGTGTTATGTTGTAAGGTGAAAAGATAACCAAGAAACTTAATTATGCATAAATATTCATTAATATCATTTTGTAAAAGAAAATATAAAAAAGATCTAGTTTGAGCAATAGATGTCACATTTTATTCAAATACCAGTATAAATATATTAAGTACCACAAATTCAACACTTCCTAATAAGTCCAGCTACACTGTTCACATATTCCATTTAACATTTACAAAATATAATTTGCTCATACTAAAGTCCTAAATGCACTATTTCTGTTAGTAACATTATAATTCAATACACTTACCTTCAACCATAATTATACATATTAAGATAAAAGAACAACATGACTTGTACAAAATAAACTGCACCAAAATTATCACAATGAAACAATATTATACCATTGTTATATTATTTAATTTTGTTTTATCATGATTAAACCTGCCCAAAATGTTTGTTAATTTTAAAACTTAATATTGGTTACCTTACAAACTTTCCTCAAATCCAACCAATCAGAAGAAAGAAAGTGGTCTCAAGTTCAACCCAGAGTTTTTCCTACTTGGGCCTTGTTCTCTGCAGCTTTATATAACTCTGGATCACAAACACATGCCCTATCTGTCATTATCAGACTGTCCCACAATGACATCAGCTCACAGCCGTGCCTGCACTTGCTGAGGCTCATATTTCTTATACATTGTAACCACAGCAGCACCACCTATGCCAAAGTTGTGCTGAAGAGCTACTCTGGCGCCATCTACCTGCCGTTTGCCACTCTCACCACGCAGTTGGGAAACAAGCTCCGCACATTGGGCTAGCCCTAGAAGAAAGAAGATACTAAAAGTTCACTGTTTGCAGGTATGGGTTCATTCAGCCCATATAATTGCATATTTTCTTTATTTCAAAACAAAGTTTTACTTTAATTCTTGGGCATTTTTAGTCACCTGATTTTGAACACCAAAATCTATTGGCATAGCATTAGAACTTATTGAGATCTTTCTATAATTTTTTTCTAAAGAAAATGCACAGTGAAAGTTTAACTTGTACTCTTATTGGTGATTGTTGTATGCTCCAAACCTTTATGCTCTGATCTTAGTAAAATGGGATTGCTGATAATTCAAGGTGTTTATCACAAATAATACTTCAAAAATGCAACAATAACATTGCTGCATCAAATATTGTCATAAATCTGGAAAAAAACACAATAGAGCTATGGAAACAGTTACCTTAAATGAGCCATTGTTGAGGACATGACACTTACATGGCATGTATGGAAATAACAGGTGATATATGAAAAACAACCCCATATCATTTTCCAAGTATTGACAAAAATATTAGTACCTATGCAGAAGGTGATAAAAGGGCTGGAACCAGAGCTCCATATAAACATGTAAAGCACATGCAGCAGGTACAGTCTTGATACAAAAGAAAATAATTATTAACAACACAAACAATGACGATAAGAAATTAAACATGTAGATATAATATCTTCAAATTGGTCTCATATAACTTAAAATTCATCTGTCATTTTCACAAAATTAGATGTAAAGAAACATAAGATTTGGAATTATTTTATCTGTATATGTGAAGACTATTTAATTTACTATACATGATCTGGTCACAGTATCTATCTGGGCGTCTTTCAGACAGTGATCAAGTATAATAATACATTTCTGCGCCATAGTGTTGCTGTGATCTGTAATAACTAGCCATTAAACCATAAATGTTGATTGATCTCAGTTTACAAATGATCTGGTTTGTTCATCCCACAATGGGTAATTATTCACATAACAATCAATGTAATATTTTCATTCTCTCCATTTCTCTTTTGTTATCTATGAATAGTCCACATCACTGTTTTGCAATTGTATAGGTACAAACCAACATATATGAAAAGTAATGGAATTATTTAATAGCATTCCTTTCCTATTGTCTCTTGTATATTCGATGTTGTGGTTACACAGTGTATGGTTAGTTGTTTCACAGAAACATGCATATATAAAAAGAGCACTAGTTTGTGATTTATTCAGAGATGAACTTGTTCTAGACAGTTTAGTAGAGAGCCTGAGAGAGCCAGATTTCTTGGCAACTCCTGGACAGTTTATTACATGTGTTTTGTTAAATGGTGGTATCTGAAGGTTTGGACAATTTTTTCTTTCTCCCAAACCACTAAATAAATTATTGTTACCTGGAAAGATCTTGTGAAATGATGTTCTACGCCTATGAGAAAAGTCACGTATAACACCCTACTTATCATAACAAATATGTATTTCCTATCCAAGTCACTGCACAGTTAGCTCCAAAAGTATTATCACATGTACTGAAATAGGCAAACTGTTGATTACTACCTTTAAGTTGCTAACAACTGTAGAAATGGCATAGGTTTTGTATGTAATTCCAGACAAAATATCAAGCAAGCGCTAAGGTGATGGTTTTAATTGTAGCCCAGTACATAGATTTTATCATCACTTCCCTATATTATACCCTATATTTTACTCTCTTAAACTACCCACAGTCAATATCCAGTAATCCATACCTGTATATCTATAAATAGCTTACAAATATGAATATTCATTAATATGTGTGCAAGTTGTTTGGATTGGATTATCCAGTTTGTCTCTAATTAATATTTATAACATCACTCATTTTCCCGCTCTTGCACACTTTGCACATGCTTTTTCAACATTTTCCCTAGCCTTCTCAGTCCCAAGTCAGTCCATTCCTTGCCACCACACAAGCTGGTCACAACCATATAACCTAGAATTTGCCCACAGTTGATGAACAGCCTGGCTACATTCTCAGGTTACATTCTCGGGTTACACTCCCCGTTCACGAATTACAAATAAATAAAGAGACCACGGTAGAAACGATGTCACTCATGTATAAACTCCCTGGTTACATTAATTAAGATGCAATGGTTACAGATTATTAAAATGAAGACAACAATAACATCAGTTTATCACATTATTCCCCTTGTTTTCCATTTAATACACTCATTACATATTTTGTTATATTACACTAGTGTAATACAGCTTTTTAATTGATGACATCATTAACGTCATCATAATGCAGATCATCTCATACCACTATTTTACCAAGTATTGTTGTTAAAATTTTGTAAAATCATATATTGGTGCCTGAAACCAATGGCTATCTTACCATTACTTTTCCTGAGCTCATTTAATAAATGCATGTATTACATGAAAACTCATGTCAGATCCTCTATATATGAAATAGGATCACCTTTTTAATCCAAAGATCTTATACTTTTATAAAGGTGTTCATAAAACAATGAAAAAATGTGAAAAATTGTGTAACGATTCTCAGACATTGTAAGACCAAAAACAAACACACTCTTGGTTCCAAACTTATAAGCATAGCAATTAAAGGGTCAATATGGATAAATGATGACTGACAGATCTTTTGACATACTTTACATTATGTTTATTATGTCTATCATTAATTGTCACAATCTTTTATCCTAACAGTCTTTTGACAAATAACTTGTTATTAGCGGACATTAATTCTTAGCTAATTGGAAATAGGCATATTAACAATGTATTGTATCTTTGCTTTGCTTGCCTTTTTATGATGTTTTTTTATTTGCCATAAGCCTGCAACATTTGTTAATAACCCTTATTTGTTATTGGCTTACAAAACAATAAACATTAATTAAAACCCAACGAAGTAAAAAGGAATAATTAAACTAATTTGTACAAAGCAAGTAAGCATGCAGTTATGTGTGGGCTGCTAATGTGACTACTGTCCTACTGTTGGTATCATTTTATACAGCAAGTTTGACTTCCGGCATACTGTTGGTATCATTTTATACAGCAAGTGTGACTTCCGTCATACTGTTGGTATCATTTTATACAGCAAGTGTGACTTCCGTCATACTGTTGGTATCATTTTATACAGCAAGTGTGACTTCCGTCATACTGTTGGTATCATTTTATACAGCAAGTGTGACTTCCGTCATACTGTTGGTATCATTTTATACAGCAAGTGTGACTTCCGTCATACTGTTGGTATCATTTTATACAGGAAGTGCGACTATTGTCATACTGTTGGTATCATTTTATACAGGAAAAGTGACTAATTTTATACTGTTGGTATCATTTTATACAGGAAGTGCGACTATTGTCATACTGTTGGTATCATTTTACAAGAAAGAATGACTACTGTCACATTGTAGGCAACATTTATACACTGCAAGCGTGACTATTTTCATACTGAAGGTATCATTTTATACAGAAGGTGTGACTATTGTCATACTTCTGGTATCATTTTATACAGCAAGTGTGACTTCCGTCATACTGTTGGTATCATTTTATACAGCAAGTGTGACTTCCGTCATAATGAAGGTATCATTTTATACAGAAGGTGTGACTTCTGTCCTACTGTTGGTATCATTTTATACAGGAAGTGTGACTATTGTCATACTGTTGGTATCATTTTACTCAGCTTTGGTGACTACTGCCACATAGTAGGTAACATGTTTACACCACATGTGTGACAGTTGTCACAATGTTGGTGTCTATTTACACAGCACATGTGACTACTGCCACATACTATGTAAATGTTTACACCACATGTGTGATAGTTGTCACATTGTTGGTGTCTTTTTATACAGCACATGTATGTGACAAGTGCCACATAGTAGGTAACATGTTTACACAGCAAGTGGGACTATTGTCACGCTGTGGGTATCATTTTACACAGCACATGTGACTACCACCACAGAGTAGGTAACATGTACAGCAAATTGCTCAACATTCAAACTATAGCACCTTAGCATTGTCAATTCTCAACAGTTAAGAATAAATTGACCAAGCATTAAAATGCTCCTGCTGGCGTATCTACATATAAAAAGCCCTAACAGTCTAGAAATCAATGCCACTTTTAAGACAATAAGCCAATCAAAAACTTCTAAGAAAACTGCATTCCTTCTTATTCCTCAAACAGATCACATCTCAAACTGTACCCTTCTCTATTTTATTGAATTAATGTTTTCAATCTCATATAACATAATCTGTATAATTTTCCATGAAACAACACAGTTATTTTTTACCATGTGTTAGGTTTTGGGTTAATTTCTTGCAGCTGGATCACTCACCTGTAGCCCCTATGGGGTGACCCTTGGACTCCAGGCCCCCTGAGGGGTTGACAACCCAGCGCCCACCCATCACAAACTGATCTCCGCCCTGCTGGTTCTTCTTCCACTGCCCACTTCTCAGAAGCTCCACCCCCTTTCCTTCTGGGACTAACTGCAAGGCCTCATACATGAATAATTCATTGCATGAGAAACAGTCATGGACCTAAATAAAAAAAAAAATGTTTTAAAATCTTGATATAAAGTCCAATATGGGAAATTATATAAAAGCAACAAATTACATATTTGCTCTGATACACATGTACAGGTCTTTATGTAATAATATGAAGTCCTCAACCCATAGCTTGCTACATTTTGTTAAAACCCCATGCTAAATTCTCAGTTGCTTTTAATTTTGTTCCTTTAATATTATGTATATTACATGTCGATATGGCCAGAAAACATATTTGAAATCAGTAAGCAATGTTAAAATCAATGAGCGAAACCATAGCCATACCGGCAGATTAGCATTTGATATCACACCTGTTTACTTGTTTAACATAAAATAATGATCACCAATTAAAAAAGGTGTATGTCAATTATCAACAGTCAGGCTTTAGTGTGTGTGTGCACGGTGTGTGCGTGTGTAAGTGCGTGTGTGCGTGCGTACACCACATAGTTGCATAAAAAAAATAAAACATGAAACTATATTTAAATGTTTCCCTTTTACTCATTAACCATGTAATTCTTATAGTAACTTTAAATATATAACATTTACATTCTGATTGTTTAATAAACTTAAATACTAAATATCAATAATTGTTCATGAAGTGTGAACAATGACAACAAAATTTGTTGCTAATACTTTTTATATTTAAAATTTCAAAACAGCCAAGGTTGTTAACTGACAACAAAGACATTTTTTTTTAATCATCCTGGACCTAGGTGGACAAACATCAGGTGTGAAATATCTGGGTAGCCAAACATCTGTCATCCGACATATTTATCGTCATACTATGACTTTACCTTATACACACAGTAATTGTACATGTCACCATCACTAAACGGTGGTAACAAAAACAAATCATCAGCTCAATCTGCACCATTACTGTATTCACGATGCACAGAATGGTCCGATTTTGAAAGCTTTCCCACACCTTTAGCTTGCGAAACATGTTCTGCCTTCTTCTCTGTCACCTGTTACTTGTGAAAACGTAAATAGCCTTTCAATTTGACTACCGAAAGCTAATCTATCATTGAAACACTGAGAAACTTAGAATTTTCGTCTGATTCGTCCGCCATATTGCCAAAAAATTTACTACCCAGCGCTGAAGCGTTCCAAATGTTTGACATTTATTAAAGGGATGTAACTCACTTTTCAGAAAGGTCTATAGCCATAATTATGACTGTAAGATCACAAGTAGTAATCAACCCTTATCAGGCTGCATCTATTTAAAGCAGTACACAATCAAAGACATTTACAAACAACTATATGTGAAAGTTATAAGACATACTGCTAGAGCCTTAACAGCAAATTGTGTTAATCCTATTCACACAGCTCCCAGCTGATCAGGATCCAGACAATCTGCCACAGCCATATGAATAAATACATGCTTGGCTGGCCAAGTATTAAAAAAAACACAAGTACCTCTAGAACATCAACATCGGATGACGACATCCCACTTTCCTCAAAACACTTCTTTGCAGCCTGCCTGGCCATCCCCACTCCTGACAGATCAAGGAAGCTATGACCAAATGATGATGGCATGTCAGTCACCATTTGTTGCCCAACTATCTCCACTGCCCTGTACAGTGGTATTGAATAAAAGAAAAATGTTAGAAAAGAGTGGCATAGGATCTAAGCAGGATGGCAGTATATTTTAAAAGCTCCGCAATCAACATTTACATATATTTAGATATAAAAAAAAGAGTTGAGATGTAATTATAATTGTGCTAATGCACAATGTAGACATTAATCATGTAAATTAATAACAACTTCATTCATAACAATTTCACGATCTGCAGATGACAACTAGTTCACTTTACTTAATAGCATAAACTACTTAACAATTTACTTTTAAGTGTACTCATTTTCGACCAGCCTATACTATATTGTGAAATAATGCATAACTCATTGACAGAATTAAAACTTTGATCATTATAATTATAAATATGCATCTCTGTGCAAAGTTCTGTTGAATTTATTAACTTTAAGCCTGCTTATCACATATTTATACAGCTTAGGCAAATAATAAAATTCCAGAGCTAGGAGCTGTCTGATCAAGATCTACATTATCTGCTGCCTTATCACTACTATTAATATATACATTAGCATTCACATGTTATATGTATAATATATAAGCAAAAGCTAAGAACTTAGCATTAACTTTGACCATCTGTTAAGCTCCATACCTGTTCTGTAGGCCATTTACAAGAAGGAACTCCTCACTACACACAATGGCCGCTGCTCCACCATCAGCTACTGGGGCTGACATCCAGAATGTGATTGGTTCAATCAGCATCAGCTTGGAGGCTATGTCCTTCTTATTTATCTCTTTAGAGATTGAATGCATTGGGGTTATTTACACTCTGCTTATGGTTCTTGTAAGCAATCTGAACAAAGTCTTCAACACTTGCATGCGGGTTTTTTTTTAGGTATTCTCTGGCTGCATATGCATAAAGTTTGACTACATCTGATGTCATGTTATTCATGTGTGGCTGAATCAGGCCAGGCTCTGCCCCTATCTGGACCATATGATCCATATGTCGCCCCACAGGGGAAGTCTTGTCTGTGTACTTCTCTGACAGGCCTCGTTCCATCTTCTCAAATCCTGTAAATTTTAAGAAGATTATTTAAGTTCAAAAAGAGTTATAATGTTAGAAGTTAAGTATAAGTAAGAATGAATAGGATCAATGGTTTATTGAAAAACTGATAGTAATAAAATATTAGGGGGTAACAACATAGTATTTAATTAGATTGATATTATGATCAGTAACTGTTAGAAAAATTAAAGTAACTTGATCCCAGTTATTCAAACTGCTTTGTAAATTTTTTTGTTCATAAAAAGAAAACTTTATTCAACCACAGTAAGTTATAGAACTCTGGTCACTAGATTATGTATAAATGTGTCACCCTTTAATAGATTGTGTTGTCTTAAGGTTTGGGAGAATCAAAAGTGTTGCAATGCTTTTTATCTATTTTTAAGCCGTTAATAGCTAATAAAAACTTTTATATCTCCAAACCATGCATTCGGTTATATATACTTCACTTATATACGTCACTCACAAACACTACACTGATTTTATTATAGTGATGCAATAGTGTTAATAGAATGAAAAGCAGATAGTGAGTTTTATACGCCACATACCGGTACAAAACTATGATCAAGCTACTTTAAAACAAAAATCATTTGATCTTAAGGATAATGACATTTTCTGACTATTTCATTTGCTTTCATAAGGGTGTGATTTTTTTATTTAACAATGTAACAAATCATTTATAGCAGTGCTACCATGGCTGTGAAAGCATGCCATTGACATCTAACATAAAACTTAACCTGATACAGTATGCTTACTAGACAAATAAGTAATGGAATTAAGAAAAAGATGAACTCAAGCAAATGAGCTATACATGTATCAGTATCCACTTTTAAGACTTGATATGTATTGATTGAGGTGGAACCTAGGACCTACTGTACCAGGGCAGACCAACACCCACCTAGAGCCATGACACAATCCTCCACCCCACTTTGTATCAGCCTACGGGCCATCATCAGGGCTGTGGACCCAGAGGAACAATTGTTGTTCACATTGTAGACTGGTACCCCAGACATCCCTATCTCGTACACAGCTCGCTGACCACATGTAGGTTCCCCGTAGCAATAACTGGCCACCACAGCTTGAACCTTCTCATACCCCAAGCCAGAATCTTTAAGAGCAGCTTTACCTGAAAGAGAATGCATCTTTGAGAGACAATTTCACAAGAATTACCATGTATGTACACAGATTTCTAAAAATAACATTATTAGCAATTACCGGTATGATTAAGATATCATATGATGCAAGCTACTTTTCTATTTTTTTTTGTTTTTGAAAAAGTGTTTATTAGGGCATGCTGTGTTTTTGTTTAAAATTTCATTGGCAATCTATGTATCACTTCCTGCTATAAATAAAGCAGAATAAAATGTTTAATTTGTTATGTTTTTTCACCATTAGTCATATGTTAAAGAATTGACAGAATTTTTCATTTTACTAAATTCAATTTGTACCTCAAGATATCACCATTGCTTGTTTGTAAAGGCACATTATGTTTGTTTGTTTGTTTATTGGGTTTATCATCCCACCAACAGTATTTCAGTTATCTGGAGACGGTGTCCACTTGAAGCAGATAAAGTGCTGCCTTCACTGTGTATAGCATGCCGAGAACACCTGGCATGATACCACACCCAGTCACATTATCCTGACACCGGGCCAACCAGTCGTGGAACTACCCTTATATTTGCTTGAGTATTAGCAAGGGAGCTATACCACTACCATTTTTAATGACTTTGGTATGTCGCGGCCAGGGATCGAACCTGTGGCCTCCCGTACCTGGAGCCGACTGCTCTACCGATTGCGCTACCAGGTCTGGTGCACATTATGCTTTTGCTTTTTAATTACCTAAATATGGGTGAACATGTCTTGCTAGATTTAACTACAACCCAAATCTTAACTTCCAAACACTTACCAGCTTCTCTGCCCATATCTGGATAGTCCCATTTCTTCGTCATTGGTCGCTCAAACTTTGTAAGGCCAACACCCACAACAAATACCCTCTTTTTTCCAGACATTATTTCATGAAGTAATGAGGCAACCTTTGTTGATTTAGTCAGTCACTGGATCAAATCAAAATGGCAGGACCTGTATGGTAAAAATGTTCAGACTGACCTGTTGGATGCCTGATGGACTGATGGAATAGATAACTGCCCACTCCAACCATTTTGCCTCTATTTATAATAGTTAATAATCCAAGCAAATTGAATAAACATGAACTTTAATCAAACTTAACAGCATTAACCTTTACATGGTGATTATGTTGACTTTCAAAATACTGAAATATCAAATTTAACAAAAAGAGCATGCATTGGCAGTCAAATTGCAAACATTATGGGGGTGGGGTGTTTGCTGAATTATTCAATATATGCTAGGTGATCTCACTGAGACATTTATCTGCTGCAAGACACCATTAACATTTTTTAATTGGATCAATAAAGATTCCTATCTTAATTAGTATTAGTATTGGTCTTTGAATATAACAAATATGTACATATAATGTGCACACTGATTGACACTGATTGACAAATTTCATCTGACAACCCTGGAAACTAACAACATTCAGCAAACTGGCATTACAGTAGATGCAATAAACTCTGTGAACGAGTTAGGAATAGGATGTTTCTGATACGTTGTGTTCTACTTGCTTCATTTCTCTCACTAATCTCAGACACTATCAGTGGTTGCTTTCAGCTAATTTTATGACTGACCTGACTGACTGATACTAGTTTAAAGAGGGTCTACTCACCCTGTTTAGGGCTTTTTCATGACCCCGCCATGTTGCCCATACATGGCTTAAATGTTATATTCCAAATATATGGTCTAAAGTGGGCCCTAAGTAAGTACCTAGTTTATGTACTCATTTAATAGAAAGATGCTTTAATTTTTAACTTTCCAGTCCTTAAGGGAGAGTGAGCTGGTTACGAGTGAATTCCACCTGCGTAATCTGTGGCTCGCTCCCCTGACACTAGGGTCTAGTTGTTGTTAAGTGTCATAATTTGTATTACTTACTATAAGAAAATCCTCCAGTTCCAGTGTACCTCTTAAAATATGAGTGGGTAAGGAAAGGGTGTACTGCTAGCTGAACCCTTTAACTTGCTTTACATATATATGTTGACTACGGCAAGAAAAGTCCCCAGCTGGTGGTATAAGGTAATGCTCGCCTTTGCATGGTAAGCAATATAGGAGGATAAAACAGATAAAAAATATGCTAGGCGGCCATGACCTTATGGATTCTCTACAACAATACACACACAGTTCACACATTCACTGGTCTCATACACCCAAGCATATTTACAACTTCATAGTCTATTCTGAAGTGGAAGTGTTTTTTTTTTGTTTTAATATTTTTTTTCTCACGGTCCTACAGTGCATAAACAGTGCTGGTGTCTGTCCTTATACTGGATCCTTTATTTTTTTATGCCGGTGACTCCAGATTGTCCTTGTTTTTACGGGGTCCATAGGGGGGGAACCCGCTTATTTGACAATCTGGTATTTTGATTATAATTATATGCTATTAGCTGAATTAATTGGTGGACCACATGACCGATTGGGTATTTATATTCTAAGAAGCAGATTGACCTACTTCGCAGTAAATCAACAGTATTTTCTTGTTCCCCTGTTTTCTGATTGATCGGAGCGAACAGGATACGGGGATGTCTGAACTTACAGACCAAAAGGAATGCACTGTAGATGATTAAATATATCTGTGCAGTTTGTCTGTTGAGCATTTTTATTTAACTTTTAAATGAAATTTTAGAGTGAAATTATATATGGTTTGTGTAGTTGATGTCTTCTAGGTATTTGAATAATGCTGTCTTAATTAGTTCCGTTTTATCGAGGGGTGGAAATAGAAGGCTTTTTCTACTTATTTCTGGTATTCCTAGTATGATTGGGAGATGATGTTTGAGTTATGCTCACGGTGTTGCGTGCTGCCTTCACTGAAATATCACGTGTTCAAACGGTTCTGATTCAGCACAGTGTGGGCAGTTTCTGGGTCTAGTTTTGCTCTCTGCACCTAGGTAGCTTGATCCTATCCTTAGTCTCGTATATATCTTATCGTATTTATTACATGGATGGTATATCTTGACATTTGTAATATGGTCTCAGTTTTCATAGTTATGCGTTAGTTTGTATTCAATGAATCTTACTTCTGCTTCCTTTTTATAATGATCAATAATGTTGCTATATGATTCTGATTTACTAAGCCTATATGGGCAGTGGGTTTCCATTATGGGCAGCTTTTTAGTTAGTTTATTTGCTACTTTATTACCCATGATTCTTACATGGCTAAGAATTCAGACAAGATTTATTGTTGTATTGAAATTACAATCAATATCAACAGTTATCTTATATATTTGTTTCTTTATTTCTTGTCTGTTCATTCCTTTAATTTGTTGTAGGGCTTGTACGGCACTGAGCGAGTCAGTGTAGAGATCTGCAGTACAATTTGTTATTTTATGTTTATATATCCAAGAAATTGCTTCTTTGATTGCTAGTAATTTGCAGAAAAATATTGATATCCTATGTTCTAATTTTATTTTCGCGTTAGCTTTAACTGTTTCTCTGTCAAATATAGCAATTCCTGCATCTTTTTTTAATAGATCTTTGCTACCGTGGTTTTAGATTTTGACTGATGCTGTTAACTTATTTATGTAATTTTCTGCGACTTGTATGCAATTTTCTGTCTTACATATTAGTTTGGTTAGGTTTTATCTATTGATATGGGTTCGAATCCCATAAAGCTTGGTAGGGAGGTTGTGGTTAATTAGTTAGATTCTAGTTTTATCTCCTCTAATATTTCTAGTATGAGTTGGGTGTATGTATTTTTTTTATATTTGGGCCATTTGCCTAGTTGTCTAAATAGCTCCTTATTTGTGCTTAGAGTGCTGCCTAGCATGCTAGAATGGACCCAGTATTTTAAGATGAGCATGTATTGCTTCAGTTCTAGAGTAATTAACAAGGTACCCCAATTATTAATTTGTTTGCTCTATTTTGTAGTTTCTGTAGCTTGTCTAATATATTTCCATAGTGTATTTTTTATTTAATTAGAGCCTAATATTGTTTTTTTACTAGTACCCCACTCCTTTTCTTGTATTGATCTAAGTACATTTAAGTCTTTTTCACATCTGTCTATTTGTGTTTTTATATGTTCCTCCCACTTAAGGTTTTTATTAAAGCTAATTTTGTGTCTGCTGGAAGGTTATTTTAACTTCACCCTTTTCACACTTTGCTCTCCCCTGAATAACCACACTTTGCCCAGACATGAATCACACTTCAACCTTGCTCAATAGCATGTCGCCTTCTGATAGAAATCAAAGAGTCACACTTTGCAAAATGTATACTTGTTAATTTATATCTTATTATTTTGGAGATTATATTATGAGCATTGTTGATCCTTCTTAGAAAAATCTTCTCTTTATTTTATTTTAAACTTGTCATAATCGAGGAAAAAAAACTTAACCAGAATAAAAATATATGAAAAGTAACTATCCATTGGTTTAAATGCAACATTACTTCATATAAAAATGTGTTAAAATAAACAAGATATATAATCTAGATTATCAAAAAAAAATTATATGAATGATGGAATGACACACATTCATATTAAATAACTATGATTTCCCTTTATTACTTACAAAAAAAAGAAAGAATTAAACTGTATACAAAGTTTATTCATTATATATTTTAATGATACACTGCTATTATGAGGTTGTTACTGTTACTTATTGGCATACATATTTTGTTGCCCATACTGTAATAAGATTTTCACACTCATTTAATTCCTAATTGCACAACAGTGTAAAAAAGTCTGATCTTTTATTAATGTTTGCCTACCATAATTATTGTGATGATAGCACACACACACTAATCCTTATCAATAACTAGTTGGCATTTGTCACTTTACTAAATAATGTGATTTTTGCACAAGCTGAGCTAAATGCTTGAAATTCATAACTTGATCACATTTAATCTTACAATATAAACTTACTATACACAAAGCAAATGCCTACAAATCAAAATGCCTTGCCCACCATGTACATTCTGCATGCGCATAGTCAACAGCAATGCAAGAGCTGTTACATGTGACTGTTGCCAAAGGTTAAGTTCAATAAATTAAATGTGGGACTTTTATGAGGCCTTTTATAAATATTTGATAGTGCTATTGTTAACATAACCATGTGCATATTTGTTATTTATTATAATTAAGCAATACTTGTACATACTTGTAATATATTATGCATATTCTTTGTAATCCTGTAAATTGATCATTTTTAAGTTTGTTAACAAAGGTATTGAACTGAACATCTACGTAAAATGCTCTACTACATTTGAATAAATTCCACTAAGTGTTATTCATTTAAAACTGTATAAATGTGCATCTGCTTGTGAATATTTTTAAATGGTCATCAAACAGATTTTGATTTAAATAATTTAATTTACTATATCGTCCTCTAGATGCGATATAAAGCTGTGTTTTCTCTGAAATTTAATAATTATTTCAAATGTCTTTCAACCAGATTTTTAATTAATCAAAGTTTTAAATAACAAACTAAACAAAATTGAACAAGTGTTGTTCTTATTTATGAATAATGTGAACATCTTCTGCCAAACCAGGGCGAACCGTGAATCTTACCTTCTTTCATTAGGGCAAACTGTGACCAATCAAGGGAAGGCAACGTGTAAAATGGGCGAATTGATACTTATTCCCTGGAAGAAATCGGCAAGATTTTAATAAGCTTTCTTTTAGTTTCCAATCTGGTTTTTCACCTTTTACATTTCATATTATTTTGTTTTCAAATTTTTCTTGTTTTTTATTTTTGATAGATTTGCAAATAGGATAAGAAGTAAGAAATAAATCAATATAATTTTAAATTGATGAAAAACAAATGGCATATGCAATGGGTTTTTTTTGCAGGACCATTTCTGAAACTAGTCAATAAAATTTGGTCCACATGGTAAACAAAAGTAAATCAGCCATATGAGAAACTATTACAGCTAATTTAATATACAAACCTTGCTGTACGACAAGCTCTGAGAGTCATGGGTACTGACAGAGGATGTATACCAACAAGTCTGACAGCTTCAACGTTACGCTTTATGACCTCGTCATTAATTTCGAGTTACTTCCCTTAAAAAATGTCGATAAATATGACCGCTGTAAAAAGTTTACGAAAAGAATAAGGAAAAGATTTTACCAATTTAAATTAAAAAAAGATAAGGGCAAAAGATCAATTATTTATTGTATATACAATTATTGAGGAATGATTCTACATAAAATAATTTTAAAGTGTACCAAACTGTAGAATTAAAAAAAATAAGTTCGGCTGTAGTTTTGTTCTTCTCACTTTTTAGTCTGTTCTTGCGGATTGGAGCAAGTAACGACAACTCACAAAGTTACCGGTCGCACAAAGTCCAATATTGTTGGATTGACCTCTCGTCATGGCTGCTAAGTATAAAATTTTATTACAACGATAAAATATTTTCCTTCTAGTCGGTTCTTACATAAAGTAACCATACTTCACATATTAAATAATGCGTGTTTATTACGTCCATCGTGTGTTATTTTGGTTACCGGTCACTTCGGTAAATGAGCACATTCGGTAAATCCATCTTATGTAAGGATGAGTCCGGTCGTTTCAGGTAAATAGGTAAACATATAGTATAATACCTGATTGAGACGGAGAATTGGCCCTATGTCCATGTGTTTAATCATTTATTCATTATTTAGTGTCTCTTTGTTTCAGCTAGCAGAAATGCGCGTCAACTAGAAAACTTAAATAAAATAATGTAACAAAATATAACTTTAAGCATCTAAATATACACCACCTAATTTTAAGCATTACAGATACGTTTGATCATAATACATACATGAATATTCATATTTATTTTAAGTCCTGAGTTTTTGGAGCAAAGAAATTGTGATGGGCCACGGATGTTAGTATTTTCTAGTTGACACGCGTCTCTGCTAGCTAAAATAAAGAGACAATAAATAATTTAATAAAAGATTAAATTGTCTGTCTTGGGCTACTGTGTGAAAATCTTTTCACACCTAGACATATCCAATTCTCCATCACAGTCAGGTACTATACTACAGTTAAGGCAGTAGTTCCGAAACACTAACGAAACAATCGCTGTTTATTCATTGTTGTTTTCGGTGATTGATTAAAACTTTATGTGGTTGAAAGCACTAATGTATCTCCTTCATAACACATATTAAACATTTGGGAGGGGTTTCCATCTTCACCGTTTAAAGCTATGTTTTCTACCTGTAGTAGAAGCAGTAGTTTCGAAACAAGAGCATGTGTTCCGGAACATGTCTATATGTCGGCATATTCCACCCGCTGTAGTACACAACGGAAGTTGGGGACTTTCTCAAACTTATGTTTAATTGTCAAATTACCTGTCACTATTCTACTTAAGCACGCAGCAATTGTCGGTGCACGAAAGACAAACCACAGTGAACATTTATTTTTTTAATTTTTAAAGGTGGAATAACAAAACAACCAAAACAGATTTCTGCATACAGCTTTACTGACCTTGAGATGTAGGCATATACATAATAAAAAAAAAACGTAAGTAACAAACAAAAACACAACAAAATGATTGATAAAAAATATCACAAGTTTATGACAATAATTTTGCGAAATAAGCAGAATTATTAATAAGGTTATTCTTCATATTTTGAAAGACTAGTTAGGTCATGCTAGTAATTGTGAAAGACAAATGAGTTTTATAACTTTGGTCAAATTACAAACCTGTGTGCATCTATGGATTTAATGGCTTTCTTATCACATTCCCTCTGGGTCTTTTTTTACCAAGCAGAGAGTGCTGACTCAAATTAGACAACAGTCTGGTCAAGGTCTGATCTATCTGCCCATAGTTGTAGCTCATTATAAAAACTTATTTCTCTGAAGTATGCACCATACAGATTATATGGCGATAAATATCTATGAGGGCATGATATTATGAAGTAAAGATAGTAAAGAGTAAGTATTTCTTTATTTTAAAAGTATTGAAGGTGGTATCCGACAGTTTGTTTTTCCCCTCTAAATAACCAAATAAGTCATTAGCGCCTGAAAAGGTCTTGAAAATTGCTCTTTATTAATGCCAAAGATCTGTGTGAACAGTCAAGGATAAATTCCACTCATTATTGCAAGCTTGTGTTTCCTATCTGAGCCACGCTGCATAAATAGTTATTTTTAAACTTAGGAAAACCATGTGACCACTTACTTTTATATAGTCATCCGGACAATCTTCTCTGACGTCGGTATCTATTCCACTATCACACTTTTTATAGAGTAAGAAAGACAAAATATTTAGACTATTTTTTTTCTCAATTAGTACATTCTAAAAATAAAGTTAGTGTCAAAATCGTCTTTATAATGACTAAAGTATGCGTTTATGCAAAAAGTATGGCCATATACTCCAAGGCAGCCGTCATATATTGGTGTGCATATTTAATATATGCAAATTGTTGGATACCACCTTTAAAGTTTTACAACCTAATTTTCAGAATAAATTTCTGCTACCTTATCAATGCACTGAACCTGATACTTTTGAAATATTTGAAACAGAGACACCATTTTTTCTTGTATGTCATTCAATGCAAAATATGATTACGAAAATTAATGCTTATAAACAATTTGAAACTTGGGTTGAAAAACAAAATAAAACACATAGTTTTGGTGGATTTCAAGGTAAATCAAGAAAACAATGATGCAAAAAAATGAAAATATGAAGTAATACACACATATAAGAATTGCGTATGTACTTCTACACAAATTTTCATAAACAAAGCAATGAGTACCTACAAATAGAGCAAGAACCTGCCAATGACTGTATATCCCCCGCCAACAGGTGCTTTTTTCCCCAGAAATGGCAGCCTAAGAATTTAACATCATTATTACAAGTGCAATCTATATAAAAAAAAATAATGAAAAAGGTTTCAGTTGTTATTACCAAGTTTACTGCTACACTCATTACATGTGTAATATGCAATGAAGGTACAACAGGACAAATGGTATCCCAACAATATGTATAGTCTTTTACAAACATTCAATTGAAATAGTTGATCCAGGTTCCATTTCTGAAACTGTCTTGTTAACTTGTGCAAGTGTTTGATCAAAATACTGTGCTACTGGCTTGATGAAGTAATTACAAGGCAGATGAACCCCACCACCAATATCATGTTGGTCTGGCCAGGGGTATGAACGTGGTACTGGGTCACCACAGACTTCAGCATATACTATTCCTCCTTCATCTAACACCTTCCTAAAACAAAATGCCAGTTCTCTTGGAACATGGCCAAATGGGAGACCTGCAATATCTGACTGAAAAATATTACGTTGTTAATCTGTTAACAATGAGTGTAAACTAGGATGAAATGTGGATAGTTCTGGGATCCAGACATGCACTTTCATCATGAATGTTATTATATTCGCTATCTACAGGTAATCTAGTTGGAAGATCAGTTGGGAGGTTTTATTTTGAAGTGATGGTAAACTTTTACAACACAGTTTTGTACCAAAATGAAAATATCTGACAAAGTCACAGACGCCTCACTTGCAGGCAGGCTACATGTACTGGTACCTTCACCTGGCTCCGTTCCTTGATGCACCTGAAGAAAAATAAAACAAATGCTTTTTTATTTATTAAGTAATGATTGCCTTTATGATAATGGACAAATAAAAGTGAAATGTTATGCTTCGAAAACATGCAGACAAACATGATGTCAAAGCACATCACTTCACTAGATTTTGATAAAGAAATCACTTTAATATATGTATAACTTTAATATATGTATATGAATATGGGATACACGTTTTCATTGATATCAAAATATGGATTGGTCCATTTTATTGTAAGTAACAGTATATTAATCCAATGTAGATATACAGCATAGCTCAGTATGACAATCATTACAACAGGCCTTCAGTTTGTTGTCCTGGTATACATATTTAAAGATGTATTTTGATTAAGAAAATGTGTTGAACATAAATAATCATTTCTGAAGTTTTCTTAAAGCCATGATTACACTGAGACATTCTAAATGTCACTGGGTCTATTATAAGTATTTCTTTCCCTACTATGCAGGACTGTCTCTGGATATTTTCAAATGTTGTTTTAGTGAACGAAACTCATTTTGCATAGCACATATTTAATTTGGTTATAGGAGCCACATGTATATACAATAGTATTCTGAATAGGTGGGAATAAAAACAAATTAAAAGTAAAGAGATTAAAATCCTATACTTTTCCTTTCTTTCTAGAAACAGAAAGAAGCTATGTTTTTTTTGTGTGTGTTGTTGTTTTATTTTTGTTGTTGTTGTTTGTTTTTTTGTTGTTGTTTTTTTGTTGTTGTTTTTTTTTGGGGGGGGGGGGGGGGGGGGGGTTAAATGAGTGGTATAAACAGAATTTATTGAAAAAAGAAGTAGTTTTTACAAAATCGTTCAATATGTTTGAGATTTCCCCCATCTGGGATGTAACCCCAATCTGCTCTCAGCTGTTCCGGAATAGCTGCTCATACAAACAAACATAAAACATGGTATATTTTGCTTTTCACAATCATAAAACAAAAGTTTGCATTAAGTTAACCAAGAATAGGTATAGGTTATTCATTTTGATGCATAAGTTTGATTGCTTACCTTAGGACTGTGTTTTTTCTTATCACAATGTTTTTTTACCTCAGTTTCGTTAAACGGTGTTGACTTACATTGTTACGCAGGTGATATTTTCAATCGACTGTTGTTGTTTTTTTCACCCTTCAAAACTCGTCTAAATATTCGGAAAAACTTGGAAAAATGTGAAAAATACCGAATTCGATAGAAAAGAACCAATATTTGGAGTACTTTGCGAGCAAACATTCAGAAATCGAGTGGTTGTTTCGGAACTACTGCTGTTTCGGAACTACTGTCTTAACTGTATATGTTTACCTATTTACCGAAACGACCGGGGTAATCCTTATATAAGATGAATTTACCGAAGTGGTCATTTACCGAAGTGACCGGCACCCGTTATTTTTACTTGCCTCTAAGATTAAAAGGTGGACAGCATTGTAGTTTAGGTGGCTGAAGATATCCTTTTTCATATATTTTAGAACTAACAAAATCCCTCCTGTCATTTCTCAAAACAGTATGTGCAAAAATGCAACAAAGTCTCAGCCAAAACACAGTCATACATGTACCAGGAGAGATTTTGTACCTTTGTAAATAAACAAGGGGAAATTTGTCCACCATGAAAAATAATGGGTTGATTTATTCTCGGTAAAAAAAAAAGAAGCCAATATCAGACATGTACATAATAGGTTTTAATTCTTATTCCAACCTTAATTTCCTTTAGACATCAAAAAGTTTTGATGGAAAAGATGGTCACATATAATCCAGTGATCAGAGGTAATATTTGTATCCATTCCTCAAGTTGTTTTGTTCAATTTCATTTAATATTACAGAATATACTCAATTATAAGATGGGGATTTTTCCTTGGAAAATAGCCTTGAAAGTAGGGGGCCTGTCTTATAAGCGCGATCTACAACAAGGCCTAAACATTTTCTGCAGGAATTTTTATTTTTTCATTAAGAAACATATGAAAATGGAGAGCTTACAGCCATACCTGATGGCCTAGATCAAAGAAATTTATATCATGCCACCTCAAGAAGCAGAATATTCTCGTGGCTCTCCCAGCCCTACACATTTGGGAGATATACCATATATACTCGGTTATAAGATGGGGACTTTTCCCTGACAAATAGCCTTCAAAGTGGGGGGGCCCGTCTTATGAGCGCGATCTACAACAAGGCCTAAAAAATTCAATTAGAATTCTTAGTTTTTCATTAAGAAACGTATGAAAATGGAGAGCTTACAGCCAGACTTGATTGCGTAGATTTAAGAAATTTATATCGTGCCACCCTGGGAAACAAAATCTTCTCACGGCTCTTCCAGCCCTACGCAATTGAGAAATATAGGTCTAAAATCATTATGGCATGGCAGATTGGGCAACGCTATGATGACTAATTAGCACAAGTCTAAATCACCACGACTGTTTGCCTAGTAAAACAGTGTGTAATGTGTTACATAAGTCACTGCCCCAGTATATAGTGTACATGCCAGACTTACTGGCATAGAGCAAAGAAATTGATATGCTGCCGCACAGATTAGGATGTTCACGTGGCTCTCCCAGCCCTACACAGTTGAGAGATTGAGAGAACATACTGCTACTGGAGGTCACTAGCTTTAACACATGCCTAAATCTCGATCAGAATAGTGCACTGTCCTTGTAAACATGCCGCCAATCAATAATTTCATGGGAGAAATGTAATCGGCAGCTGCATATAAAAACACATCATTCACACCCTCCTGGTTAAACTGCTCCGATTGATATCACCTTGACAACAGCTTATCTCAGAGTCAATCAACTTGACCTGTGTAATGAGGCAAGTCTACACAGAAACACAGTAAATTATAGCTTGGTGTATCTGGCAGACTGAAGTTGAAAGTTTATTTCAGTGTTTACTAATGGATAATAAGCTGCATGTCATGCAGGACAAAGGGAAATGTATGTGAGACAGTTAATCGTTGTTTGGTTATTTCAATTAACACATTAATTGAGCAACATTTCAAACAGCATTGAGAATAAAAAACGCATAAAAAAGTATTAACCTGTTACATAGGCTGTACAAACCATTAATTCTAACCAAATTAAGCTTATATGTTCATATGGCATGTACATGATATACTGGGGCATACTGTCTTACATAACACAGTACACACCGTCTTATAAGGCAAACGGACTCGGGGGTTTACAAATACGCGATAATATAACAACTTTCACAAATCTTGGATCGACACCTGCTGAAAATTTCACCCCATCTTATAAAAGAGCCAACACAGTCACATTTATACGGTATACCCTTACTTAAGTAAGTTTGTGACAAGCTTTGATTTGCTGATTGTTTTTTTTATATCACTATCTTACAAGATTTTCAGAAGCTAAGCTGCCATTGACTCAAAGACAATGTATTTACTTGATTGGTTACTCTATCTTTTATAAAATCAAAAATGTTTTTCAAACAGGTATTTGACGAAAGAAACTTGTTCCTTATGTTGTAACATTTTATGCATCCCAAGGCAGGTAGCATGCAGTGTTTGATATTGTTTAATAGCAAAAGAAAAATATGGACACATAAAAAAAAACAAAAAAAAAGAACAATGTGATTTATCATCTGTACAAATACAAGATAATGGTCAATTGTTTTATTCTTTTCTGTACAATTTCAGAAATTCAGGCATAGTGTCGCCTAAGGGCCGAAAGTAAATCAGTAATCTTTCTTTTTTAACCCATGGTATTGAATGCTTTCTTATGCGGGTTCTTCCTTAACTCTACCTTTCAATTACAGCTTGTAGTTGGCAAGCAAGAACATCCCACACATTACCCTTTAGTGAGAGTTTTTTCCCCATGACTGACAAGGATGACACTGGAGTACATGTTTTAGCCAATATTACAAGACATTAAGGGGAAAAAATCAGAAAATATTGAATATATGTGAAAGATTGATAGATACATGTGCTTGTAAAGACATTTTTTAAACATTCTACTTAATGACCTCCCACAACATGGGGTCACATCTCTGTTGGAGCTGGAGGTCTTGCAGCTGACCTGTGCTTTCCCAGTAATTCTACCAATACATTGACCTGCGGTCCGCTGCCACCCAAATAGCTGGCTATAATAACCATTATTATGTCACTGAGATGTGTAAACAGCAACCTTCTATTTTTGCTGTGAGTGAGAATTATTATATTTAGAGAAAGCTTTTATTCATTTTTACCAGGTTTTCAACACAAAAGGGTAGCCCAGATTTCGGGATAATGTGACTAGGTGTGATATGCCAGGTGTGCATGACATGCTGAACTAATGGACACATTCTCTTACAAACAAAAACCTGGTAGTTACAGTGCTTGCTGTTGATTGACAGACAGGTGGGCTGCCAGGAGACTGGTCTCCGTTAAGGTTCTGGACCTGTAACTAACTTCGGGTAACATCGGCACTCGGTATTATTCGGTTTTATTTGAATAGCATTCGTCGTAAAGTTTCGTATTTGCTATTTTTAGTAGTTTTTTACCACGTGATATGGATTTTCCATGACGTCATTGGGTTACCTAATTCTCAAAAATGAGGGAACCGGGAGCTCGACAGCGTGATGGTCGAGGGCGATATTGTAAAAATAGTGGTTTACCGACAACAAAGTCATGTAAAGTTGAAGTGTATCATAACTATTGTGTTGGTTTCCTGTGTACAGGTGAAAAATGCACTGTTTCATCTTGTGTTTGCGATTTAAATTTTCCATCGCATGCTAACTGCGAGAGTTAGCGACATGGTTTGACGCTCGCTCACCTTCGTCTGATATTTTCTCCGGATGGCCAGGATGGACTTTTAAATGTGTTCAGGGGTCAAACTTGTGAGGGAAAACCAAGTGTCACTAATGCCAAAAGAGTGCTTGACTCAGTTATTCCTAAACTGTCGGATTTTTTACGAAAACCGTGTAAAGTGGTTAATTTCAAATATTTCCCTCAAGCCAGCCAAAATCAGTAAAGAGAAGGTTTTCATGTAATAATGCAGTTTTACATACATATTTCCATCTCTTATACCAACTGTAGGTGAGTTTTTGTATAAATGAGTATAATCTGTAATTGACCATTTTGACGTTATTTTTCGCCATAAATGCTATTGCAGTTTCATTAAAGTAACCTTTACAAATTATTATAAATTTTATTAGGAACGGTAAAATGCCTTTAAAATCTCATATTATGGGCAGTTCATATTGCAGAAAATTTTAAAACTAGTTGTATTTGTCTAACTAGCTTCAAACTTGAGATATTTGCTTTTATAGATAGAGAAAGATTTTAAACACACACAAAAAATTAGGATTTTTGCTCGGGGGTACTTGTATGCAAAGTTCTGCAAATTTTATTAGGAACGGTAAAATGCTTTTAAAATCTCATATTATGGGCAGTTCATATTGCAAAAATTTTTAAAACTAGTTGTATGTGTCTAACTAGCTTCAAACTTGAGATATTAGCTTTTATAGATAGAGTAAATTTTTAAACACACCCAAAAAACTCGGATTTTTGCTCGGGGGTACATGTATGCAAAGTTCTCTATTTTTATAAGTATTTGTCCAAAGTGTGATCTTATTGTTCTGATTTATCATGACATGATTGTGTAACAGGAAAATTGGTTAAAATTTGAATATAGAACAGTAGAATTTGAAAAAATGGTATTTTTTTATTTTTTGTTCCAGCGCAATTTACAGTGTTTTTGAAAATCAAGGGTCACTTTATAAAAATGTACATAACTTGAGTTACAAACGGTAAACTTCCTTAAAAGTTCACCGTAAGATGTGTTTTATAGTACAGATTCAAGAAACAGTATCATTATAAGGATTGTGGAAGGTCACCATTACAGGTCCAGAACCTTAAGTCTTCAGTCAAGGAAGAGGTTGTTTGGGAATTTAGTTTGGGCCAGTTCACTGTTATTAAAAAAAATGTTTCAAATAAATATCTTACGTCAGGATTGAGAATCTGTTCCAGAATTTATAAGTAGCTTCCATATGGGAAGAGGAAGTCTGGGATCTCTTCTTTGAAATACCCAACCCTGCCATCATACTTATGAAAGTCATATCGCTCCCTTTTCTTTCAGATTATGTATACAAATATATACAAAATCTAAACTTGCATCTTACATAACTTAATATATAAAAATCTCCTGTGTTTCTAAAAGTACATTGAAAATTATTGCTTAACTTGTGTCATTTAAAAACTCTTAAAAAACAACTTAATTGTTTAAGTACATATAATGTAACAAAAACAATTTGTACCTATTGTTGAAACTGATATGAACAAAAAATTGTTTTTGTTCCTGAGACATGAAAAAGATACTTGTTTTTTTTTTTCTGATTCAAAGAATTATTTGAAAGTAAAAAAAAAGAAAATATAAAAAAAGAAAATGTAGTTACATGAAAGAGGATGCATGTAAACTAAGTGTATTACATAAGCAGAAAATTGATGTTTTTACACAATCTTTTTCAGATCCCTTGCTAACAAGACCCTATTTATCACTGGTGCTAGTCGAGGTATAGGTAAATACATTGCCCTGCGTGCTGCCAGAGATGGTGCTAATGTTGTGATCGCTGCCAAGACTGCCCAACCACACCACAAGCTGCCAGGGACCATCTACACAGCAGCCAAGGAAGGTCAGTGGAACCACTGGGAACCAGCTTCAACCTATGGCCCACTACCTATGTTTATATTTATTTATCATACTTCTTTTCATTTTTGTTATTTTGCGTTTCCATGCATATACATTGTGTGTATATATATATATATATATAACAGTAAAATGCTACAATACATTTACCAGACCTGGTAGCGCAATCGGTAGAACATCATCTCGAGGTACAGCAGTCCACGGGTTCGATCCTGGGCCTTGACATACTGAGTCATTAAAAATGGTAGTGGTATAAGCTGCCTTGCTAACACTCAAGCAAATATAATGGTAGATTCACAACTGGTTGGCCCAGTGTCGGGATTATGTCCCTAGGTATGGTATGCCAGGTGTTCATGGCATGCTATACACAGTGAAGGCGTCACTATATCTGCTTCAAGTGGACACTGTCTCCAGATAACTGAAATACTATTGGTGGGATGATAAACCCAATAAACAAACATCACATTATTTTATCTTCTTTAAAATTTTGAAAATGTTAAAAAAAATTCCTTTTGCTTACTTTATTTGCACATTGAAAATTTAAGTAGACTGAATCACCCAAAATTTGTCTTAATGCTATGTCATGTACCTTGTTTATTTGTTTCTGTTTTTCAAATACTGATTTTGGCAGCAATTTCCAAGAACTCCCACAAGTATTTAAACTTCTGAGATATGCTCAACATTTGGCATTTGTATTGATATATATTAAATACATCACTAAACAAGTTGACTATGAACTTTGCAAAACATCAAAAAAATAAGACTTCTATAAATCATACCTTTGGTGATAATAACGGCTTTCATTTGTCATCTGTTTAGGATTTCAAAGAACAATTGTTGTCTCTGTTTGGGATGGGATAGGATTTGCCAGCATTTTTGCCGATACTGCACAGCGACATTTCTATCATTATAGCACAGGGGCATTTATGAGGTGCCCAGGGATTGAACCTGGCCAGTTCATTATACTGACACTGACGAGGCAGACGTAATGCTGTCCCCTTAGCCCCGAGCATTAGGAGGAAAGCCACTACTACCAACTTAAAGTCTTCGGTTTGACCTGGCCAGGGTTTGAATCCATGACCTACCGAACCACAAGCCAACACTCTACCACTTGTGCTATTGCGGCTGGTGTGTCTCTGTTTGGAGTTGAGTTATAATAAGAAAACTTTATTCAAAATTTCCAAATAATATTTCTTGTTTTTAAGTTGAGTATATGTTAGTAGAATGAACTCTTGCATTATTTAATTTATCCATTTCCAGTTGAGGAGCTGGGTGGGAAGGCTCTTCCATGTATTGTGGACATTCAGAAGGAAGATCAGGTAGAGAAGGCTGTTCAGGAGGCCGTCGCAAAGTTCGGCGGTATTGACATCCTCATCAACAATGCCAGCGCGATAAGTCTAACCGGCACTCTTGCCACACCCATGAAGAAATACGACCTTATGATGGGTGTCAATGGCAGGGGAACATATCTGTGGTAAGTTTATAGTCAATGTTATAGCTCTTATTTCCTGAAGGTTGGCACATAGCAGTCATTTTGTCAGTCTAAAAGTCCTTCTGTCTTTTTTTCCGATTCAGCCATTAACTTCCAGATTACTTACCGTCCTTCCAACTATTGACTTAACTATAGTACAGACATGCACTTGTAGGTGTGTTAGTTATAACACTTAAAGTGCATCCTTAAGGTGAAACTCACATTACAGGTCATTTTTCAGTTTATTCCTTAGTTCATGTCTTAAGTCTGACCTTGCCGTTTTTTTAGTTATCTAAGTAAACTTCACTGTTGTATAGAGATAGACTTGAAAATGTGTCATGCATAATTTCAAGCGAATCTCTACAGGTCAATGACATTAAGGTAATAGTTTATATTCAAGGTTAGTGTCATATAAGGGTCTTGGTCATAGTTAAGGTCATTGCATCTTTGGACTCTTATTACCAGTGACATTTCATGTTGTGCTTTTAATACTACAGTTATTTACAAAATCAAAGTTATTCCCTATCAACTACAAGATAACTTATCACTATTTACTGTGCAGGAAATAGTGCAGCCTCCAATCCCACAGTATTATTTGGAAGCTGACTGATTTATACCTACACTATTTGTCTAAGCATTTTCAATGCATTTTTAACAGGTTAAGAATCAAGACAGGTCGTTTTCTGATTGTATGAGAAAATATCTATGCCAGGTTTATAATTTACTTGAGCACATGAATTCTTAGTCATTGTCAGTATATTGAATACAGTTACTGGAAAATGTCCTGCTCACCAGGCTACCAAACATAGGCAGTTGGAAGTCAAACATTTAGTTTAAACATATTTATTCTCATATTTTACAATACATTTGCAGTACACAAGCATGGGATGTACATACAAGTAGAGAGAGGATTTGAACATAAGCAAAGCTTATGATGTTCATTTCCTTAGATCAATATACAAAACAACATGCAAATAGAGTGGTTGTATACTTTTGCAAGAAAAATATATGTACTAGGCGTTCAAATAACAGTTTCAATTTACAGTTTTAGACAAATATAAATATACTTAATTTAAATGAGAGAAGTATGCAGGTATATAGAGTTTACACTTAAATGAGATGGAGAGAGGGTGTAGAGAGAGAGAATGAGAGACAGAGGGGTCTACCGTGTCTACTGGTTGATATCGTACATTTCAAATCTTTAAGTATCAGAAATGTATTTCTGAACAGTGTGAAAAATAGCATAGTTTTGACTAAGGGTCATGTTAACATTACCAAATAAAAGTGTATCAACATTGATGTTCTAGATTTCCAATGATTTCAACATGGCTAGCCTTTGTTGGGAGTATAATGGACATTCAGTAAAGAAGTGTTGGTTAGTTACTACGCTACCACATCTACACAGTGGATTTGGTACAATTCCCTTATGAAAGAGGTGGTGTTTAAGTGAACTACATTCTGTTCGTAACCATGAGTGTAAAATTTGAGCTCGTCTATTTCCTGTGTAAAAGAATGACGGAGCTTTAACTGTATTTGTACTTATTTTTCCTTTAAACAAATTTAGTGTTGGAGCATTACATATATCAGGTGATAGATTATTCCACTCACGTATTACAGAAGGGAGGAATGAAATATAATATGAAGTTGTTCGTGCAAATACTGCAGGAACATTATAGTTGCTGCGTAACTGATATTGGGCATTCGACACGCTATTAGGGATTAATGAGGACAAGTTATCAAGAGTAAGGCCATTCAGTATCTTATAAAACAGAAATAAACAGTGATTTCTTCTTCTGCCAGAAAGAGGATCCCAGCCGATTTTGCTGTGTAATGACAAGTTTAGTTAAACCAGAGACAATACAAGCGCAATTGTTTTGGATATTTTCTAGATGTCCAGATTCATATCCTACACAATTGCTCCAGACAACATCACCATATTCAAGAATAGGTTGGATATATGAAAAAAAATAGTTTCTAGTGCCATACGGTCCAGTGTAAATTTGTATTTACGTAGAATGTTGACACGCTGCCAAGCTTTTGACTTTATATAATTAATGTGAGAGTTCCATGAACAATCCTTTGACAAGATTACGCCAAGATGCTTATGCTCAGTAACCTCAGGGATGATTTGACCATACATTGCTAAAGGAAGATGGTTTGATGTTCCTTTTCGGAATATTATAAGTGATTCTGATCTAGAAAGGTTGAAGTTGACCAGCCAATTTTTAGCCCATACGCCTATTTTATTTATTTCATTTTGTATGGTTTTTTTAGCAGTTTCTGCATCCTGAGAAATATAATAAAGACTTGTGTTGTCCGCAAAGAGATTAATATTGGACTCAATACCATCAGAAACATCATTAATATAAATAAGAAAAAGCATTAGTCCCAATAATTGCAGCCGCAAATTCAAATAGTCAGCAAACAAGGACAAGAGACAGCCTTTAATTCCAGCAGAACTCAATTTGGCTAGTAGACCCTTAAGCCAAACTTTGTCAAAGGCCTTACTAATATAAAAAAATTAAGTTCTAACCTCCAGTCCATCATCAAGGGTTTAACAGCAGTTATTATAGATAAAAGTTAGCTGGTTTACAGGTGAATTACCTGGTAAGAATCCAGATTGAAAAGGTGTAAAGAAATGACAGACTTTAAGATAGTTAAATGTATGTTTATAGATAAGACGTTCAAACACAAGTGCGTTGAGCAGTGATATAGGTCTTTAGTTAATAGGTAAAGAGGCATCACCTTTCTTGAATAGAATACTGGAGTAATGTTTACTTCTTTCCATTTACTGGGTACTCTACTTGGCTGTAATGATTTGTTAAATAAGTCACACAGAGGGAAAGATAATTCTTTAGATGCTTCAATTAATACTTTGTTTTGGCCATCGGGCCCTGCAGCTTTTCCAAGTGGTAATGACTTCAGGACATCCTCAACTTCCTAAGAATTTAATGATATATGCTCAATTGTATTGTTAATTTGGGTTATGTCTGATGGTATGAGCTTATGGTTGTGGTTGTCATGGTTGTCATCAATAATTGTCTGACTAAGGAAAAAATTGTTAAGTAAATTAGCATTATCATAATCATTTGATGTAGGGTTGTTGGTACTGGGACAAGGAGTGGTGGAATGATTATCTGGGGTGAGGCATGTATAAATGAATTAAGAACTTTCCAAAACTCTTTGGATGATGGTTCACAAGTTTTAACTTTTCGGCCTTTTTAATGTAGTATTCAGTTTTTGATTTATGAATAAGAGATATAGTTTCATTTTTCTTATAATCCGAAAACGTTGCCAGCAATGCATAGATTGTGTAGTTTTGGCTTTTCTGTAAAGGCGTTTACGCTTTCTAATACATGTATTACGTTTAATTTCAGAAGTTATCCAGGGAGAGTCATGAGGGTTAATTCTAATCATTTTAAGTCAAACATTGTTGAGTTATTCAACTTTTCAATTCCAAAACACTATTTTGAATGGTTGGGTATTGCATATCATCACAAAGCTGAACTTGTAGATTGGATCAAAATAGCTTCACATATTTTTGTGTTACCCGTTCATGATACTATCATTAAGCTCATTTAAGTGCTCTGGCATAAACCTCTAAAATTGTCAGTTATATGGCTGAGTTATTTTTATTCTGAGAAGTTATACATGTCATTTTGTTATTTATCTCTAGTGTTTCATAACAATCTCCAATGTGTTGTTTACTGGTTATTTGTTTAGTTCAAGAATATGTATTCCATACCTGAAGAAGGCAGACAACCCACACATCCTGAACATCAGCCCCCCTCTAAACATGGACAAGAAGTGGTTCAGAGGACATGTTGGTAAGGTTAACATAAATTACATTGTAAGGACCTGTATGGAGAACGAGTCTCTTAGTTTTGAAATCTTGGAAATCTTCATTTTAATCTCTGGTTCTACAAACCCTAATGCATTGTATCATATTCAAGGGAAGTAATTTTGCTACTTAGAAGTATTCAGGATGATTAAAAAACTTTTTTTTCTCTTTTAAAACAATAAAATACCTGCTTAAAATGTGTATAAGGTGAATCATATAAAAGCTTTAAGCTATGCTCATGTTTTTAATTAAAAGTAACGAATGACTTTCTTCAGTATGCTTATGCTTTCAAGGGTTTTTCTCAAAACAAAATATATTACTTTGTTTAAATGTATTAATTTCCTTATGAAAAAGCACAGAAACAAAAGTAATGTGAACGGACGTCTTTCAATTTCTACACAGCTTACACGATGGCCAAGTATGGTATGTCAATGTGTGCCCTGGGAATGTCAGAGGAACTGAAGGATGATGGGATAGCTGTCAATGCCCTCTGGCCTCGCACTGGTGGGTACACTCTTTTGTTGTTTGACAGAAACTCTTTGAAATATAGTTTGAGCTTTGTAGGGCTCTGAACAAACTTATGTTATGTAATATATTTATTTATGTTAAAGAATTATATCAAAATTTTCATGATATTTATGTGATTGTTAAAAGTTATGCAGAAAGGAAACAGAAAACAGAAGTCTCTTTTTACATAATTTGAACTTACACCCTTTTGTCCTTGACCTAGAAAAATTAACTCTACACTGTGCTGTTGATGTTAACAACTTGTTTCTACAATACAAGCTATGGCGACCAAGTAATGGTACTGATAAATACAGTTCATATTGTATTTTTATTTCCTATTTATTCTTGCTTGCAGCTATATACACAGCTGCCATGGAGATGATAGGTGGGGGATCGGAGGTTGCAGCACAGTGTCGGAAGCCAGAGATCATGGCTGATGCAGCATACTATATCCTGACCCAGGACAGCCGCAAGTATACAGGAAACTTTGCTATCGATGATGTTGTGCTAAAGGAGGCTGGAGTGACAGATATGGACCAATATGCTTGTGTACCAGGTAACATGATGATTATAGGATTAATTATAAAATGCTTCTAATTTTTCTTATACGTCTAAAAAGAAGTGAAAATAATAATTTGAATGGCCTTATGTTGTAGACACATTACTCCTTATTTTGAAGTGTTGTACAGGCTATACAGGACTGTATTTGAACAGTTAATTGATAAAAATGATATAGCTTTAACATTTTGCAAAAAAAAAAATAATAAATCATTAAGTTTGTATGTTTAATATTGTCTCTCACAGTGTTTGCCTACCCAATTTCTGTTTCGCCAGTTTGGCATCACTAACTTAAGATGGTTTAGACTTGTCAGTTACATCTTCCTCACTGGGTGAACTCAAACTCAAATTGCTATTTCCACTAAAAGTAATTATGAAGCTCTGTGCAACATATCATTCAAAGAAAATTAAGTTGCATTTCTATATACCATAATGCAATCATTTAATGAACTGAAACTACATAGAACATGTTTTATTAATTAAAACCATCTGATTGGCTTATTGTACCACATGACTGCCATATAAAATCCACAACATAGTGTCACGCAATAGATTAAAAAGAGTTGCATTTCATGGACCAACAACTATGTTAGCCAAAGCAGTGCTCTGGGTTAGGCCTGTACAGCTTCTACAACATGCACTTGATAACCCAAGGAAAGGCGAAATGGGTAAAAAAATGCAGTAGATAAGAATTGAATCACCAGAGCTAGCATTTGATTCAGGCAATACCCTTCTCCCTGACTTCTTCCTGGATGAGGACCCTGAAGCCTTGAGGCAGCAGATAGAAGAGCAAGGAGGGAAACCAGCTTTTGGTGGCAGCAAGAAAGCTACTAGCCCTGCAGCCAGTGGGGAGACTGCTGTCATTTTCCAGAAGATTGGAGGCCTCCTCAATCCAGAACTGGTCAGCAGCATGAAGGGAATCTTCCAATTCCAGCTTACTGGTACATATGTGGTGGAATCATTAACTTTTGTAGTTTAAAATGATTTTCATACACTCTTCCTGTTCATTTGACTGTAAGCAAATTCTGAGTGGGAACGTGTAAGATGAGATAAGATGCGATAAAAGCAATATTGTTTAAATTCAATACTGTGTACAAAGAGTGTTATGTAAATGATGTCTGTTTTATGAAATAGGAAGAAAGATTGACTGTCTCATCGATTCTGAACTTATGAAATAATATACTTCCTATCTCCTTTTTTTCAAACTTTTTTTATCACAAATAAACCTTAAAATAACACCAACATTGAAATTATAAATACCCTCTGTTACATTTATGTCTTTAGGTTCAGAGGAAGGTACATGGTACTTGGACCTGAAGAATGGTGGGGGGTCTCTGGGTGAAGGGCCTGCCCCCGAGGACCCTGGCTGTACAATGACCATGGACAGTGCAGACTTTGTCAAGATGTTCACAGGCAAGATGAAGCCTACCTCAGCCTTCATGATGGGCAAACTGAAGATCAAGGGTGACATGGGACTTGCCATGAGGCTAGAGAAACTTATGGGAACTCTTCAGTCCAAGTTGTAGCCAAACACTGTTTTGTTTAATAAATGTGTACCAGTATAGTGCTTATTATAAACAAGTTCATACTATATTTATATGCATTATCATATTTTGTAACATCCTATGACAGTTGTTGCGTGATAAATGTTTGTCAACATATTCATTTGTGTGTGTGATGAGTTTTCATGTATTTTTCTAAAAATTTCTTATTTATATCTGTATCACATAGAAATGCACAGCCTACTTGTAAAGTTTATCTTTAGAACAATCATTGTAAAGAATCATCAGCATATATATCCACTTGAATGGTAAACAAAATTGTGTGAACAATCTGGTGCATTTTTATTTTAGACCAACACTTGCATCAAGTACATTATCTGGAGAAGTACAATTTCAGTAGTACTCTGTTGATTGCAATAAGTATAATGCTTCCATATCACTTACAGTAAACATAGCTCAGAACCATGTCATGTTATATAACCTTTATATGGCAAAACTGTATGATACATTTTTAGCTACAATACAGATTGTAATTTTAAATGTGTCAAAAGTTATTATAGTAATGATTTAACTCTAAATCATGAAATGAAAAAATGACTTAGCAGCTGCCTTATCAGCAGGACTTTTACTATTATTTAAGTTGTGTTTTTTTTTCATTACATAATGTAACATTGCACAAAGTTGTTCGCAGATAACTAAGAATATATAGTATCATTGTTACTTATTGAATTATTGTTTTCTCTTGTGTCCACATATTTATGTTATTTCATTGAACCAATGGGTCATGTGAGATCTTTAATCTTGTACGTTTTGTGTCCAGTGTGGCATTACAAAGGCAGTTATTGTTACTGCTATGTGAAATATGCCTTGTGAAAATAAATTATATTTAACTTACATTTCTTGTTGTAGTTCTTTTATAACCGTAACTGTTGAGAGGACAATGTCAATTGGAAGATGACAAAAAAGCATTAAGAACAGCAGCTAGAATTGCAAAATGTTTCTCATGTTACCGGTATATATCTTGTAAAGTTAATTAAGTTTAAGAGCATTTAACTAGAAATTGTTTACTTCAAGAGGTAATTGTTGCATACTGGTATCCCAAATATTGTTTTTGGTCAAAAAGTAAACTATTAAGTGTTTAAAATTGTTTATTAACAACATATATGATCTTTAATACACACAACAAAATAGAACTATCTTACAAAAAAGGCAAAACAACAATAAAGTGAGTTTTGAGATACTTTACAGCCAGACAGACAAATATCCATTATCTTGAGGATCCCACGAGCAAACTAAATGCTATATCAGATTCAATTATAGTTGGTCTTGAAAGCAGAAATTATTCAAGAACAATTACATACTCATGAATACAAAGCACCGGTGGATCATCCAAGTGTCTGATAACAAAATGTATACTGTGACACAGCAAGGTAACTGCACATAATAAAATGACCCAACAATGAACACTTCTTGTTGAGATTGTAAAAAAAAGGTATCTGGAGTCTTGAAAACCACACAAAACATTACTTCACCCATTTGCTAAACCTTTTATACTCTAAATAGTATTCAACTTTGTGAATTTGTCCTGTTTTGGTTGATCAATAGATAGTTTCCACATCAGTGAAAATCCTTTATCTTGACAGCCATCTTTGATGGTAACTTCAATGGATTTTCATATAAATTGTATAGAAGGGTAGATTTTATTTTCTTGCAATTTCTTCATTTGTGGTCCGAAAATTAAAAAGCTATACACCATCGGAAAGCTCTTGAAATTCATATTTTTAGAATACAATATTTTTACAATTGATAAATGCACACAGAACTAATAGACAGAAATAAATAAAACTATTGGCTCAAACTTAAAACAAAATGAACAATGTATCATTTTCGGTTGTATTTCTTTTGCCTTTTAAACTATCACAATATAGTTTTGGTATTTAAAATACTTTATAAAAGCTGTTAAATTTGATAAAGAATTCAGTAAAATAGACTGAAAAATAAAAACACTGGTGAGTTTAATACAGCACACATTTCTCGATTTTAGCCTGCATTAGCTTCTGCCCACAAAGATGGCTGCCTTAAACTGTCTTATCAGTGTCGATGACATCACATGGAAACTATCTCTATAGCACCCAAGATATTCAATAAGTTTTACTTTATATAAAGAGAGGCGGTTTCAGTAATTTCCACTTTATATATTTTTATAAATAGACCATATATAATCGATGCAAGTATTGTTCAAAGCATGCCAACCAAAACCATTCAGTCAGAGGACTTGCTATCGCTCGATGATGATGTATCAATGCTAACTAATGTCCTTGATGGGCGTTGCTTGTTTTTCTTTGATTCTCGACAGGAACTTAGCACCTGAATCTTACAGCCAGCTTCTTGACCGCTTAGTTCATTAGCAGAATTGTAAATTGTATCGCCGTTTTGGAGTGCCTCTATGTCGTAAAGACATTTTCGTTTGACACTTGTACAGCAAGTGAGCGTGATAGCCGGATCAAGGTTGGGGTCACATGGAGCTGTAACAACTGCTCCACTGATGCATTCTGATGTTTCATCGGACAACATCCTATCACTTACATCGGCTGTATTGTTTACACTTTCATCCAGTTTTGGAACGGCTTCAATAAAATCTTTCCCTCGGGAATTGTTATTGTTGTAATTGTTGCTGTTACCGTTTTCAGTGATATTACTATTGCCATCAAAGATGTTGTTAAAGTTTAGGAAAGGCACGCCAACTGCATAAGCATCGGGTGCAAATGGGACATCATTATAATTGGAGTAAACCATATCATGGTCCGGAATTGCATTTTGACCCGGTGAAATGAATTTATATCCAGTGTTTGCCAAGGGATGATCAGCAAAAACAATGCCGTTACGGACCCTTGGTGCATTGGAGGATTGATGTACATGAGCTGCAAGCTGCCTAGGCAGATTGGTAACTGGTTTGACGTGTTGATGGGGGATGCCATTAAAGTACCAAACTTCATCGTCCAACACCATGTGATTTTTCTCTTTCGTTGCGGCACCTCCAAGTGAATCTGCAGATGACACATTTTGGGGTTTACTGGGTAGGCATGTTGGTTGGACAAATCTTTGTTGGGTGTTTTGTCCAGTGAAGATTTCATCATGTTGCTCCTGGACACAAGTCTCTGGCTTTTGAATAGAACTATGATGGATTTTTGGTCCTTGCTGTATGACTGGTAGTATGAACTTTGGGGGCATTAGCGGCATCATTATGTTCCCGGCATTGGTATGCGTATTGGGAATGAAGCACAACTGGTTAGCAATCATTGGTTGCTGACCAAGGTACATTGTGGGTGGCGTGTTAGGAACCTTTGCTGCATGCAAGTGGTTGGTTTGTAAGTGCCCTTGGTTCTCATGAGGTTGCTGATGATGAAAATGATGATGAATTTCTTGGTGTTGTGTTTGTGAGTGCAGCTGTAAACTCTTTTGGCACTGAGTATGCATGTAAAGCTGTTGTAATTCCTGCTGATTCAGCGGTTTATGTTTTTGTTGTTGTTGTGGTTGTTGGTTTTGATTGCAGTTATTATGTTGGTCCGTTGAGTTCCGAATGTATTGTTGACCGTGATCATGCAGTTTATCATTATAAACAGTCTGGTAATTATTTTGGGGTTGAACATGTTGGCACTGAATGAACATTTGCTGGTGTCTCCCGTCAGAATGAATATAATGACGCTCTTTAGAAGGTTGTTGCACTTGCTCGTACTGTTTATTTTGTTGCTCGATGTGCTGCAGCTTAATATGTTGCTTACTGTGCCATTCTTGTTGAAACCCATTTTCCGGTTTCTCAGTGCTTTCTTTGAGTTGTTTTTGTAAGTCAAAAAGATGTTGCTGTTGCTGGTGCGATTTCCGATTTTGTGAATGACAATGTTCAATACTTTGATGTTGCGGCTGACAGAGTGATTGAGTCTGCTGAATCTGCTGTTGACGAGGGTGTTGATTTTGAAGGGGCATATTATGATGTTGGTTCATTGGTTGCGAGTGTGACCGAAACGCCTGTTGAAATTGTTGTTGAGCTTGTTGGTTATGCTGATTCAAGTGCAACGATTGGTGCCCTATAAGCGGATTTCTCAAGTCATCTTGCTGTCTTAGACCATAAACCATATCTTGATGGTCCCAAAACATCGAAGTGCTGCTGGGAAGCTTAAATGCATTTTGATGTTTGATTTCATTCTCTGACGTTTTTATTTCATTACAGTGTGCACGCATTGCAGTCTGTGGGGTTTTCTTTGTAGGAAGATCTCGTGATCTTCCCATTTCAATATTTTTTCCTTGAGCGGGTTGGGTGGGAAATATTAGCTCTATGGCTTTGTCAGAGATTTCAGTAGATGACCTTATTGGCATGTTATACGAAGGTGTATCATCCAGCGTGTGTCTAGATTTAGCTTTATAATTTTCATCCTTTTTGCACACCTGTTTATTCTGGAACTGCTCTTGGTAAACATCTTTAGATTTTGACATGCGATCTGGCGTATTATGATCTCCAATAATTTTTCTTCCAGAAATTATTTCCTTAGGCGGGATGACATAATCTTCTGGTTTCTGGCTGATTACCTCTGCTATGCTGTTTAACAATGACAACTTTATATCGGGACTCTGATTCGTCGTCGGAGTTGAAGTCACTGTCTGATGATAAGATACATCATTTTCGCATGTTGTTTCTCTTGAAACACATGCCTCGGACTTCTTTTCAAACTGCTTTCTGCAAAGCAATAACCACTCTGGTGTCTTCTGATCTTGTTTATTGTGAGTCTCATTCTTTAAACGTGTGATATCGCTATTTGCATAACGGCCATCAGTGTCTTCTGCTGATTTGTCACTGTTCGTCTTCGTAATAGGGCTGACAAAGGCAACAGGTGTTAAAGTTTTGACACTGGTAAGAACAGTTTCAGTACCCATGAAAGGCTTCACGTCTTCATCCTTTGAAGATACTAGCCTCTGAACAGTATTTACTTGTGTTTCGTTATGCAAAATGTCTGCAGACACAACATTTCCTTGACTACATTCACCCCCCGAATCTGACCATGTTGACTTTGCACTTAAAATCTTTTCCCATAGCGCCATGCAACTCTCATCTACAAACTCGGGAGTTTCGTCCAGGATGCTGTTGGCATTTGAATAATCACTTTCTGTGTTCTCGCCTTGCATATCCTGACCGTTCACGGTGGCAAGGAACGTGACGTATTTGCGGTACGTGTTCAGATAGTCGTTGGTAAACCCAGACGGATCCGTGTGGTCAAGGAGACAGTGAAAGGTCTCGAGCGCCGCTCCCTCCTTGTCCATGACGTCTTTGGTAGACGAAGGAAAAACGTCAAGAAGACCACGAAAAACCCTGAAAAGATAATCGAAAAGATACTGCGGCATGATTTTTATTGCTGATGGAGGAATCAATTGCAACACAAATCAGACTGACTCCATATTCTGGAGCACTGACAATGATTTACTTTTACATTCATAAAGGAGAATGGATGGTAACAATGTATCCCTGAAATATACAGCCGCTTTATTCATTTCCAATGTCAACCAAATTAGGGATGCAACCTTTGAAAAGAAAATCGCAACAAACGAGAAAAGCTGTTCAGCTAAACAGTCAAGGGTTTAAGCTATTTGTCGGAATATAAGTGTATTTTCTTTTGTTTAGAAGACCCATAATAAGATACGAATGGAAAAATACTTACAAGCCGTTATCGAACGGGTTGCCATATTGTAGAAAGTGTCCATCTTGTGTTCGACTATACCCGCCTGCCGTTCTATTGTCTACATTCTGCACCCAAGCCTGGTTACAAAGCATCGTCATCTTATTCATCATCATAATCATCAACATCATCCTTATCAACGTCGTCATCGTCGTCGTCATCACATCGAAATCACTATTACTATCATGATTATCATCATCATAATCATCATCACTATTATTGTCATAATCAATTATCAACATCGAAGTCTCTCTTGTCATTATTTTAATTCACGTCATCATCTCTCATATTCATCATTCAAATACAATTATCACAAAATAGCAATAAAAAGCACCCACTGATCGTTTAACTTTTATGTAGACCAACACAGAATTTAATGCGTTTATTTATTCGTAAAACTACAAAAAAGTAGAATTGCACATTTAAAAAACCAACCTACCTTCTTTGACCAATCTTCCAAGTTCATATGTCTGGGGTACATCACGGGCTCGAAGTCTTCTAATTTCCTGACAAAATGTCCATCAATATTTAGATATTTCTCAGTTAATTAAACAAAGACTAAAGCCTTATTGGCATTTCTGAATATCAGGCTATGTCAACATTGAACACAGACATTAAACTTCCTGATATTTTAGCATAATGTTGATCGTATCAAGTATTTATTACATGTAGATACAAATTAATTGCATATTTATGGGTGGATTAAGACAGGAACGGGCGTATCCGGTCAAGTTTTAAAAGCTGTCTAACAGTAAAGCCAGCATATTCTACCAAGTGCACAGAATGTCACTATTAAAACAATTAAATTTCCTGACACTCAGACAAAAATGAGCAGTTAACAAACGTTGTTAATTTCAAGCCAAAATTGTTTGTGTTCATGGCATTGCTGTATTTGTTTTATTTCTCAGGATAAGAATAATCACAAAGATAAATAAAAAATACTTATGTACAATATCATTGCTAGCGTAGGGTCGCACGCGTTAGTATAAGCACCCTTTTTCATGTGAAGACAAACAAATAAGATCTACTTTGGGCTAGATTGCACTTTACCGGTACGTGTATGGTTACCGCTTCTGCGCATGCGTCTCCGAACAAAGCATGCATGTTTCTCTAGCTTCAAATTCTAAAACAAGGGTTCGTGGGGCGGTAGCCCCCGATATACGAGAGCATCAAACGTGAAACAATAGAGAAGATTGAACTATGCCAAGTATAACTCAACATTAACCAACAGAACATTTTTACGTAGCGGTAAAGTGAAAATGTCCCCTACTTTTAATGAATTGGTTTAAGTAAACGCAAATTTATTGCGTCTTTATCTAATTATCTTTCAATAAGTAAATATAGTTCACTTACCATTGCGTCAAATATACATCCTCATATTGGTTTACTATTTCTTTCTCCGATGAGGCGTGAATAATATGGTCTTTTCCTATTGTCCGATGCCATTTCTCTTTTTCTGCTGTTTCAGTAACCGTTAAATGTTTAATCGTTTTGTCAAGTTGCATACTACGATGCAATATTTCTCTGTTCTTTAACGTTAGACAATCCGAGAGCCATACATGATTCCATAGACCACTTGTGTCTGTCCCATGATACAGCGGAGTGTTATCATTATTTACATTACTGTCATCAACAATATATTGGTCAAAAATCGCACTGATTAAATCAGTCTCCATAACTCTCCACCATTTTACGACCCGCTAATGTTTTGCATTTCAACAATGCTTACGTCTATGACGTCACATGTATTTGGTTTTACCATGGTGTCACGACGTCAATTTAAAATCTACAAAACGTTTGAGATTATTTTCCCGCTTTCAAATTGAAAACATTATACAATGTGAAATTTGCTAAATTTGGTATGTTAGTATTTGCAAAGTCAGTGTTGTTTTAACCACGTTGCCATATGCTTGTATATTGTTTTTGACGTAAATATACGTGTGCTTACCTTTAGCACAATCCCAATGTCTTTGTAGTTTAATCAAAGATAAGGTAAAAATGGCCTAATACGTACGACATGAATGACCTTCGACTTTTTATTTTATTTTATTTAAATTTGTGAGATATAAATTTAAGCCTTTCTCTTTGCATTTGTTTTTCTAATAATAAAGTGCACGATGTAATTCTTATATCGAGTGCAAAAAATGCTATCATATACATTAAATTATATGACCGTCACTTGACTTATGTTGTTTCATTATTTGAAACATACTTGTTAACCATTTTTACACTCCTATCAACTAAATTATCGAAGTTTCTTTTACAGGAGCACCGTCGCACCTGGCAACGCGTAAACAATAGTTTACCTGTACACCGCCCTTCTACTTTCGCTTTACAATGGATTGATAGAAAGGTTTGTAATAATTAGATTATGTGCTTTTAGATGCTGGTGTCTTATCAGAGGAAACCGTAACTACTATGCATTACAATACTGAGGTATGGGATCTAGTTTGTTCTTAACTTTTGACGTGACTTGCATGAATTGCACACACCGAAACATTCTAGCTACATTCTAGTTACATTCTAGCTAATATGATACATGTACATTCATGTACAATGCAGCTACTAAAGTGACGGACGACACTATGGAGGCATTGTGTAATCATGTGAATTTTTGGTGTTATTTTTATTTAAACACAGCAGTGGTAATGCTCTCTCTCTCTTTCTCCCCCCCCCTCTCTCTCTCACACACACACATACACACTCCCATCTCTCTCTCTCTCTCTCTCTCTCTCTCTCTCTCTCTCTCTCTCTCTCTCTCTCTCTCTCTCTCTCAACCCTACTTTCTCTCTCTTTCTTAATGTCTCTCGTTTCCTGTTAAAAGGCCATTTTCTACGTGGTTCCTTTCATTCATCGGACATGTCTTCTTTCTCTCGTTCTTGTATGTTCTCTAAAACTCCATTTCTAATTGATTTCCTCTCGTTACGCTAGATAATCTGCCCCTAGCCCCTGTATTGTTTTTTTTTCTTAACCACGCGAACACTTCCCTGCAACTATTCTTAGAATAAAGGGATGTTTTACCTGTACATGTACCTGATTCATTTGTTCCTGTTATGAAGCAGAATGTATTTAACCATTTCACATATAAATGTTTTATATATATTAACATTTTTAATTGAATCAAAACAGTGTTCATCTTGATTACGTGCTACGCATGAATGTGTTCTTACCACGATTGTGCTTTTTCATTATATAAAAGATATTCATTTTTAATATTTTTATAAAATTGCTTACATTTTAATTTTCGGCAAACTGCCTTTTTCAAGAGTTAAACACCAATCACTGCTCTCTTTACATACAAACGTTCATGGGCGCAGCCCTGTTAGAAAATAAATCTTAAGTTACTTTAATTTTATAATACGTTCGTATTATCATTATTATATATAGTTGTTGTTTTCTTGTGTGTGTTTTGATAAGATGAAATGTACTTAGGTATTTATCATAACTTTATTTATCTTTATAAGATAAAGCGCTTTTACGTATTAATATTAACACTAACTGTGTTTATTTTTATTATATGCATTATTATATGAACTACTATTTTTGTTTTATTATAACAATTTTTATATTTATTGTTTATCGTGTATTTACATTTTAATATTTACCATATTCATTTCTAACAGTCTTTCTTTACCATTTTCAATACTGTTGTGAATTTATCTTAACTATGTTTGGTTTGGCTTTAATATACACACGTATTTTCATATTTTATTACAACCACGTTTACCTTTAAATACCAAACGTATGTGTGCATGAGATCTCACCAAAATGGTGATTAACTTTATAATATACAATGTATTTCCTTGTTTATTTGTATAAAAATTGTTTGTCTTACTTAAATATGGAGTTATTTACGAATTTATTTTCACTATAAGAAAATCATTAAATTGGTATGGCGAGTCTGTTTAAAGCTAGCTATTATAATGTTTTTTATCAGTAAGTGTTATTATGAGAACAATTTTCTGATAATTATACATACACTCAAGTGGACATGGAGGCGTTATTAGATATGATGAAGGCCGCCCAGCGTACCTTTTTCCTTCTTAGCGTCTTTATCCTACAGACCCTGACAACTATCCCCGCCACAACCTTTCCACCGTATCTCCAGTAGAATCATGGAGCTCTTCAAAGACAAGGAACTGCTCACTAAAGAGTACTTTGAGAAGAAACCCATAACGCCAGAAGAAGAAACGCTGACACAACAACTCAATCTAACGTCACTGGATAAGAAGGAGGAGGAACCAGAAGTAGAAAAAGTCATACCAGGCCGGTACTCGGCCAGCCAAGTGTTAAAGGTAAGCTGTGGCCCAAAATGGTCATGCTAAAGAGGGAAAAAATATTATTAACAACCTTTGTTGCTTTACAATAAATAATGGATTAAAATCTGACATTTGATCACTAGATTGTATACAACCCCGATGTCCCTCAAAAGAGTATGTTGTAGTCAGGCTCAAAAAGGTTGCAATGATTTTCATATGTGTTAGCAATTTGACTATACCAACAAGGCCTCGAACGGCACATGCAAAAAAAAACAACTCCAGTATAGGTCAGCCATAAACTGTTTGACTTATACAACTGTATTTTGCTCCTTTACAGGAGAGTACACTATAAACAAAGTTGACAATATAATCGTAAATGAGTAAGATACAACATACAACTACATAGAAGAGAAAGTGAGCATAACAACAATTATACTTCAAATAATAAAAGAGAAAAAGAAAGGAAAATTTGGACAAAAAAACTGTTAGTACATTAAGATTCTTTTACACATCTCGGCGGGCGGACGGTAGGGCGGGCAGGCGTCAACATTTCATTAAGTCTTTGCCAAAGTTGTCTTTGTCACAGTAACAGGTAGAGCCTTGAAACTCAACATAGTTGTTTGACATCACAGAAGCAATTATCAGGACAAGTTTCATAACCCCTGTCTCTATTTTGCCAAAGTTATGCCAAATTTTCGCTTAGAATTTTTATTAAGTTTTTTTGCCGAAGTTGTATTTTTCTCACTGATCGTTCAAGGTAGAGCTTTGAAACTAAACACAGTTGTCTGACATCACAGTAGTAATTATCAGGACAAGTTGCATAACCCCTGACTATATGTTGCCAAAATAATGCCCCTTTTTCACCTAAAACTTTCGTGTTATCTGTCAAAGCTGTATTTTTCTCAGTAACCATTCAAGGTAGAGCTTTGAAACTTAACATAACTGTCTGACATCACAGTAGAAATTATCAGGACAAGTTTCATAACCCCTGACTATATTTTGCCCAAATTACGCCTTTTTTCACTTAGAATTTTTGTGTCTTTGTCAAAGTTGTATTTTTCTCAGTAACCGTCTAAGGTAGAGCTTTGAAACTTAACATAATTGTCTGACACCGCAGTAGCAATTAACACGCCAAGTTTCATAACCCTGGCTGTATTTTGCCAAAGTAATGCACCCTTTTCAATTAGAATTTTCATTAAGTCTTTTGTCAAAGTTGTATTTTTCTCAGTAACTGCAATTATTAGGACAAGTATCATAACTTTTGACTGTGTTTTGTCATAGTTCTGTCCCTTTTCACATTAAGCTTTGTGTTTCAGTTGTCTTTTTCTCAGTAACCATTCTTGAAAGAGCTTTGAAACTTAACATGTCTTCACACAAGTGTTCATTTAATATGACAGAGTGTTTTGTCTAAGAACCATGGACCTATCTCAAAGGTTAAGGTCACACCTCGGGTATGAAGTATCAAAAATGCCATAATTTAACTTCCGGAGTTTAGTTCAGTACTCAAAATGTAATTAGATTAAAGAAATAAGTGAGCAAGTAACAAGACATGCGAAACGTTATGGGTTTTATTTGAAAGTTCTCAGTATACTATAAATCCCGAGAAAAAGTGTGTATAATTTATATTCCTGGTGCAAATTGTATTATAATTAACTATAAAATTAAAGTGTACAACAGAAAGTGCACATGTGCAGCAGCTTCACATTACACAAATGAGTATTGTTCAGAAGGTATTTTTCACGAACGTAAAATGTTGTTTCTTTCTCAGTATCTTATTGTTTATTTTCCAATTACTTTGAAAGTTACAGACACACAAAAATAAATACATATAAAAAATAAATAACTAAAATAGAACGCCATTTACCCAATTCGGACCTGTATTTTATCAGGTTTAGAAAGTCCGCAAAACAAACTTTTGCCCATGTGCAAATTTCAGTGAACATTCGATATATAGGCGTCGCGCTTCAGCGCATCGCCAATTAATATGCGTTCACTCTTTGGGGAATACTGTTTTAGGTGGATACTTTACATTAATACGGTCCCAGTCTCCGACAGAATGAGATTGTCGGTGCGCTTTTAAGAAATGGTCAAGAGACCTTTTATCCGGAATGTCAAGTACAAATTAGATACACTCTATGTTAATCTATTTTCATTAGGCAGGCGGCCTAAATAATTCTGATCGTGTTTAGTGATACTTTCCAGGCTCTCCAATATCGACTACAATAGGCGTTATAGTGGAGACTGAAGTGTATCAGACATTGTACTCAATGAAACTACTCGACTATTCAAGGAACCAACCCAAATCACCACAGTGTTCAGAGCGGCACATGTACACTACTATTCAAAAGTACATTTAAAGAGTACGAGAACGAGCCTTTAGCAACACTTTTATCGTGTTTTATTATACCGTTTATAATGAATTTGTCTTATTTGTCATGCTAATAATATGCACGATATCGACCCAAGGTTTAACCATAGATGTTCATCAGTGTTGCAGTATTATACCCTCATTGGCAAATAACGGTATCACATACTTTTTGTTTCCGCCAGACAAACAATGATAGTTTGTATTGACACACATTCATTATTTTTTACTTTTTTTTTTCATTTTTTAAATATATATATCACATTTCTCGTTACATTAAAGATCGTTAAGAAAAACCTTTTTTATTCATTTTTAATTTACTTTAAGTACTACACATTCATGTACTTGTATAAATGCTTAATGCTGTTTTGATATAAGGACTAAGATAACATTATTTTTACAAAAACTCACAAAACTCAAGGACTTCATAAAATATAAACGTAATGCTCCAATCAATAATGCCCTTGTAAAGTTCCTGCCTGATGGTCGTGTGAAGACAGGAATGATGGACAAAAGTGCACGCAAATAAAACTATCTCAATATTTGAGATAATTTTCTTGAAATATTCTTGGGAAAAAGACATATGTAGGTATTATAACACATTCAAACATTGTTCGTTTCGTATGCGATATTCAGCTTCTAGCGTATTTAAAAAACCCAACAATATATAGAAACTGCAAGTTCGGAATAGACAAGACGGTTCCATTGGCACACATTGTGGGACTCTAAGACATAAGATTTTTGGTTTGATCCCACTACTAAAATAATGTGTTTCTATTTTTATCAAATTTGTAAAACAAGTTTGAACATTATATATGCATTAGTTTAATCACAGTTTTTTTGCAAATATTAAAGTCAGTGTAGTTTGAAGGACCTCTCGTATTAACAAAGCAATCCTTTAACATAAGGTGAATCAACTTTTGAAAGAACATGCTGTCTACTGGCAGTGACATTTGTTTCTCTCATATCCCTATATAACGTTAGATCAGCTCGATCCTTGTTGGACGAAAATAAACATGCTATCCCCGAACAGTTTATATTAAGGTTGATAAAGGGTGCACTTAGAGACCTCTTCTAACACGTTGTAGCCAACGTTTGATTAAAGCAGGAATAGTGTTGTTGACAACAACTACATGTTCCTGTTGTATTCTTTTTATGTGGTTGTAAACGTTTAAGTGTGAAACCAATACCGACACATCTACAATGTACGTTAAATCGAATCAGTTTTATTGCAGTTGCTGAATAGGACTTGTTAAAACATTCACGTGAGATCAATATTTCAGGCACATAAGTATTAGATTTAGGCATACGGTATTTAAATTGAATTGCATCGCTGTTCCAGTAGGCAATTGCCCATGCTTCGGCTGTGCATTTGAAATAATAATCAAATTAGCGTAGGCATGTTACTTTCTTTTCGTAACCGTGCAAAATATTTCATGACATTTTAAACAAATACAGTGTGCATAAATCATACAACAATTCCAGTATGAATTGTGCTTATGTCTTTTCAATGTTGTTATCTTTTGTCTGCTTAGACTGTCGCCACGTGGGTTTGAGTTCCGTTCTCTTCAAAGGACTAATGTTGGAAGGTCTTCCAGCAGAACTGCGATGTGCCGGTGCTTCTAAATAGACCTTTTTCGGGGCCTTCATTCATCAAAAAAGCTGGACGTAGATATAATGACCATACATTGTCGCTGCGGTGTATTTTTAAAAAGTGTTGCTAGTTGTACATTAAACCACTAAATTGGTAATCATTGCTTAGTTCTATATCTAAGACTCTGTCCGCATACATGTAGATCATGCCTAATTACTTCCAAAGTAACGCCCCACCCACAAACACAAATAAACCTTTCGAAAAATACACACATTTATTCCTTATATTCTTGTTGCACTGGAAGTCAAGAAAGAAAACGTCTACTTAAAGACCAAATTAGGATGTTCATCATATTCAAAACCCACGGTTAGTACGATTAACTTATTGAATGTTAGCATGTGGCTACAGTAAATAATCCGTTTTATTAAAATAACTATTTTACAGTAAATAATTCGTTTTTATTAAAATTTCTGATTTACACAGGGTGTTTTCACTTGAAGGCTACGTAGCTTTTTAAAAACTATTTAAGATTCCGCGCGTGTTTTTATTTGCAAAGCGTATTGGCTACGTACCATGGCGATTGTTATTAAATTGTCAGTGCAAACCATACTCGGACTGTCACTAGTGTCATGCATTTTGTTGTTTAGCTGTAAAGTAAAAGCCACGTGTCCTTAAAACGCGTCATTGAGCCGCGGTAAAAGCAGCCGCGGTAATTTCTTAGGTATGTTGTAAAAAAATCGAAAACATGATTTAAAAGTGTTATTCGATAGTTTGGGCAAAACATATTTTCATTAAACAACTTAATAAACTATTGCTACCTGAACAAAATGCTGTTTATTGATGTCCTACATCAATCTGACAAGTGAACCATAACGCCTCAATCGTTATAACAAACATGTACATCTATTTCTTATCTGAACAACGCTGCACAGTTAGCTATTTTTAAACTTAGAAAACCATGTGACCACTTATGTTTTAGCTCATTCACGCCATCCGCTGTGACGTCGATGTCTGCTTTTAGCAGAAATCCCAATCGCTCTTATTTATGGATTTGAAAAGAATGAACATTTTAAATGTTAATTAACGGGTTTTACTGCCCTATTATTGAGATACTGCTGAAAATCGTCAAAGCTTAGACTGAAGTATGATTTTTTTCTACAGAAATTATGCATATATACCCCAAACAGAGGTCTGATATTGTTACATATATTAGATATAAACAAACTGGCAGACAGTTTACCTATATAAAATACACGCAACCACGCAGTCATAATTTCCGCATAAACTCATACTTTAGTATAATAAAGACGATTTTGAACACTGCCTACAGTTTAAGACAATGAAAATTGCGATTAACACTCTTAAAGTCTAATCATTCCAAACCTATAAAAAAGCTCGATAGTGATCTCTGCTAGACACCGACGTCAGAGCGGATTACCCGGATGATTATATAACGTAATTTCAAAAGGGAGTTGTTTCGTGGTTTTCCTAGTTAAAAATTGCTATATCTGCAGCGATGCTCAGATAGAAAATGCCTGTTTGCAGTGAGGAATGGAGATTTATGTCTCACTGTTCACACTGATCTAGGGCAACAATGAGAAGCATTTTGCAAGATCTTCTCGGGTAACAATTTCTTATTTGGTTATTTGAGAAAAAATAGTTTGGTCCAAACTCTCGGATACCAGCTTTAATGAGTGAAGGTTGTAAATGTGTGCTTTATAGTCAGAAGTTATGTAAGTAGCAATGAATACATGTATATGCGTCCAATAATATTGTCATTCATTGTATTTTATCCATGGGGCTCATATTAGATACTCGGCCTTTAAATTTCGGCATCTTCCTGCTATATAACGTTTATATTAAAAAAGTGTTTGATACCGGATAATATTTTCAAAATCGGGCATTCTTCTCCCGACTGTCAATTCCCTCGTGTTTTGTAAGCTATTGACTTATAACTATGTTTTGTATACTTAAATTAAAGAATAGTTTAGTAAGTTACGTGTCTTCTCTTTCATCTTCATCAGGACAAGATCGTCGGTCTGTATTTCTCGGCCGGCTGGTGCCCGCCATGCCAACAGTTTACACCGTTGCTGGGCCAAGTTTACGACGAATTGCAAAACCGGAAATCAAACTTTGCGGTCGTGTTTATCAGTTACGACAAAAATGAGGACGAAATGGAAAAATACTTCCGGTCAAAACACCGAGACTGGTTCGCACTTCCGTTTGATGACCCGCTCAAAGAGTAAGATAGTTTTATAAATTGTGTTTTATATTATATAGAAAAAATGTTTGACTGTTATCATATCCCAAAAGGCCATGTTAGAAGAAAGATTGCGACAGTTTGCCTTTAGCAAATGCATTTTACAATATCTTACCTCTACTTGCAGGATTTGAGTCTTTTTTTTAGCCGATTGTAAACACTACCTCGATTGTAAAAGCAGCCGAAATCGTGAAAAAGGTTCCGAGACAAAATAAATATCAGTCTGAGCATTTCTGTTACTATATGTTCAATTCTTATCTCTAAAAAAGAAGAAAACACTATTTACGATTGTCTTTTTAAAGTCCTGGGATTCCTGCTAGAAATAGTCATCGACGTCACAGCGGATGACGTGGATGAACTAAAACATTAGTGGTCACATGGTTTTCTTGGTTTTAAAATAGCTAACTGTGCGGCGTGACTCAGATAGGAAATACATGTTTGTAATGACGATTGTGGCGTTATGGTTCACTTTTGCGACCATCAATAAACAAGCATTTTACGTGATCTGTTCATATAACAATGGTTTACTAAGATGTAAATTGAAACTTTTTTTGGTCCAAACTGTCGGATACCACCTTTAAGTTTAGAAAGAGTTGACTGCGCTGCTTAGGCAGAGATAGGAACTCCCAATTTATGAACGTGATTTAAATTCTGTATTACACTCTTCATACACATCTACGGTATCAATGAACAGCATTTCATGGGACCCTTTTATGTAAACAGTACATTATTTGGTTGTTTGATAAAAATGTTTCAACTGTCTGATATACTCAGTAAATGAAAGGGGTGGTGTCTTGGGGTGGTGGTAGTGGGGCTGATACACGAATTTAGGCGTTCAATCTCATGCAGCCTCTCAACACGATTATATAGTATAACTTTAGAAGGAAAGTGCATTTTAAAAAGGCAAAATGTGTGTTGTGCGTAACAACATCATAACACCATGAAAACGCAGCATAACTTGCAGAATACAACCTAGCTGAATGATTCTTAATAATTTCAATGATTTCCTTAGAATAAGGTTTGTGCTATAACACTCAAATACTTTTTAAATTGCATCCGTTACATGAAAGAACCACTTAAGATTTCGCAATAGATATCCTCAGGTGGTAGCAATCGGTCTCAGTCTTGTACAAAGAGGCGTTTGTGACATAATGTAAATATTGATTGGTTCGTAAGACTCTTACCTCTTTTGATGATTGAAGACTAAGGTTAAACATTTACAAACAGAGTGGCTTAGTGAAAGATACAGATGCGCCTGTGTTAATTAGCCGACTCGGATGTTTTTCTGTAGAATAAAACATTACTTGTATTTACCTACCGGCGATTCATCTTGTTTACATTTCACATTTCTGATAGGTACCCGAATATGATCACTGTGAAAGTTTGGCTGCTCTAAAAACAAATGGTACTCTATAAACACATGGTGGTGTTGTCAATTCCTGATGAAGACAACGTTTTATGTTACGCCGTGTCTATCTCGCAATCGCCCACTGAATATATATATATACATATTATTTAATGAATGATTGTTTTAACGCAGAACCAAGTGGAGGTGTTTTGTAGTACTGAGATTTCAACAATAATTATTTTTTAGACTCTTATTAAAATATAAGTATTGAGATAAAATATTTGCGAAATTAAATACGTGCAACTTGTTTTTAATATAATAACTTATTGTTTTATCCTAACCGAAGAGCAAAATGGTATGTTTTTCGTGTTTGGAATGCGTCAACATACCATCATCTTGGTTATACAGCTACACATTTTGCGTCATGCATGATTCTAGCAGATATGTGAAATAATAATTTAATGCGAAAATACTAAGCCTGCTTTGAAACGACACGTGCTTATAACGATGAACAATTAAGCTAAATAACGCAGTAAAATTAACTTCTTGGACGAAAATTATGGTCGAGGTTTACCGTGAAGTCAAGTTGAACAAAAATATGTATGACTTCCTTCTGTTGTTATTGTTGTTGTTGTTGTTGTTGTTGTTGTGTTAATGGGGATATCCGTCAGTTTGGACTAAGTATATCCCATTATAATATATTAATAATAAATATATTATTGTTACCTGAAAAGATCCCATGATTTCTTTTTCATGGGTGTCCAACATTTTTGTAATATCAGCTAACAAATGAACTGTTTTAACAAACATCTATTTCCATCTCAGCCATACCGCACAGTTAGCCATTTTTGAGCCCAGTAAACCATGTGACCACTTACCTTTGATCTCATCATGTTGGCTTTAGAGTGATTTATATCACGTGTGCTGTCTTATAGTTGAGGTAGTGTTCAAATTCAAAGTTAGAATATTTGTCATAATTTTGTTAAATACATTTTTATTTCTTTTATTTATCGAAAAAAAAAGTTTTTTTTTATTCTTTGGATTTATGGAACTGTTAAATTTTTTAGGACAAACTGTCGGACAGACCCTCAACCCCAGTAAAATATGTAAACACCAGTTAGTCTAGGTGTTTTCAGAATGTTCATTTTTGTAATAGTTAAATATGATTGGTATTTTTGCCGGTTTGAATGTACTGTACAAAAATATTGAGTTATTTTTATAATGGAATTTCTCCATACTGTTGTCAATGCATGACCATTATTTAACTATATTCAAGAATCCTGAATCAGAAATGGCACATAGAACCTTCTAGATCCTTGCTCCTTTTTATCGGTTCAAATAAGAACCAGTAGCAAGTACGGTTGGTGAGCCTTTTTCAGCGACAAATCGCCTACAAATCATATTCTTTGAACTATTTTTTCTCTTTGTTTGAGGTCAAATTTAACAGTTTTAAAATTTTAGAGAGTTGAAGATCAAGTACCACGTGACTGCTGTCCCAAGGTTTATCGTGGTGCACAGAGACGGGGAGCCTATCACTTTGAAGGGGCGGAAAGAGATCCACGACAAGGGAGTCATCTGCTTCAGGAACTGGCAGCAGGCATCCAACATCTACGAGGCCAAACAGTCCCAGCAGGTAGCGGGTAGCCAGGAAGGGACTGATACTCAGAAGGAAGTCTCGTCATAGTCACACCGAGTGACCCCATAGTCACGCCGAGTCATGTCAAAGTCACACCGAGTCATGTTATAGTCACGCCAAGTGAAGCCATAGTAATGCCGAGTCGCATCATAGTCACACGGAGTCGCCTCATAGTCACGCCAAGTAGCCTCATATCTTCAATCACATCACAACCATGGGTCACGGAATGCGCGATTATGTGGTTATATGTTGCATGTTCTTCTTCGTCGAGATTAGTTGCACCAATTTCCATCATTTACACTAGAAGTTTAAAATTTGAGTTTTATTATGTATAATATCATTGTTTTTGTCATCTAGATTTTTTCCAATCATTAAGTGCCATAACATTCATTTCTGAACATTTGCCTCAGCCAGTATTTATGAAGTTCAATTTTAACAATGAATGCCGTTTTTAAGCATTATTTATTTTTCCTTTCTCGTCTTGCGTTGTGTGTCAAGTGTATTTTACCAATGTATCTTTTATAGTTTTATGTTATAGGAAGCCAGTGCAAATATTAATCGTGCTTTCCTTCTGTCGATAGGTGTTACTATTTACAGTGTTATCTTACATAAGTTGTGTTTCGATTGACTAGTTTTAATTGATGGCCTTAACATTAATTAACGTTTTATAGCATTAGGACTCGTTTTCACATTTTACATATTACCTTCGTGACAGAAGATTCTACGTTTATTTTGTTAAATGTTATAAATAGTAATATATTACAATACGGCGATTTTGTAATTTAAAGTTAAATCAAAAAGTTTGTTAGACTTCATCTCATCAAGGACATTAATGCAACAATGCAGCGCCCTTTGGTCTAAAACTGTGCCTACAGTGAGTAACGCACTGAGGGGTCGGATCCCAAGATGCACTAGGGCCGCAAAGATCGCTACCTAAAAGCTACGTGTGTTATTTTTATATCGCAGATCCTTGACAACAACTTTTCGAATCTTAACAAAACCTAATAATATAAAATAAGATTAGAATTGTGTAGATCCTGAACACAGAGCTCCCATCGAGCGGGATGGTCTAGATCTACACTGTTAACACAGGTTTGATTAAGTTGCATGAGTGATCGTGTTAGGATGCAGTTTTCAGAACTTAAAGAATATACACAAAAGCTACCTATCCACTAACATACAAATTTTAATCACTTATATCTTATATTGACATGACTTAAAATGAATAGTTTCGTGCCAAGAAACAAATTGATTCAAGATCAGAAGAAAATACTCCAGCAGCAGTGATTTGTGCTTAAATAGTGCATCAATGGACACACACGCACGCACGCACGCACACACGCACACACCAAGAAACCTGACTCGTTTAAAGCATTACACATATGTCGTGTGTTGGTCCCACCGACAAATTTTTAGCTACCCTCAGAAATTTTCACTTGAGGCAGCTATAATGCTGCCTTTATTGTGTATATCATGCCAGGAACACCTGGTGTGATACCTCTCGAAGGTCACATTACTTGAAATCAGGTCGGTCGCTACTACTTGTACCTTTGCTTGAGCGTTAATAATGCGGATATATCGCTACGATATCGCTACGATTTTTACAATTTTTGTTTCGCTGCTTATCTTTGCTGGAGCTGACGCACTACCTACATAAGAAACATAAATTTATAACCAATAAACATTACGCATCAATATAACAAAGTTAGAAAAAGGTTAGCTTCTTAATAAATATTTATATTTTGTTCTAGTTTTACGAATCCATGCCGTAAGAAAAGTAACTGTGTGCCCTATAAAGTTAATGGGTTATTGGCTAGTCCTGCGGTTCCGTCTGTATTTGCAGATTCATGAATTAATAATGCAATTCCTAGACGGCGCTTCCATAACAGAATTAAGAATTCCGGTATAACCCGGAGACATCGACAACTGGATAAGGTAAAATAATTTAACATTTCATTCCTCTTTGTTTTTTACACGTGCATGTATAGCTTACTGTTGATCAGATCATGAAAGCCAACATGTGTTTCTCTTCAAACTTTACCGATTGTGATTTATAGAAGACATTTAAACGATCAAAGAAGCTTACCGAAAGATGCCAATAATAAAGCATCGTTAGCGAGTTTGGGGTGGCATACTAGTCACTCACTATTTGCTTTTTGTTGTTTCCTTTCGGAATTCCAATTTAAATCACGTGCTCAGTAAGATGGAAACGTGTTATCGATTGAAACCCTACTCAAAGTATAGATAATATACATTTAATTAAAATTATATTTCATCTAAAAGTAAAATACTACTATTTTAAATCCAGATACACGTCAGAATGCATGTCAATTAGAAATCACAAGCTTTCGGGTGTGGAAAGCATAGCCCGCCACCTAGTAGCAATTATGTAACTGTAAAATAAACATCTTCCGAACACGTTTTTCTGTTCGCGTTAGTTTTTCCTTTTTTTGGAGGGGGGGGGGGGGGGGGGGGGGGTAGGTCGCCGTTCTCTACATTTAGTTTTTGAAATGTCTTTTGGTTTATGTCACAGCTTTTTTTCTACAGAAACAATATTTCTATTGTAGCAGTAAAAGAACACATTGTTGCATTTATGTTATGGTGGTCTGTTTCTTTTAAAGGCTACTGCAAAAACAGAAAACATGATTAACAAAAAAAGTTAAAGCAAACTATTACACACATCTATTGTTGAATATTTATTTTTTATGATGCATGAAACTAATTTGACTAATTGTTCATTGTCTTATTGGTGGTAAAACATTTCTTCATAAAGAGGACGCATTGTTTTATTTTTTAAATAATCGCTCTTCAAAGTTTTGACCATTTTCATAATCTAATAAAAGGCTTTTGGAGCCATATTGCGCAGTGGAAACTGCGAATATTACAAGAAATAACACGGATGTGAAACCATTCAAGGCACCTCAGAGAGCATGTGCTTTAAACAAGAAGATGATTATTTCGAGAAAACTCTCGATTCATCGTATACAGACAGACAGACAGACAGAGACGGAGAGAGACAGAGGACAGAGAGGAAACTCGGATGAGTACTTGACATCTGGTTTAAGATGTTGTTTTTAGATTAGAACGGACCACATTCGGGACGAACACTTTGATATATCTATATATGTGTAAGGTTTCCTATTTTATTAAGGCCTTGTTCGTATTTCAACTTTATGTTCACCTCTTTTATGTAAGAACATTTTGCTTTTAGAAACATATTGAGAACGGAAAAATAGTTGGTTAAGTTTGTGTTGTTCACAATTATTATTGCGTATCCTTAGGAAGTTAAAAGTATTATTCACACTTTCAATCTCATTTCGCTAACAACACAGTCTTTTTTGTAAACATTTATGATTCCATAATAGCAAATATTATTGTTAACTTTTATTGTGCCAGATACATGAACTTCCATAAAATAATAGACTTTTAATATTTGTTACAAGTACCTCGACATTTTTGCGGTGGGCCTTTCACTGCGAAATAGGTGAGAGTAACGAAAGATAATTCTGTTATACAGATGGTAAAGTGGTAGCATGCCACTTATTTTTTGAAAGGCATGCTTATTGTCATTAAAAAATGTAATAGGTATAAAACAAATAAAAAGAGGACTGGCCAGAACAACAGCGACTGACAAACTACTCTATTCCGACTTTTATTCAAATAAACTCATAAAACACGTCAAAGTCGCAACTATTAACTACATCATTTCAATATAACGATTACACACCATTTTGGCATTAGGAAATGAAATTTGGAACTATATAAATGTTGCGTATGGTTAAGATTTTATTACAACCTCAATGAAAAAGACAATTATGAAATAATCCGTCCGACTTTTCTCATTTTTTTAAAATTATTTTTAGACGCAAATGTGATTTCCGCCAAAAACATAAATAGAAACAGACAAAAAGCGTACTCTTTACCGACAGAATTATTGTTGCACAACATGACAGTACTGTCACTAAAGCTACGTGTTTGTTGACAGCTGTTCCAAACTCGAGGTTGTTGGGTCTAAAGTAACATGCTGCGTAGGCAGAGATAGATTCACCCCTCTGGAATTACATATGTCGTGTTATAAGGCAACTCCCGCATATTCCGATGAGATCAACAAGAAGCCTTTAGGAAGATGCTTCAAATAAACCAATTGTTGTTTGCATATTCTTCAATTTATTTTGTCTAACATTCGGATACAACATTTTTATTTTGGTTTTTGCCCCGACTACGAACAAGCACGTAGCAGCTTTTGATAAACGAATGATAAGTTACTTACGTTCATAAACTCTTAGCCTGCTTAACACTAAATGAACAAACCTAGAGGCAAAGAGTGTATATCCAGATAAACCAGGTCTGGGTTTGGGGCTACCTGGACAGGACCTATACTATCTTTTGCAAAGTACTGGTCATTACAAGACTTTTAGTTGAAGAATGCTGTGATAAGAAATAACGGGTTATCAAATTGTAACAGTCTAGGAGTATATGGAAAAGCATTAATTACTTTTCATGTTTACTTTAACTCATTTAAGCAACTACCGATCTCAATGCGCCAAACTGTCCCTCGTGTTCCAGCAAGAAAACAAAGTGTAGACACGGCTTACCTCGGATATCCGTTGGGCTTGCTCCCCTGCGGAAAATGGTTAATAAGGCAGGTCTGTCTTGGGCATCTTTCATGTTTTCAACCATAATTGGAGTGGCTTCATTTCGTTCATAATGAAACAGTGTAGGCTTACAGTGCTTTATAAAAGCCCCACCATTGCCAAGTGCGGCTAGGTTGGTTCCTATTGAAGTCAGATCTGAACAAGCTGATCCTTTGCTCCGTCTAATTCAACTTGACATGGTTCCACGTCATGATCAGCTGCAACAGGTAATCTCGAGAGCAAGAGATGGCGAGATATCACGAGAGCAAACACTGGCAAAGTCCTTCCACCTGACACCCACTGGGCTTACGTAATGGATCGCAGCATATAGACGAGTCCGGCTAATTATATGACGAATATTAGATGAATACTATACAATGTGTCCCCATGCCTGAACTCCTACTTTTACCTACAAGCAATATCAAAAGCTCAGTAATTTGCTTCGATCTGAAAAGTTTTAATCGCTTGAGTATCAGCAGCAAATTTAGGATATCTTGACCAGACAGCTCTCAGTCGGAGCTGACTGATCTGTATCTACACTACTTGCTTTCGCCTATTCATGATCGTGCTTAGCAGGTGATGAAAATTGGCTTACTCACAAATTTTTGTCATAAGTATTTTACCTAAGGTAGTTTTTTATCGAATTAACTATTCATCAGATACCATGCGTAGATATTTACAAAGCATTGTCGTACGAAACATGGTCGAGTCACAAATCAAAGCTAGACGATTTAAGGATCTTGAATGTAGTCTACTTCACGAGGGTTTACCGATAAAATCAAGTTAAAATATTTAAAATGTTTATAAAACACCTTCAATGCAGCATCCTGTCCGAATAGCCAAGCTGTTACTTGCTAGTCTCGCTTTCTGAAATGGCCAGTGTTCGAACTCCACATGCAGCTAAATTCATCATGTGTGCTTTTGTTTTTACAAGTGTTTACTTTTAGTTAAAATATGTCGTCAACTAGATTTGAGTTTATCTCATTTATTTTACGACGATAAAAATTAACTTATAAGTCAGTAAATACTAAACTGTTAAAAAAAAGACGGGCTGGTGGTCCGAACCTTTTATACACTCAATCCGAGAATCATACCTAAGGCTTTTAGTATTTGAACGCTGATATGTTCGTTTTGCGGATTGCATAAAGTGAAATACTACATTGAATTTGAAGGACGATCCTTCAAAAATTGTTGTGACCTTCAATGTTGAAACGCGTTATAAAAAAGTCTTTGTTGCAGCTGATGTTCATTTTCCCGACTAAATTGGAACTCGTTTAAATGCCGACTGGCACTTTTTGTTTAAAATTAAATAATTCGCGCATGGTACAGCGAGTTGATCATTGTTGGTCAGATATGTGCACTGTGTGATAAAACAATGATTAATGTATTGAACGCTGACAACTTCGCCGTTACAAGGCCGCTTATACCAATAACAATGTAAAAATAAATATATCGACATAGTTTCCAAACCAATTGAATGTAGTTAACGAATAAAAACTACAGATTATTTTATGTTTTATCTAACAAGAAAGAAAACGGCATAATCATAATAATTTTATTTAAAAATACATGATTAGGCCTCTGGTCCATATTACAACACAACATACAAGCCAAATCATTATTCAGATGAATTGTTTCTATGGTGATATTTATTTATAATGATAGAGCTCTCAGTCTTATTAGTAATAACAAATAATAGCAAATTGATTTCCATATTTTTCATTTGTGAATTGTGTAAGGTATCATTATCTTACAGGGAAAAGAACATGATAAGAATAGTATTATTTCGTTCTTATCCCCATATATTGCATAACATGATTTGTAAATAATTGCTTTTCCAAATAAAATATGTTTAAACTAAGGTACCATCAGCTCCTTTTTAACAACTTTGGGGATAGTTTGCTCTTAGCTCATCATATTTCAGACATTTAAAAATACATAATACTCAGCATCGATTATATTTACATATTAACATATTATGTACGATTACAAAATGTATATATTTTTCCGTCTCTAGGAATATATTTATATCATGTTTTGACAATCTATAGTATAGTATATGAGCAGCGAAGAGTTGCCAGTGTATTTATGTGGGTTTATAGAATAGTAAGAAATATGTTTTATTCGGAGTTTAACGATGATTGAAATGTTCAGGTCACAGGGAAAATATGTATTAATACTTTCCATCCACTGTTGTGTTTCACACTCATGCAACATTTGTTTAGAAATTGTATAATCGGTTGTTATGCGTTTAGATATAATGTTATGGGGGGGGGGGGGGGGGGGGGGAGGTTAGGGAAACAATGAAACAATAATGTATTGTTAACCGATATCACATGTAAACAAAATATCTATTTAGTGTTATCTTTTCGCATATCATGTTTAAACACAATGTTTGAAATTAATTATCTTTAATTATCCGTTTTGCTTTATTTCGCTACGACCAACAACAATACCAACGTACATAGCATAAAGTTATAAAAGTTTGTGGGAATAAGTCAGTACCAATGCACGAGTCATTATCATCACTGGCAGTAGTAACAGCAGAAACAACAGCAACAACATAAATCTTGTCGAGTTTTTTTTTTCTTCAGCAGAAACTACATCGCCCTCTTTATAAAAGATAGTTTACATGCCAAATTGGTGTTCCAGGAGTTCAATGCACATTTCACTGTCGATCAATGGAGATCACTAGTCTTCTTGTTCACTGATCACATCGGTGCCCGAGAACGACCGGACAACTCATATGGACGAAATCAACTGTTCTGGAAAACAGGATAAAGACTTGCATAGAAATCACGATTGGCAAAAAATACCAATGTCTGATGAGATCGGAAGTGATAGCACTATACTATGCAAGGGATGACTTGTTACGTACACCAGCGCTCGACCATCCTGCGATCTCGATGTGGATTGGTTCCGCGCATGCCGGTATACATATTTGCCCTCTGGTTTTTATTCGTTGGTTACCAGTTAGAAGCGGTGCAAAGGAATGTTGAGGATGATGTGAAAATAACGCTATTACTGCAAATATGACAGGAAATAATAGTAAACGATCTTTTAACCACGTCAGACCGATTTTATTTTTTGGTCCTGAAAATGATTGTTAATGTGCCAGGGTCCTTTTGTTGTTTTAACATTGTGGGATATATTTCAAATTCGATACAACGTACATTTATATCGCGAACAAGTGTTTGTGACGTTGCCTTGAGTTGATGCGATGGAGATACTCCAATTTTTATAAATTATAACAAGTGTATACAAAAGTGTAAATGTGAGATAAATCGTTTTGCCCCCGAAGTGATGGATTAATGAAAGAGGAATAAAATAAATTGAAAGAGTTTGTAACGAACTTCCATTGGAATATCAGCTGTGCCCGTCAAATCTGCTGTTATTTCTTATTTTATTTATTTATTTATTGCTTACGGATTTATGCCAGCTCATAATGAACGATTTATTTATCTTATTTATTAAGTGAGTTTAAAATCTGAATACGAACTTTCTGTAATGTTTTCATACAGAAAAAAATGCAGTGAATTAAAGTGAAAATTATAAATAATTAAGATTTGTTCAGATCCAGTGTATTGGAATTAAGGAAACAACTTTGAAGACGTTAAGCACTCAACTTTTACCTCATAAAGCAAAACAACAACACATATATCTTGTACACACGAATCACCAACTCGAATGGCAAACATTCTAATTAAATGAATGTAATTTCCTCACAACAAGTACACACTACGTTTTACCTCCCTTCCTTCACATTACGGACCATAAATGACAGTCGGTGGCTAATTTCAACTCCGTCGTAATTATTCTTCTGCCGGCAGTTGACGGTTTGAGGGCCACTATCCACTATGGACGAGACTGCGGCCTATTACTTTACGTTGCTGCTGTTGTCTCCAATCATCGTCGTGGGACTTCTCGGCAACTGTCTTAGTATACTAACCTGGAGCCGGGGCTCGCACAAAGACACGTCGACAGCCGTCCTGCTAACGGGGCTTGGAGTCGTTGACACGTTGGTACTCTGCATCCCGGCAGCAGAATTCTGGACCCTGGAAATGTATGGTTTCCAGCTGAGGTCGGTCCATATAATCATGTGTAAGACATTTCCTTTTTTATCTTACTTCGCACCGGCTATGTCGTCATGGATACTGGTGTTGGTCACGGCTGAACGATTTGTCAGTATGTGGTTTCCGGTCACTGTACGTTACGTGTGCACAAGGGTCAAGGTCGGGGTCTTGTTGGGGATTCTCAGTGTTGTGCTTGGACTCATCTACTGCCCTTTTATGATCATCACAGAACTTCAGGAAAAGGAGAATACAACAACAGAAGTGTGTGACGTGTCCAAAAACAGCACATTCAAGAAGCACTACTACCCGATATGGATGTGGTTGGATTTGTGCTGCCTCTTCGTTGTGCCATTCATCTTTATAGTCGCCGGAAACTTGTCCATATTGTACAAACTGTTCTCTAGTCGGAATATGTTTATAAAGGATGGCAGAGCGACATCATTTCGGCGCCGCACAGCCAATTCCTTCACAGTTCGAGCACTGGCTCTCAGTATTGCTTTTCTGGTGTGTTTGTCTCCTGTTGCCGTCCAGGAAGTATACCGAGCCCACACCGGAGACAAAATGAGCCCTCTCGGATATGTTTTAATCCACATTCTTCTCTATGGTAATAGCTGCATTAATTTCATTCTGTATTGTGTCATTGGAACAGGATTCAGACAAGACATGAAATCGGTGTGCAAGAAGATTCTTTATAAAGTGAAATACAACGGAAATTCGCGACATCCCTCAGCATCAACGTACTATCCCACACAAACAAATACAACAACCCAGCTGGATTATGTTTAATCCATGTTAGAGGCTATCGGGACAAAGTCAAATTAGTATTTCAGTCGTCCAAACTAAAATATATGCAAATGTATGTTTGATCAATGTTAGAAATATACAGAATATAGTTTTTATGTGCGAATAGAATATATGCATGCATACTGTTTTCTGATGACCAGTTAATGATATTATAAAACAAAAAAATGATTAACGTGTTAATAACACATTCTGGCCATATCACATATTTACATTGTTACTGGCTTCAGAAATGTAGAAAATAGGAAAAATCAAATAAACGGGTAAGATGAAATGTGTGTGTGTGTGTGTGTGTGTGTGTGTGTGTGTGTGTGTGTGTGTGTGTGTGTGTGTGCGTGCACGTGTGTGCGTGTGTGTTGTGTGTTTCTCTTCTTTTAGCTAAATTGTACCAGACAATTCAGCTCAAAATGAGAAACTAGTTCATGACTTCACGGGGGATCTCCGACGATTCGACTATATTAAATAAACCATTTCGATATGACCATAAAAAACTGTTTCACATATGTGAGGATGACCAGTGAAAAGGTGCACGGTCTAATGTATAGTTAAGATCTTTTACAACTTCAAAGACATGTGTAATTCGTGAAATATTAAATCTGACTTTTTATAATTATCTCTGATTATAGACTCAATGATCTTCCGCTTAATGAAGCATCGAATCTGTCGGAGGAAAAAACACTTACCTTTTTCAAAGACGAACATTTACGACTACTTTATAATTATTCAGTAATACAACTACAACTAGAAAAGTAACAGTACAATACATGTATTGTATCATAATGTGTTACTGGTGGCTGGATCTATAACAGCTAACTATGCTAGGGGCAGAGATAGGATGCAACCCACTAAAACCATGTTTGTGGAGTTTAAGGTAATTCCAACACAAATCTATGCGATCCACAAAATAGCATTTATCAAGACCTTTCAACTGTTTGTATTTTCTTCAGTGTCATTTCTGGTTCACATTGTCTGATACCATATTCGAAACATTTGGGGCAATTCATTATTTGAAAAATACTTTCATTGTTAACTTACTGATTTAGGCCCGTATCAAAGCGGTTTTATACTTCAACGGCATTTACTAGGAACGTAGGGTGTCCATATGCATTTGAACAAACTGCCATCAAAAGAATGATTATCATAATCGTGTATATTTTAAAAAAATAGCCGCACTATCTGTTGATTTATATAAAACAACGCCACTTTCTGCTGATTTATATAAACAGCGACACTCTCTGTTGATTATATAAAAAAGCGGCACTATATGTTGATTTATATAAAACAGCGACACTCTCTGTTGATTTATATAAAACAGCGACACTTTCTGTTGATTTATATAAACAGCGACACTCTCTGTTGACTTATATAAAAAACGGCACTATCTGTTGATTTATATAAAACAACGCCACTATCTGTTGATTTATATTTAGTGACATGAACAGGTGGAATTGCATTACATCATGTATTTCTGTTTGCTTGCTGGGTTACTACCTCTGTAAAGGTTTCCTTCCAAATAAAAGATCTTTTGGAAATCTCTGCATCTGCCTCAATGAGCATTCACAGACTGTTCCTCGTACCTAAAAACCTTTGCAAGCCAGGGTTCAAGAGCTGTAGTAACAAATCATACTTGTGTAGTCCAAAAACCGCAGATGCTCACAATTCAATAAAGAAATACCGCACACAAGTCATAAAACTACATGACAGTTTCCCATGTACCTCAGTCATAAGTAGTTTGCACCTAACTGTACAGTCAATATGTTTATAACCCACTTGACTGACATTGTGCAACCTTTGTGGGTTGATAATAAAAGGAAGAAACGCCCAGGATATGTCCTTTTCTTGTCTTAAAATATTAAAACGTTAACCGAAATAATCATGAGCTGACCTGTAAAATACTTCTAAACGAATAAAGAGACTAAACCCCGTTTGAACTTACTGAGATTTCGACGATTACGCGGCGGATTGTCTGAACTTGCACTGATAGGTGAAGTAATAGTGGTAGATTCAGTTAGCGCTTCATAGTAATCTGTTTGCAGCTTTTTGTGTGACTTCAAAGCGACATAGTGACAGTTGATCATGACTGCATTGTTTTTAAATAAAACAACAAAAACAACAAAAGAACTGTGTTAACTAACATGAATAATGACCTAAAATACTACCTCTGATCACTAGATTATACGTCTGTTAAAACACCAGGTTTCCTTTTGGTCGGTAAAATCGAAAGCGTCGAGATTTGTTGTTTTTTAAATTCATTTATTTATTAGCCATCTGAAGCTCACCTTTCTAGAACAGCCCGAACTACATAGGCGGTATTGGGTGTTTAATGTTTAATTGTATCTTATTAACCACACACAAGTCGACTTTAGAGTGATGCATTCACTCAAAGACATATGAAGTGTTGTTCTGTGCGTCAAGTGCATACGCTACACGATGACCATTCCACTTTAATATGGTATTTTATATCATTTTTTTAAAGTATACACATTAACAGTAAAATTAAACACAATTTAAAATCGATCATTATATATTTTAGTTCAATTTGTGCATACGCACTTCATAAAGATTACATTCCTAGAGCTACGTTTATTTATCAACCAAATTGTAAACCGTTTAAAAACGAAGAAACACAATCTGTTGACGTGAACTACAAAAATAGAAGGGAATTGTTTATCAGATCACCAGATAATGTGTAAACATTCATGTCTTTAAAATTGTTTGATTTGTGGATTTGGGAAAATTAAATGTACAACGTCGCGATACTTCAAAACTATTTAAGCACTATAAATCTTACCAGACTATTTTTTTCTCCGACATGTGCATGCGTTAAATAACTTAAATTACGTCATGCATATACGCCAATCAAAACCTATTAAGGGCTTCACATTTATTACATATATATTTGAAGGCAGGTCCGCGTCCTTTTTGTCATTTACATGCGCTGAAATGTGACTAAGTCGCTTAACATGAACCTTTAACGAAATTCTATCTGGTTCACATTAGGCTGTAAGACAGATTTCAAACATACACTATCGTAAACAGGCAGTTTATAAAGTTTTTCAGTCGACTGAACACTGGAAACGAGTCCCACACCTCGTAAAGTGGAAATGTTATCCAAAAAGGCTGAGTAAGATAGTGTTGTTGTTTTTTTACTTTAAATAATGATTGTTTGTATCTTCCGCAAGTGTTTCCAACAACGCATACCGCAAAACCTGAACATCATTCATACTTAAAATATTTTATATAAAGTTGCGGGAAAACCTAAGTAAACAAATTGGTTTGTTGTAAACCTCAATGGAAAAGGCCCTGTACGTAGAATTGCAAAGAAGTTATCTTCGCTGACGCGTCAATGAAAATAATAGAGTGGTCAAGTGGTTCTTAAAATCGTGGTATTTTAGATATTGAACATTTCCTTCTGCAAGATGATCCTTTTTAACAGTTCATTTTATCCAGTATGAAAATATGTCATTCATCATTAAAAACATACATTTAGATTATTGGCAATGCCGTATGTGGTATTTTTGTGATAAAACTGTTGTATATTTAATTATTTACTTTTAACAATGTCTCACTATCATTGATTTGCTTTATTCACCTTGATGTTTAATTATACCTTAATTTGATTGTTTCTATAATTTATGATTTTTGAAGTTATATTTGATATAAATAAAATGGCATAAACACGAAACTTTGTTGTGTGCAAACTTTATGTTCATCTACTGTGTTAAATTGCATGCGAGTACAGAGAAAATCGATCTGCTAATGACTCGAGACTTCATGAATTCAGTGCAAATCTGACTATGCAAATATATCTAGCACACCAGTTCTAAATAAACTGCATTTCATTTACTGTTATCGTAATTCATAACCATCAAACGACTCTCAGTGTTGACTTCTGTGAGCGCGCACGTTTATGGGTTAATGACACAATGAATATAAAGCGGTCCAATTTACATGGATACAACAGATAAGGCAGAACTACAGCGTTAAGAACGTAAAGAACGTAATTTGTATTTAATGGACTTCCAGGGCACTATTTATATTTGCCTTAATGATTTTATGATTCTTGTTTTAAAAGCGGATGTGTATCAAATCAAAAGTAATATGTTTTGTTTATATAAGATAATTTATTCGTGTTATATACGATAAATCGACCTTGTAAATGTGCATTATTAGTTGCTTAAATGTTATTTTTAGTCTTTATTGTATTTGTTTATTGTTGGTATTTCTTTTTTTATCAGGGTAAAATTCTAACCAAACACTTAATGATAATAATTTGGCATCTACCATTCCATCTCAATCACAGCGTGTCAATTTCTTACTTGTTACTTTGTTAACGTATTTTAAATTGGTGCTACATTCCACAATCGACTTTAAATGTGGATACAGGATCAATCTTAGCGTCCGCCTAGGGGAAATGTCTATAAATACGTATAGTTGCTCGGAACAACACTAGTTGTAACAGTCAAATAGTGCAGCACTGGTGCCGACTCCGCGAAGAATCGTATGTTGTTTTGTAAAAAATGAAGAAAAGATCCATATTTTAAAATATCATCTAAGCTATATAAGTTACATAAAGTCTTGTTAATTCATAAATCATTTCAACCTAATTTTTTAACTAAAAGCATTTTTTTTTAATTTTTAGGAAATTTCAGTGTATACATGAAAAATACCTGGATTCTTTATGACTAAGAGTTCAGAAAATACAATGGCATGCTTAATCGAAAATATATTGCCCTCCTAATATTGATGCTCCAGTTTTAGACGCATCATTGTCCAGGTTAAAAATAGTCATGGACATTAAAATAGCGCCCTAGAAACAAAACAATGTACATTCTATTAGACGTTTATTTAATAACTGTTGTGCTCACCTGTCCCTTTAGAATATGTAAGTTCATCTCTTTTAAGCGCAAGAGTGACAATTAAATAAATCGAATAAAGGTTCAGAAGTGTAAGATAACTTAACAAACCGTGTTATAAACCGAACTAGAATTGGTTTAATTCCATGTTACCAGCGTAATGTTTAGACAATAGGTTGCATCGAACGCATAAAACACCTGCAAACTGTTTATCTGTATACGCCACATATAAATATCAGAATGTCTGGTTATGTTGAGTATATTGCTTGAAGTTTATAGCAAATTTCGATCATGAGGTATATTTGTGACAGTCTGGTTAGACTTTTATTAATGTCCTAATTCCCATGAACCAGTTTAAGCAGCACAAAATAACCCCAAAGACAAATATATAACCATACATTGCTTTATTAAATTCAAGGCTATCTCGCCTATCAGCGCACATTGATACAATTGACATATACACAACATCAGTGGAATATAAATATAAGCAATTGTTTACAGAATACATCTAGATTACAGTACTTGCAATGAGGAACATTGGTGAAATGGAAATTGTCTCCCTTGTTAGTTAATATCCGAGGTATTCCAAACAGTAGGTAGGTCTTTGTAATTGAAATTCTTGGACTTTATCGTCTGTACTTTTGTAGATATTGTAATGACAAACAATGAATTTCTTACTTTTGCATAAATATAAGCTTAAAATTAATTTAAATTCTTATAGAGATATGTTATTTTAAAAAAGAAAATGGACATGTTAATTGATGGTGGTTAACCTGGGTATCATAAGAAAGTCAGAAAAGTCAACATACACTCCAAAAGCACAAGGATAAAAACCGAGAAAAGACAACTTCTGCCGGAGAAGCTAAATTAATGTAAAATGCAATCTGGTAGACGAATAAAACTCAATTAAGTGTCAACATGTGCCGTGAACTAATGCATGACAGGGTCTTCGCATATATTTGAAGTGTTAAGTGCCGTGTAAATAACTTCATGTAATGAGAACGAATCAGAAGCGCGGTAAAGAAATATATTAGTGCCTATCACGAATGACCTTTTATCGCACGATTCCCCTTGTTTCCCATTCAATACACCTTGTAACTAATATCTTATATTACACTAGTGTAATACAGCTTTTGACGTCATCGACGTCATCATAATGCAATAAGAATCATACTGTTTCAATTGTATATACTACAGTGTATGCTATTTGTTTGACTGTTGTTAATGTTGTTCTTGCGGGGGTGGGGCTCAAATTGTTTCCTTATGTTATATATCCTTCTGTATATAAGTAACTATTAATTGTGAGACACTAATTCCTATCTTTTTTTCCAAACTTTGGTTATGTTACCAGTTTCTAAAAATTGTGTTTCTATGTCTTATCGTGTCAGTTTAGATTTGATTCTATAATAGCAATTTTTAACATGCAAATATCATTTAGACTTCTAGCTACCAATTTTAGATTTCTGTTCTCTACACAATGCTTTACTGACAAACAATTCCATCGACAAAAGCAAAATTAGTTAATAGTACTACCCTTATAATAACGTATTACCTTTTCTGGATTTAATCATCAATCCTATCTTTGTTGCACATTTTGTCCTGAATCTAAAATATGTTAAATCTACAACAAATCACACGCAATGCTTTAAATATTTCGAACCACCTTCATTCATAAAACAAATGTCAACAAACGGGGTTTACATATTGCACAAAAACATGTTAAATTCAACTATGATCATGAGACGCTTTGTTTACACGTTACGTCATAGATGTTATGGTCGTTTTCATTGATTTCCCGTGCTTTTGTACATGTATTGTATGCTAAATTGCTCATTGACCGCTTAAAGCGGTAACGAGTACAATAAAGTTGAGTTGAGTTGAGTTGAGTTGAATAAGTATTGTTGTTAAAATTTCGTAAAATCGTATATTTAGAACTAAATCACGTGATAAAAAGAATCCGACACTCGTTGTCAAACAAACTTGTATACAACTTGTCCAGGTAAAAAAGCCATAGGCTTTCTTACTATTTCTTCTCCTGAACTCGTTTAATTAATGTAATATTAAATGATAACCCGTGTCAGAGCCTCTATCAAACTGCTCTCTTCCGTTTTGTTCCAATTACTTGAATTTATCCTTCTGCGCTTCCATTGTCTTTGTAAATGTTAATGTGGCATCGCTATATTCTGGCCTAACTACATTCAAATGCGATGAAAATGTCACTTAATCCTCGTATATGAGAGACAATTTCAAGTAATAATGTTCTGGGGAAATGTTTACTAATGACCAGTTATTACGAATATGACCACAATATGTAGATTTTTTTTTTTAAATCTAGACAGATTGAATCATACCTACAAGTTCTTGAAAAGTGTCATCGCATCCAGTAATGCAGCTGTTTTGTCATTATTAGTATATTATCAAACGTATTTCATATTGGCAACAAAAGTACATACTTCTCTTAGCTGTATTCCTCCGCGTGTTTTAAATTCTAAAACGTATACTTGGTTATCCCGTAAACCAATTGTTACAAATCAAACTGATCAGGACCGTGGCTTGAACTGGCCAGAAAGTATTTTGCCAAGTTATAGAAACATTGTCATACTGTCATCATAACTATTTTGATAGTGTAGTTACTAACGGACGTTTGTAGAAAAGTAATCTGCTAGGATTGACTGCATGTGCTTAAAACTTGAACATCGATTAAACTAGTTTAGTTACTACAACAGAAAACTGCAGGCTAAATGTGACGGTTCATTTTAAAGTATTCTATGTCTTGCAATGAAGCTTTATTACTAGTCATTCAGCTACATTAAGGCCCAAATAATGAAGCCATACACACCAATTTGAATTTAATCACCGGGTCGCAGCATGTCAAATTGCTCCTATTGGCCTAATTGGCAATAACAGGTTTGACTTTAACACTGCACTTGGGTTAAATGGCGTCTGTTTCTTAAACTATGCAAAGCATTCTATAGTATAGTGTGGCGTGTTAAATGTGATCAAGATAAAAATTGAAAATACTTAAGATCCTTCGTTTGAATATTTTTACCTGTTTCTGAGCTCACGGTATTTAATGTGAAGTATTAGTGAAGTATTAGTGAATGATGATGATGATGATGATGATGATGATGATGATGATGATGATGATGATGATGATGATGATGTTCTGACGGTGGGGGTTTTAGTACCAAAATGTCGCTGGTTATGGTAGTGATGATGGTGGTAGTTGTGTAGTAATGATGGTGGTAGTGGTGGTAGTGATAATGATGCATTGTACAATAACAAGGACATTCATACAAACAATATACTAACTGACAAAGGAATAATATACAATCAGGCTTCCCTAGGCTCTATTTTACATATACACTAGTCTATATGCAGCACGCGCCATTAACTGTGGATCAGTTTGGCAGAGCGACCGCGAGATCGCGTGCCTCAGATAGATCTCGTTTCTGTTCACATCAACATTAATTAGTGTAGTGTAACTTGGGTTCGGTATAAACATCAACATGCCCGGAATTTCAATTGTTTAATGAGAGGTTGAGATCACGCCATTGAGAACCGCCTTGTGGGTATTTATTGACGGGTCCTTTTCGGGATTTAAAGACAGTATTCGAAAGTTTGGTGTTTTTTTTTTCATGCAATATATAAATTATTGTTACCAGAAAAAAGGTCTCTCGAAAAGATGTTTACTGGTGCCCTACAGCTAAGCAAAATGAGGAACATAACATACCACTTACTATTATTGACATGATTTCCCATCTGAGCCACGCTGCACAGTTAGCTACTTTTTAAACTAAGAAAGCCACGTGACCACATACTTTTAAGATCATATTAAATGCTCTAGCATTGATAAGATATTGTTACGTGTATTTGATAAAGGCAAACTGTCATACCAACATTAATGTATGCCTAAGCTGTTTAGATTTATACATTATTACTGGTACAATTAGTAGAATACAAGGTCAAGTTAGGTAGGTTATTACATCGATCGTTTTCAGAACAATGTAAAAATGTATCACGAGCATTTATTGAATGTCCAGAGACCCAGTAACAAGCTCAACCAAGACTCTATCAAAATTTGAAGATCTGATCATAACTGTCGCACCTAGCGTGTTCACAAGATTTTCTTCTAAGATTTGACCGGGTGACCTACTTTTTGATTTACGAACTAATCATAGATTTCTTGCAGAAAACATTCTGGCCAAGTTTTGTTGAGATTGGGTCACAAATGTGACATCTAGCATGTACACGAGGTGATTTGTTTCTAAAATGTGACTTAGTGGCATAGTTTTGACCCCACGTAACCCAGTTACGAATTCATCCAAGACTTTTTGCAGACAAACATTCTGACCAGGTACAGTGAATACTGGATAAAAACTGCAGCCTGTAGAAGGACAAAGGGGTATCAGAAAATCCCACCTTGAGCACGTTGAGCTCAGGTTTGCTAAAAAACTGTACTGGACACGCCGCGGAGCAAGATCAATATGGTTAGGCAATCTGGGCACTTGTTTAACTGGACTAACAATTATCTTTGATGCTGTAGTGTTTTTGTATTCAAGAGATAAAAAGATAGAATTGATTTTACTGCGGTTGGGGTTATTATTATTCGGATTTACAAACAACGCACATGTTTCCAAGTGTTTCCAATTGTTACTAGCATTTTTTTTTCAAAAAGGGTATTTGCATTAATACAACAAGAATACATCGAACTCGATAAGGAAAAGATACTTTTAAATATAAACACAAAAATATTCCGGCAATTAAATATTAAATATAAACAGAGAATTATTCTGGCAAATGAAATAAAATTTTACCAAAAGTTAAGTGAGTGACTATAACAAGAGAGAAAAGGAACAATGTCATGGCCACCAGAGGCATATGTGCAACATGTTACCGCAACAAGATGTCATTGTGATGACCTCTATTACAACAGTTTGGTTTTGAGTATGCCTTTCTGAAGGAATAAAAGGTTAAAGGTGGTGTCCGACAGTTTGCCTGTATCATGTAACGACATATATTCTTTTAAAACTCATGCTTTCTTTCACAAATGTAAGAAAAGACGATTTTTGGCACCACCTCCGTTATGAGACATTTACAAATCGTTAAACAAATCGCTTAACTTTTCATTTTATCCACATGTATAGATAAACACTGATTAAGATGTCTGCTAAAAATAGATATCGAAGTCAGAGCGATGATGATAAAATCTTTTTTTAAAAGAAAGTGGTGCAGTGTTGTTTTTGTTACTTTTAAAAAAGCTAACTGTGCAGCGTGACTCAGATAGAAAAAAACATATTTGTGGTGACGAGTGGAGTGTTATGACACACTTTTTAAATAGATATCTGGCATCAATGAATAGCATTTCGGGGGACCTTTTCCTGGTAAAAACAATTTATTGGCTTGAGAAACAAAACTTGGGTGCAAACGGTCGGATACTACCTTGCAAATCGATGCATTCTATGTAATGTTCCTAAGGCAATGTGCAAGCTGTCTTATGCATATTAATAGATCTCTAGTACTCTGCAGATATTCTTGTTATGATATAATGCTGTCTTTGAACTTAGATTTTTTTATGACTTGGCACATTTTTTCCGTTTGTTACTAAGGTAAAAAAGCAAAGAATCATTTAGCAATACGTGACATGATTAATGCTTAAAACAATCTTACAACTGTGTTGTTTATAAGTAGCAATACTTACACTAACATTCAAGTAACTTGTTTGTTGAGGTTTATCTTACAACAAACAAGGTTTCAGTTATCCAGCGACCTTAAATGTACGTGATGCATTCACTGTGCATAAGATGCCGTGAACAACTAGCAAGATACCACACCCAGTTACATTATTCTGACCCAATTTGAAGTTATTCCACTTTTTAATTATTATAGAAATTTCGAGACTGTATAATCACAAATTAAATTGTATCTTACTGATTGAGATAAACATGAGTGAATATGCTTGAGTACTATCTTAAAACCCGAGAATTTAAATTAAATTCACAATATTTCTTATATAAAATATAAAAAAAATATTTGCCCACTAGCAAGGGAGGTAACTAATGCGTTTCCCTCATCTCGCTAATGGGTTAATGCAAGCTATTAGCTAGACAACAGGATCTGTGACAAACTCCGTGTCAGGCCTGACAGTCTGTCTGTCTGTCTGTCTGTCTTGTCTGTCTGTCTGTCTGTCTGTCTATCTGGCTAGCTGTCAGGATGGCTGGCTGTCTGGCCGTCTGTTCCTTTGTGCCGTCGCCGGCCGGATGTGGATTTTGAACAGCCTTATGAGCCAAAAGGCTCCCTCACACATTTTATGTGTGATTTTGTTAATCAGACAGGTCAGTCATTTCATGAGGGACTGAAAGTGATGGTCGGGCTCTCTTTTGGCGAAGCAATACATGACTTTTAAACCGAGACAATCTTTGATGTATAAAGTTCACTACCAACGCAACGATTATAGCTCTGCAAGATTATTCGGTGAATAAGTTAATACCATACTTTACAAAAACGTGAGGGAAGATACTAAATCAGGTTAGAGCTTTTTAAATATCTCACATGAAGATGGCATAATTATAGATGCTTACATATTATGAAAGATCATTTCACATATCAATGAGGTGGGCGTTCGTCGTACACGTGCGAACTTTTGCTGATCAAGCATTGAAAGCGTTTTAAGTAAGCATCTAGCTAAATTTAAAATAAAAAAATAAGTTAAACTTTGCTGGCCGATTCATCGTCCCCATACTTAATTAAAGGGCAGACATTTTAGGTAATACACCAGTTAGATTATTGAACGCGTAGATTTAAAATCTTGTTAGGACATATTATGTGTTAAAATGCAAACGAAAAATAAACTTGTTTTTTGAGTCTTGGCAAGAATAGCTCAAGCACAATACAGACTTACATACATGATTAAATATTGGTTTAAAATTATACAGAGCAAGAATACTATATACATTTTCATATAAACAATATTTACATTATGTTACTAGCAGATATCGACTAATTGCCCAACCATTATGTTTCCTCTTTGTAAGTCAAGTACATCACCAAGTGTTTAGTTGTTTTGAAGAAAATGAATGTTGCATCAATAGCACCCTTAATCAATAAAAATTCAAATCAAGTTGCATAAAACCATTGATTTCTGCAAATGCTAACTGGCTTTGATAATGTCATGTGGTATACGCTTTGATTTGGTATCGAAACATTTGATTGGTCTATTAGTACAAGAGGTGAACTTATGAAAGGTACGTATTTATGGCGTCACGTGCAAGCAAAGTATGAAATTAAAAATATTGTAAAATAATAAATACAAATGTGTACAATGCAATATTTATGTCACAACAATTTTTCAAACGTAAAATTTAAACAGCAGGCTGCAATATATGCTATAAACCTTACCACTTGCAAAAGGTTAAACTTTACACATTATTTACTAGATCTCTTATTATATAAGCAAGGTGTACACATTTTCTTAACTAATTAACAATACCTACTTCTGAATTTAATTCAAACTTTGCCAGCGTTGGCCAGGAACTTTAGTAACATGGCAGTATTTTACGTCTTAACTCCTGACGTAAGGGACAAATACAAGAACTGAGCGCTACGCACCCTCATACCATTTATAGAACAGAAAACATTTTCTATTTTTCCATTAAACATTTCTGTATCATCTGTTTTCTATTATTATGATATTATTACAGATAGTATTCATTAGCAAATCATTTAAATCTAGTTAGACCATTACAATGTTCAGATTTTAACAAAAACAATTTATGACTCTCTTTCAAAACGTGTTTTAAATGCTCGATGTGTAATCTAGTTTTATAAACATTGTATTGATAATAATTATTTGTATTACCACGGCGTAAGTACTTTATATTTTGCGTGTGGCTCATTTTTAAAGTAAATACGGTTGTTACTGTCTTCTTTTTCATTTAGCTGAACGTTTGACAAAATCATTTCTTATAACATCCCATCTTTTCCACTTGGCTGTGATAGGGGAAGTAGGGTGATAATAGTGAAATAATGTATGGTTTAAAGACATTAGCCACATACGTGTTTGTTTATATTCACGTGGCCAAAAATGCTTTCTTCCGCATTCGGCACAATTGTGAGCATTAATGTAAGCTTCCTGATTAACAGCATAAGCTATGGTAATGAAATTGGCGCAACGGGATTCTAATATATGGTTTGCCTTATAACATCAGAACATAGGGTAAAAAGGTGAAATTTTCAATCAACGAGAACGTCTCAGTATGCTCGAACTTAAGGTAATTCCAGCTATGGATGGGTGTGTTTTCATATATCTGTTTGTTTGTTTGTTTTTTTGGATTTATCCGTTTATCGTCCCATCAACAGTATTTTAGTTATGTGGAGACTGTGTGCACTTGAAGCAGATACAGTTCTGCCTTCACTGTGTATAGCATGCCAAGAACACCAAGCATGATACCACACTCAGTCACATTATCCTGACAACCGTGCCAACCAGTCGTGGAACTACCCTTATATTTGCATGAGCGTTAGCAAGGGAGCTATACTACTTCCACTTTTTATTTACGACTTTGGTATGTCGCGGCCCGAATTGAACCCGGGCCTCCAATACCTGGAGCCGACGCTCTACCGATTGCGCTACAAGGTCCTGTTTCATGTGTCTCTTTCGAAAATGTAAATCGAATCCAACCTTTGTTTATCTCTGAAAATTTATGTATGCATTTTATAACTCCTGTAGGTATTCATTCATTCACAAGTTTATGCAAGATGTTTGTGCAGCTAGACTGTAAGTAACAGTGCAAGTACTAAAACAAAACTCAGTATTACCAATTAGTATGCCATGCCACGCATAACAAACGTAATTTGTCACATACTGTACCTGTAATAAAAAGTTCGAAACCTATTGTCGACATTGTGCTTCTTAACATGCTTTAGGACGATACATTGTGACAGTATCAAGACACTGGGTTGCGAATTACTAACCTAGAACAACACTTTTATGAAGGTCACGTGGCCTACATGCGGACATTTTATCCCAGTATCAATTACCGGATTAAACGCATTACATTAAGTTGGAAAATCTTTTCTTACACTTATACTAAACCAAGCTAATCATATTATTTTTCCTACTTAAATAATTGCTTATAATTTGTATTTTCTTCCTTTTTTGCTCGAAAAAAAGTTAAATGAGACGATATTGAAAGTATTTTGCTGCCTTTATGTTTTGCTAACTCTTTGTTAACTGCCACAATGAAGGCTCTTGAGTGCAAGAAGCGATACGAGTAAATATAAAATGCGTCAATTTGGCATTTATTGTTTTAAACGGACGTAAATGACCAGGTTTAATACGAAGCAGAGATGCGTGTTTATTTACAATCTAGTCTGGAGGTTTTGCTTGATGCAAAAACACATCGAGATACGCAACAAACTATCAGCAAGATTTTAATAGGCAAGTTTTCTTTCATTTCGAATCATTTCGAAGGAATCCGAAGTGTTTTACTTTAAATCGCTTTATATCAAATAATTTGACATCTGCTTAGCCTATGTATATGTATGCTATACAATTTCCGTTTTACCAAGCAAGGAATGTTATTGCCTATGTTTGCCACGATGCCCCAAGTGTTCTCTTGTATTGTTAGTGTTTTGCTGCCTAAATGTTATAACTTTCTACCACCTGCCAAGGGGAAAATGAATGCAGTATCCGCCAGTTGTCTGTTAGCACTTCACAAACCTAATGCAGAGCAGAACAATAGTTCATTATATACCTTGAATATACAGTACCTTATCAGAAATGAAAAATCAAGCCTGGTCAGGAGCTATATGGCATAATGTAAGTTAATATACATGACATTTATATACAGGTTAAAAGTGATGACGTCAACATGAAATGAAAACGACATTATTGCTAACACGCCAATTAAGATAAGACACGTACATTAAAACAAAACTATGTTTATATTATTTTAAAGTAAGTAATTTATCAAATGAGGTGCCAACAAGCGTACAACTTCTAACCAACAAGTGTACAACATCTAATCTATATCTTTCATATTCATCGTGAGTTAGTTATCATTAGTAATTAAGTGCATAATAAAGATGCATTGATAGCATTTATTATATATATATATATATATATATATATATATATATATATATATATATATATATATATATATATATATATATGTCTGTTATATATATTAAGGCACAGGACCAAAATATTCACATGCAAGCCAAATGCAAAAGTATGCAAAATTTGTGATGAGTCATAATACTCATTGCACAAAAAGAGCCTTGGAACGGTCAGTCGCCAATATGGACCGACTAGGGTACTTACATTTAGATTTATTGAATTGAATTCATCATAAATGGTTCCATAAGATAACAAATCACAATTATAAAGCCTGCTGAACTTACTTCATACGCGTTTTTTTTAATCATTCCGGTGAATGTATTTATCAAAATTCACAATACCTGAGAGTTAGTATAACGAAGGCGATGGTCAAATAAATGTACTGGACACAGCGAATGCGCGGAATAACAGAACTTGTCATCTCAAATAGTTTGCCCGAGGTCAAATTACGCTAATGTATTAATGTTTGTAAACAAATAACAGAAATATTTAATGTGTCAACTCGATAGTTTGCAGACTGTCTGGTTCCATCAAAGCCTTTCCGTGTTGATTACTCTAAGGACTCATTATGCAGCGTCAGACATTCCCGGAATCCAAACATCATACCCATGCAATACAATAAAACTGAAAGTGCATTGAATTAATTTAAAGTATAAAATAATTTCATGGTCGTGATATGAACTTACTAACTGTGTTTAGCTTGTGATGCGACATATTCATTTTATTTTGTCCTTCCTTTGTATTTTGAGGGTGGATTGTGGGAAATACAGATATAATAATAATAATAATAATAATAATAATAATAATAATAATAGTAATAATATATTTGGGTTTTACGGCACACCGACATTATAATATTATTAATAATAATCATAATCACAATCATAATCATAATCATCATAAACATAATCATAATAATGATAATAAACTTAGATGTTAATGATTCCATACGTTGCATTTTATATCATGCATATATATTTCATATATTCATTTTAAAAAGTAATTTAGCCTAACACGTTACTTATTGGATACCTTCGGTTGATGTACATGTTCGTCTCAATCAGTAGGAATTCCTTTGCATAACGAAGAAGCAGATATGACTTTCTTGTTGGTATGTCTAATGTAATATACACATTGCACATTAAAATATAACTTTGGATAAATAAACAAAACAGCGTTAAACACATCGTAAAGTGAAAATATGTCTAAATGATCCATACTGGACATCTCTGTTAAATGCAAATTCGCATGATCGAAACCAGATAAATACAGTTAGTTGATCTGTTGTTATAAATGTTTTAAACATTTTGTTTAGATAACAGTTTTAGTTCCTTATTTTATTTCGTCTGTTTCATACAATCTTCACCAGTTTACTGACATTCGTTAATTAGGTTTCTCGTGAACAAGCAATACAAGCTCTAAAACAAATATGCCTGTCGATAGAGGCAAGACGCGTCAACTATGTCCGGACACGCTTCGAATGCTAGGTTTAATATGGTAATCTGTTTAAAGTAGATGTTAATGTCATTATTTTGTATGATGCAGTTATGCATCAAATCGATCTATGAATGAACAGCGCCGCGCAAAAATATCGCTCACTTACTAATGAAGAAGAGGCAAGGATGGGGTGTGCAAGATATTATCAGAATTGTTCCACTTGATATACATTTCCTACGAAGCCGAGAGATTTGCAATTTTTTCAGCTGTAAACAATGTCAGGTTATGACCGAGCACATTCGCATGATCTTCAATTATTTCTGTACATGTACGAAAAGAAAACGTATATTTGTGAAAGTTAATAGCCGAGGTGTGCTAAGATTTTTCAGCTACCATACACGTTTGAAAAGAATGGTGCAATCAGAACTAAGATTCAGATCACTGAGGCGTTGTATAGACGCAACAACTGCCACTCGCGGGAAAGTGACCACCAAGCAAATTTTCTGCGTGTATTTTGGTCGCGATCGATAGCACTTATGAGCAGGTAATTAATTTCAAATGCAATAATATAGAAAGAAGTATAAGTTGAAATTGTTCCTTTTATCTGATGTAAGTGACTGTGATGTTATTTTACCCAATGAATAACATATATTTTAGGAAGATTGCTGATTATTTTAGTTTATATGTTTGAATAAATGAACAAGAACAGTTAATCTGGCAAAACTAATATTGCATAATTGGACGTCAATACCGATCTTTTTTTTCAAAGGACATTCAAAAGTAACTAAGTAATGTATTCTCTTTAATACTTGTACAAGGTTACATATCAACATTGATTTACACTGCAATGTGAGACTATGTTCATTAGATGGTGTATAAAATTCATTACCTTAGTGCGGAAGGTGTTCTTTTCTTCTGCCATACCCGCTAGAAGGGTGTATATTCAGAGACATAAAATACAGGTATCGCATTTTCTTATCTCATATTATCGATTCTTTCTATTGATTTGAATCAAAGAAATGCAAAGCGTGTGTTAGTTTAAATATCTGAGTATATGACAACTGTACAACAACTTGTAATTGCTAACTAATTGCTAATTGCTTAATAAAGCATACACGAAACTAATATAAAAAGCTTTAGTTGCATGTAATTCTCGCAGTTGTGTTCATTGCATGTAACATAAATGTATACTTTATTACAGTTTTCCTAGGTGTTCTAGCTTTAACATGTTTCGTGTATTTTTAATTGTCATTCGTTCTTATCCTTAAAAGTCAAACATTCCATAAATTGAAGGTGAAGACGTGAGTACTTGTCGATAAGTTGTACAATCGACATACTACGCAATATTGTAAAGTGACCAGTTTTTGCACACCTATAATCGGTAACAAGTTAAAACTTACACCGCTTTCAGCGCTTTGATTTCTTTCTTCTGATATATTATTCGATATTATATTCAGGCATTTGGTTCTTTTCGATGTTCAAAAAACGCCAAGAAGGATTTATTTGTATGTTTTTGGTGTCAAGTTCTTATTGTTCTACGCAATAAATGTTGCAATTATCACACTTGATATAATAAACCCTGCCACATGTTTCAGTTTGCTTGTTTTGTCTTCCAAACGAGTTAGCCGTGATCTCACTGAGCTGTAAAAATCCCCTGGAAAGCCTTTCGCTATCCTCGTATAAAAAGGATTAGTTGTGGTTATTTTTCGCAGAAGTGTTCTTACAACTTATCTGTTGTGATGAAGATAGAGATTCGAATTAAAAGAAAGGTGTCAGGGGCGGATCCAGACAATTTTGCTGTTAGTTGGGGGTATTAATCAAGATCCATTCAACTTTATCACAGTAAATACTGGATATACGTACACAGTTAGAGGCCATGAATTCGACCTAAGCAGTCAACAGACAAAATTAACTTTACAAGCGTAGTATTGTTTAAGGTTGCAAGTATGTGTTTTCAAAACCGTACTCTTTTACCTGGTTGGTGGGAGGAGGGGGTGCACCCCTGTATCCACCACTGAAAGGAGGGATTTGAATCTGATTTGAACTATTTAATTCAGATAATTCGTTTACATTCAAGCTTATCATGGTGCCATCGACAGTGATAGAGGATTCGTGCCTGTACCTTAATCGAAATCTTTCATGTATAAGTTGGCAACAACGGAAAATAATGGTGAACACATTGTTGTACCATGTTTCTGCTATTAAACGTGTCTATTGTAAAGGCAGTAAGTGCGTTTCAAACATGACTTCTAATAATCCACATCGAGTTCACGGTAAAGTGCGGTTCACTGGTGTCTTAATCGTGTTCGCTTTCAACATGGGAACGGCTGTAAGAATACTGGTACATACCTGCATAATTAAACCATCTTTTGTCTGTTTTACAAGTAACTGAACTATTAATACAAACACTTATCAGTCTGTTTAAGAACATGCACGAATCATTAAAATGGACGTGTTTTGAAGATTTAATAACATATCTGAATTATCAAATCCGAGATCGTTATGGAGAACATCGTCATTAAAGTATTTTAAAGAGACCTAGCTCAGTGATTATAAAATTCCTGTCCAATTTGCTTATCAGTTAAAATTAAACATTTAACAAAAAGAACAACAACAACAAAACAGGAATGGTTACAATTTTTTCATCATCATACAATTTCTCATAAACAATTTCTGATATATGCTTTTATAAAAAAAAACCCATCTATCCTTACGCCATAAACTAGAAAGCAACAAACAAACACACAGGAATCAGAAAACGATTGCTCATTTAACAAATAATTTTGTATTCTCCCACTTCCCGTACACCTCTTTAATGGTACTTAACACAAAACCTACTAAAAACTTTTCCAATGAAAATGTCTATTAAATGGTAACAAAGTTTGCTTTATTGCTATCCTGGCTCGTGGATTAAAGACTTATGCCAAAGAGCAAAGCAGCATTTGCCGGTTTTCTAAGTATAATAGGTATTGCTTGATGATGGCTGTATTAACTTACACGTGTTTAACAGGCTTATAAAACATGGCAACTTCAGTTCAATAGACACACATAATTACGAAGTCAATAAAATAAAAGTGCTTTACTACTCATATTTAGTATACTTATAATACTAATAATACTGATACTAAAACAACAAATATTACTTTACTTATACTAATATACTAATGGTAATACTAATAATAAATACTTCTACTACTACTACTTCTACCACTACTACTGCTGGTACTACTGCTACTACTACTACTACTACTACTACTAGCGCTGCTGCTGCTGCTGCTGCTACTACTACTACTACTTCTACTACTACTACTACTACTACTACTACTACTACTACTTCTACTACTACTACTACTACTACTACTACTACTACTATATTTTAAAAAGGCAGAACTATACAAACAGGGCAATACTAAAACAACCAAATAATTATTAATATACTAATATTAATAATACTAATACTTAATACTGATACTAATAATAAATACTATTACTACTACTACTACTACTACTACTACTACTACTACTACTACTACTACTACTACTACTACTACTACTACTACTACAAGTACTTCTACTACTACTACTTCTACTGCTATATTTTGAAAAGGCAGAATTTTATGAACAATGCAATAAAAGCACAAAAAATATGTTTTAGTTGTTGTTTCATTTTGTATGATTCGAACTCCAAACCTCTCGAGTTTTGGTACATTCTGGTTTCTGTTTTTATTTAAAATTAAGTCTAGCTCAATGCGGGTTCAGTCGCTTTTGTTGTAGTCAATCTTCTTTGCCACATGCTCTTTTTGAATTTTTTTACACTGATAACATAGTTTATCGAACGTAAGTATGACTTTAAGGTAATAGAACAACATGCTGCGAGCAAGAAACATCGTGTATGCCAGGCCCAATGATCGTCTGTTAGTACTTGACTTTCCTAAAACATAATTAAAGACACCGCATAACAAATTCTATGCAAGTTCGTGGTCCATTTGGGAACAGACAAGGTATTGATCATAACTGTTTCCGGGACTTTGAAGATAATTTGTTGCAGTTTATACTCAACCAAATTAAGCATTTTAGGCGTGTTGAAACAAGTTCAGTACAATATTTTTTATTCAATTATTTCAGGTAGTACGTGTGACCTAAAATTACATGTCGATTGATTCGTGTTTGTAAACTATACAATCATTAAAATCGTATACTCTCGAAAGTTTCCGGTTACGCCGTTTTCTTCAATCTTAACGTCTATGAAAACAGCAGACAAATAGTTCCTCGTAGCAACCCCGCCACCCGCCCCCAAAAGAGCCCGATACTATATGATTGAAAAATATTAAAACTATATAATACAGAATTCAACTGTTTAAGGTACACGCACTGACATATTAGTCCTGTACTTCATATAATCAGAAGAGACCACGACTCACCGTCGTTCGCTTCAGCGTACACTTGCATGTGTCTTTAAAACGTTTTCTTACTTTAACTAGCATTACATAGTATATTGTGATTTTTTTTAGTATTAATTAGATGATTAAGCCATGATTTATTACCAGTAGAATCTCACATTCAATATACACATGATGACATTAAGATACGTTTACAGGTAGCATGCCACTAATTCTATCCCTTTTCATCGCAATATTTTAATATTTCTGCATACAACTTAAAAACGAACCGACAACGGATATATACAATTATTTTAATGCCAGTTTAACTATTGTTAATACATGATTACTGATTTAGGATTCAATATTAATTACTAGTATACACATCTGATCGAAACCTTTTTAGCACAGTTGCATATACTTATCTAATGAACTGCCTAAGTCAAAACTGTCTGGACTTCAAATAGTGATCACCGCCTTCAACATTTGACCCATAAATGCAAGGAATTAATGAAGTGAGTTGGGTTTACAAATCAATCATATCTAACTTATGGATTGTCTGTTAATTCCGAAAGGTTTTGATCAAGAATCAAATAGGTGGTATTGTATTTAACAGCATTTCTATATATTTTGAAAATTGAACATTAGTCTTGAAATTTTAGGGATATATTAATACCAGAAAAATAAGCATAGGTTGATATAAAGACCACACCAACCAATGAATACACTTTAACTGATGGCCCCTGTATCTAAATTATACACATTGTAAATAAAAGCGCGTTTATTGTAAGCAACTGAATAACTTAAGTATACAACATATAATATATGTCTTTAAAAAGCATGGTATACTTTGTTGACAGTATTCTTCTTTACACACTCCGAGGCTATGCTATTTAACGGTATATTAGCTTAAGAACTGGGCTGTGAATTGCAAATCTAACATTACAATATAAAACAAAAGCTAAATAGACAAAACTATTATTTTATTATTTATGAGACACGCTTATTCAATCTCATGTCACATTTGTTAATTTTAATAATATTTTACAAGTTATAGACGTATTCAATGAAGGCTTTGTTTATACATGTCTTTTGCTCAAAGTTTCGTTCACCATATCAATTTATACTTTAAATGCACACGTTACAAGACACACATTACAAAACAAACACGCATCATTTGTGTGAATTGTATCGTTTATGTTCTGTTTTATATCCAAAACACTATATTTGTATTTTTACTTGTATTGTGACAAGTTTGAGTCCAAATCGATTAATGATAACTACAGATATTGAACTTAATCGAACATACCCTTTAAAAGCCGCTAAGAAAAATAAAACCTCTAATATAATGATACTGTAACACCACATTCAATAATTCTAAGCAAGTTATAGCATCGAAGTTTTTCTAAATGAATAAGTAATGGCATCTACGCGTATGAAACATGGATAATAATCGAGATGACGATTAAATAACCTAATTAACAACAACATGTCTGTATAATCTACTTACCTCAAGGTACGTACTTTCGTGGGTATTTATTCAACGCAGTTTAGTGTCAATGTGTCATTATTGGATTTGTGTTATTGTATGAGGTTTATATTCATAAAATATAAACCATGTAATAATTGATTATTACTTCTTAAAAAGGTAAATCCAAAGCACTTTGTTGTTTAGGACGCTTAGAAGTAAAATTTTCTTTTGATTTCCTTAGTCTAACTTAAATCACAACAGTAAATCTTAGACTGCAAAAAAAGGGGAGAGGATTTTACCAAATATTTAATACATTGAATATGCAGACAAACTTGATCCGATCTACATATTTTTATTCATGAGTGGGCACAAAATGTATGCAATATGTTACTGCTGTATTTATTTTACTTTTGTCATAACCTAAATTTTTAGCAAATGATTTTCTTAATGACACACGCTGCTTTCCATTTATTTGTAATAAAGTTAGTTCGATGCTTCTAAATGAAATGTTGTATGGGTTTACGACATGTACCACATACGCGTTTGATTGTCTTCGCTTAGTGAAGAATGCCTACGTCCGCATTCGGCACAAAAGTAAGCTTAATTTAAGCTTCCAGATTTTCAGTTATAGCTATGATAATAAAAATGGCACAGCGGGTTTCAAGTGTATGTATTTCCTTATACCATCAGATAGGTACATTAGCTAAATGGTCCTTAATTGATTGACGAGAACACCCAGTGTGTCCGTTTGCCAAATTTCACTAATTTATGCTAATGATGACTTCGAAACGGTAAGTTTCTCTTTGACATTTATCTCAGGTAAATTAACTGTATAATTAACGATACTCTTGTGTTATTATTCACTCATCACAAGTTTATGCAAGAATTTTATGCAGCTAGACTGTAAGTAACAATGTACTAAAACAAAACTCCCGATAACCAATTAGTACGCAATGCCAGGCATAACAGCAATCGAAACTCCTCGGGTAAGTCCCTCGGATGTATGTGTTGCAATGACACTTACTGAAATCAAGATCGTTTTGTTCGCCGGAAGTAAGAAGATGTAAGACGGCGAAAATGTAGTTCGCACAAAACATAAACATTGCAGTCGTTTGACAGCTGTGTGCCCGGTAAAATTAAATTGGATGATTTAAATTTGAAGCTGCCACAAATTGAAGTTTTACAGGCATCGTGTTGTAGTGAGCTGTCACGCGAGCCGCCATTTTTTTTTTTTTTTTTTTTTGACGTCTGTTTCAAAAGTAGTCCCATTTAGGAAAATGACCGAGGTGATCCGGCTACCTTCATACATCCGAGAGATGAATCGTAAATTATCCGAGGTGTTCCGATTGGCATAACAAATGTTATATGTCTCATACTGTACCTGTACGTGCATGCCGAGCTGTAACCTCCTACCTGTTCATATTAAGAAATATTTTTATAAGATTTGTACAAAATAATTTTATAATTTTATAAGCACATCAATTTCTACCTAAAATTTCAACATATCTTATCTCTTGTGCTTTCTCCTGTATCTGTGTTAAAATCAGGCATTCGTCCCCTGACTGTTTCGTCACATTTGTTTCCTCGCTTACATAATTACTACTGTATGTAGATTATTTTTATACTCATATGTCACCTGTAGTGATTTGAGTAATAAAAGCATAGTTGAGCAGAGTTTGTAATAAAACGTGTGTAATCTATTGTCGACATTGTGCTAGTTAACATGCTTTAGGACGATGCTTTTGTGACAGTGTACTGGTCCAGGCACTAGGATGCGATTTACTGACCTAGTATAACACTTAGCCTTAATGCGTGACATCTTATTCAAACAGTGATTGCCGGATTTAAAAGGCTTTAATGTAAATTGTAAAAATAAACCTTTTGATCCACCCATTTAAAACTTAGATTAAATAAAATACGCTATCATGCTAAATTTAGTCGGTCACGTTGATATCACTTGAATGCTAGAACAGTAAGCGTAAATATAAGATGTGACGATTTAGCATTTATTATTCTAAACGGAAGTAAATATTTTGTTTCAAAACAAAAAAGAAATGCACGTATGTATCTTTAACATCTAGTCAAGCTTTGATTGGTGGAAATTCACAACGAAATAAACGACCCAGTTGCAGAAAGTCTTAACGGGCAACTGTTGTTTGTTTTTTTTGTTTGTTTTTATAACATGACTATTTCTTAATTAACAATTTTGCTGGTGCTGTTTTAATTTAACTGATCTCCCATTCTGAAATTTTCATTTGCTGAGGTTTTTATCCTGTGTACATATTATACTTACTTTAATAACTAATACTGTTGTTATGTAGGTTTTAACGTGCATTATTTTTCTCAGTTATTTACTCCACAGGCAGGTACTTGCTGTTTGTGTTCTTACTTTAATGCCGACTGACAGTTTAAAGGCGATCACTGTTGGTTTTTCTCTATCTTGAGCGGTAATGTCTCGACTCAGTGTTTTTCGCACCTGAACATTAATTTGCGTGTGATTTTGTCAAGTTGTAGTTTAAATTTGAACAAAACGAATCATTTCACAGGAATCTGAAGCGTTTTATTTTAAAATGCATTTAACCAAGCAATTTGGCACCTACTTATCTGTTGCTGATTGTTGCATATGCTATCAACCTTCTGTTTTACCAAGAAATATGTTTCGGTCTATGACTGCCACGATGCCAAAAATGTACATTAGTGTTTTGCTAGCTTATGGTTATATCTGCCTGCTAGATGCCAGTGAGAAACATCTTGAATGCTACATCCACTAATTGTCTGTTAGCACTTGACAGTCATATTTCAGAACAAACGGAACAGAGCATATGTTTATTATTAGACTTAAACATAGACATCCTCGTCAGAAATGAACGAATCAAGCTTAGTCAGTTGCAATCAAAAATAAGGTTATTTAATATTTATGGCAAGTGTGTGCAAGTGACTGGGAAGAAGTTAACATGAAATAAATATTACATTGTTTTTAGCGGAAGTATAAGTATACCTTACACGTACATTATAACAAAACGATTTTCATGTTATTGCAGTATCAGTTATTTGTCTAATAAAGCACAAACAAGTCAAGTGTAATAGAGAATATTTGTTGCTTTCTGAATATGATTGTATTTTATTTCACGCGTGGTCATAGAACAATATATTTTAACGAGTGAAAATGTATTTCTTCCTAGGCAGAGTTATCTTTCGTTTACTATTCGTCTCTGATACAATGAGCCGACAGTGTGGACAGTTGTGCTATTTAACACACCAAAACATGTTTATATGGTCTCGAGTTTATGAATTAAACTTGAAAACCCATTTGTAGTTTAATTTAAGGGTTGTCAACATGCTAACTAGAGGAAATCTATGCAACACAAGCAAATTTTGAAAATACTTATTTTGGTATGATACAAGCACAGGAACTACTGACCTTTTGATGCATGATGGTTTTATTTAGATTAAAGTCTAGCTCAGTAAAGAAGAGACGCTATTATATTTTCGACATTCTTCTGTGCTACACATGCCTTGTCCTTGACCTGTTTTATACTGATTCCATTTTTTCCAGGTAGTAAGAAAGAATGATTTAAAAATTATATCTCTCTGCAAGCTGCCAGCAGGAAACAGCTTGTATGCCAAGCCTTAAGATCGTTTATTAGTACTTGACAATCCTATAACATCATTACAGACACAGCATCACCAGGTCCATGCAGGTGCGTGGTTCTTTCAGAGACACATAATGTATTGATTATTATAATTCACGAGATGTTGGAGTTAATGTGGTGAAGGTGATTCACAACAAATTAAGCGTAATGGACTCGATATAGCAAGTTCAAATAAAAATCCACACAGTCACAGCTGAAGTTACTAGTCGATTTATTCGAATATTTAAGTCGTTATTGTCGGAAGTTTCCGGTTTCGCATTTTAATAAAATCTTATCTACGACTATGCTGACTGCAGATAAATTGGCTTTGTCATTTTTTTCTTAATTCAAAAAGTTAATTTCATTTACTATTAGCGTTTTTCTTTTTGTTTTTGTAGGTCTTCTAATCGAAATAATACCTATCTGTCTTCTAAACAATATGTGGACATTATTTTTCAATGACGTCACTACTTTCATCATAACTTGTCAAACAAAACGTCAGCGCTTAGACACTTTTTCAAATGGATCAGTTTTCTTTTCATTGCTTGCATTCGAGAAACCCATAAGGAAGTGCGAGGTTAGAGCTCTGTAAAACCGGTTTAAGCACCCCAGTCGGTCCATATTGCCGACTGACTGTTCCAAGGCGGTAACTGTCGGGTTTGCTCTTATTGTTAAATGACTCATCACAGATTTGTTCTCACTTTTACATTTGGCGTACATGTAAATACCTTGGTCCTGTGTCTTTTCAATTTTTGAATATGTTGCAATGCTCATAGGACTTTGTTTTATATATTCTAATTGAAGAAAATTTCCAAAGGGGTATCCGATAGTACCGCCTAACACGCCCCCACCCCTTCCTCTCTCCCTTTTCTCTCCCATCGCCCGAAATAAAAGTTAAGCCGGTTCTTTAAATATTCAAACATTTCCACCAGTGCTTAAGGTACAGTCACTGCAATATTGTACCTCATGTTGATGACTATGCAAAAAAGACTAAACACCTGTTTTGCAGCTGTGGGTTGGAGATTCGAGTCCCCGTAAATCGATTTTTACTTTTATTTTGTTAAAAAAAAATGCTGTACATTATTTGTCTCTTTCTAATAGACATTTATTGGAAAAAATCCTCCTTAATTAAAAAAAATGCACTGGGCAAAATAAAAAAAGGTAAAATAAATAATAACATTCTTATTGAAAAAAAAATCAAAAGGGTATCCGAAAGTACCGCCTAACAAGCCCCCACCCCTCCCTCTTTCCCTTTTCTAAGCCGGTTCTTTAAATATTCCAACATTTCCAACAGTGCTTAAGGTACAGTCACTGCAATATTGTACCTCATGTTGATGTGTTTGCTCAGAGACCGAAACACCTGTTTAGCAGCTGTTGGTTGGAGATTCGAGTCCCGTAAATCGATTTTTACTTTCATTTTGTTAAAAAATGCAGTACATTATCTGTCTCGTTATTATAGACATTTATTGGAGAAAAAAAATCCTGCTTATTTTTAATAAAAAAATATTACACTGGGCAAAATAAAAAAGGTAAAATAAATAATAATAAAATAAATAATAATGCATCGACAATAGGTAAATATATTTGACAAATTATTTGTTGGAAACCATATTCACTATAAAAAAAAATTTCTTAATGAGAATAAGATATTAACAGTATCTTTTTTTGAGATAACCTTTAATTTCTTGCTTGTTTTTAATGTCCTAAAAGACAAAACCAAGACTTTAAATAGACAGAATGAATATTGTAGGGAATACTATACAACAATATTGTGGATCATCCATAGATGTAGTGCGCCGACAGTGTAGGCCCGAAACTCTTATAGTTAATACTCGACCCTAATAAGGTCATTAGTGATGGGGAAACAAGGCAGCACTTTAAAGAAACCATCACGAGTATCTTGTAAAACAAAATTATTTTTTTTAAACGCGAAAACGAGAATTTACTCGTTTTGCATTATTTTCTTTCATTGCTATATTTCTGTTAAATTAAATATTTATTTATTTCATATCTTTAACCCTTCAAGAAACTTTCAGAATTTCCTTTAATTTGGAAACGGACCGATAATTTTGCATAGGCTCATAATTTTGTATCTTGTCGCGAACCTTTCAAATATTCGGTATACTAGTATTAGATATTAAAAATAACAAAGTAATGACTTTTAAAATGTTTTCAAGTGATGGTCCGCATGTTTTGTAGCCTCGTTTGGATATTTATTCAAGTGTATTTCAAGCCATCAATTCAACGTTTGTAATGGGACAATAAAACGAGTCAGTTCTCCTGCCAAAAACCCAGCGATGTTTGCATGAGGCGCATTTTTCAGCACAATAACATGAGCCCTGGATAATAAACCTTCCATCAAGCCACATAATAGCAGTCATTTGGACTACATGCAGATGTTAGTTATTGCCCTGCAAAAGAACGAATACCAAATTTAACTGCTTTCAGCAACAGGAAGCGATTAAACATTTTGTTTCCAGTAATATTAAGTCTATTTAGTCTAGGAATACTTGTCTGTACTTTTATGATGACATGTAGTGCATACGTTCGTTTATTTTTTAAAGATATTCATTTTATGCTAAAAGTGTATTCACGTGTTCGTAGCGATTTGCTGTCGTAAGATTGTAACTGTCTGGTGGCTGCCAGAAGGCAACAACTTTTTTGGCCAAAGAAAGCACCAACCGTCAAACACAGCTTTCCCGTTCATTATAGTTTGCTAATTAGGTCATAGAGATGTAGAGTTAATAAACAATAGATTTGTTTTCGCGTTTCTTTGATTCTTCGAGAATTAATTTAATCTTAATTATTCTGGGCGCATATCCCCGGTTAATAGTGTGCCTATAAAAAAAACTCGTATGCTGTTTCTTTATTATAGGTTAATGTAAATAATTTGGCAGGTACGAAACTTCGTTGTTTTTCGTTTAATAATAATGCAGAAACTAAAATAAAACCCCATTGTTTATAAACCACCGCATACCGATAGTAATGTGTCTCATATTGTTGTACATAATAAAATGCATGGTTTGCATTGTCGTTACATGCTTCTGTGCATACTCGGGGATAATATCTAGTCAACCAATTAAACTGCAAAGCTATTCGTTTACGTAAAATCCGTGTTTGTGCATTTAATGAGAGTAGTAAAGAAATAGATAAACTAATCACGTTCAACAATCTATCCCGAGTGAACATGTTACATTTGAACTCTGAATGTAACATGCAGGAACTAGGTTTTAAACGGGAAATTAAAAATGAATTTTATATATTTTTAAAAATTAATTCACATACATAAAATATATAAAATATGTTTAACCGGTATTCTTACTCGTGGCTACTCTACCCGTGGCAATTACTGATTATTCGGTGATTCAAAAATAAACAGAGAAAAACTAATATTTTCTAAACATGTTGATCCATAGATTAATAAATCAGTGTATTCGCAATAGCATATCTCATACCTTCAATGCTGGTTAAATTCAACTTATTTAAATGTTTTCTTTTTTTGTCTTTAAAATTTGTTTTATTGTCTAGAAAAAATCTGTTAACTAATGTTCATAATACGTTAGCTTTCTTTCGACCAAGTATACATCTCTCCCGATAAAGTCAAGAAGGCCAAACACTTACCATAGAAGTATAAAGGACTAATTAACATGTCCCTAATGGACAATGAAACTTTGCCTTTTATGACCATTTTAACAATTTAATTAGATCAAAAGGCCTTAAAAAGTATAAATATTGATCGTTCTTTTCTATCACCTCAGTTTTTACCAGCAAAAACAAGAGATTATATTATGTCAAAATGTACGACTACACCTATGTCAGATTTCCCCCAGCGCACAACCGGCCTCATGATTTCAAGGCATCGAAAAGCGATCTCGGAACCGCTTGCAAAATCAATTCTCGACTGAAGTGCAGCTTAGATTTGAGAATGTTCTCAATTCATTTGAGCTGAGAATATGACATTTGAGGCAAAATTGAGGTTGAGACAAATACTGAGAAATGTTAGCAAGCGGGACCGAGAACACAATCGTACGGTACACAACTTTGACAGAGATTAGGTGAGTGCTTTTGTTAAAGATCTAAACCAATTTCTGAGCTGTCCGTCCCGTATTTGCATAATGTTCTGTTGATTATTGTGACCATCAGGGAAAGTGTGAACACATGCTTTATAGACACGTATGACATGGATGTTGTTATCCAAGATGATTTTACATTTTTAGGCCATAAGAGCGTTATAAAAGCGGGATAACGCTTGATTAGTGATTGGTGCTATCTAGATGTCAGACGTCGTGACTGCTTTGAAGTGCGAGTAAAAGTAAACTTGGTCCCCGAACATGTAAAAACAACAACACAAACTAAAATCCCTGGCGGTCGGCAGGCATCCAGCCGAGTGTCCTTAGAATGGTTAAATTACTCGGTGCATTACATCTATCTCTGTCACAGACTCAGAGTACCATACAATGTCCGTGCATTACATTTACTTCTATCATAGACTCGGAGTACCCTACAATGCCGGTGCATTACATCTACCTCTATCACAGACTCGGAGTACCCTACAATGTCGGTGCATTAAATCTACCTCTATCACAAACTCGGAGTACCATCCAATGTTCGTGCATTGCCTCTTTCTCTATCACAGACTCAGATTGCCATACAATGTTTGTGCATTATCTCTTTCTTCACACAGACTCAGAGTGCCATACAATGTCCGTGCATTACCTCTTCGTCTGTCACACCCTACTTACATCTATCTCTATCACAGACTCGGGAGTACAATTACATCTATCTCTATCACAGACTCGGGAGTACCCTACTTACATCTATCTTTATCACAGACTCGGGATTACCCTACTTACATCTGTCTCTATCACAGACTCGGGATTACCCTACTTACATCTGTCTCTATCACAGACTCGGGAGTACCCTACTTACATCTGTCTCTATCACAGACTCGGATGTACCCTACTTACATCTATCTCTATCACAGACTCGGGAGTACCCTACTTACAACTGTCTCTATCACAGACTCGGGAGTACCCTACTTACATCTATCTCTATCACAGACTCGGGAGTACCCTACTTACATCTATCTCTATCACAGACTCGGGAGTACCCTACTTACATCTATCTCTATCACAGACTCGGGATTACCCTACTTACATCTGTCTCTATCACAGACTCGGGATTACCCTACTTACATCTATCTCTATCACAGACTCGGGAGTACCCTACTTACAACTGTCTCTATCACAGACTCGGGAGTACCCTACTTACATCTGTCTCTATCACAGACTCGGGAGTACCCTACTTACATCTATCTCTATCACAGACTCGGGAGTACCCTACTTACAACTGTCTCTATCACAGACTCGGAGTACTTTAGGTCACGATGTTCAATATGACGTCAGGCTTAACGACAGCTAGGAAATTGAAAATACATGTAGAAGTTTACAGTTGCTCACTAAACTTGCGAAATACAATTGTCTAAAGGTGAATTATTTTCATATCGTTAAATTAAATAAGTTCTCTTGTTTAAATTGGCCCTTTTAATCTGTATGCGTCTTTTTAAAAAATAATGTCTTTTTGCTTACATCCATATGCTTTTCTGCCTCACATTACAGGTGGTATTCGACAGTTTGCCTACATCAAATACATGTCACAGCATGTTACCACTGCTTTGGGATATATGGACATAGTTTCTGCTAACTCATTCTTAAGTCAAGTTAAACGATTTTGAACACTTTCTAAGTTATAAGATAGTACAAATCGGGGAAAATATAAATAATGATATTGAGCTCTTTCTAAAATAGATAGCGAATTAAGAGAGTTTTACCCGGAAACCTATGTAACGTGACGTCAAAGGTAAATAAATCTCAAAAGTTATTTTAGCTTTAAAATAGCTCTCTCTATCTGTGCAGAAAGGCTCGGATAGGAAATACAGGGTGTCGCAAATGTAAGGTTACACATAAAAAGCTTCATAACTTTGCTTATTTTTAACCGATTTTCTTCAGAAAACTATCATTTGAAGCACAATTCAATGAAATAATGTTCCCGTAGTTTGAGACGTTGTGCGTGAGCAAAAATGACTTCATTATTGACGTCAATTGTATCTTATCAAAATGGCGTCTCGGCTTACCTATGCGTCACGCACGTTTGTGGTAAAAGCGTATTATGAATCAAAATCTCCAATATTTGTGCAAAGAAAATTTCAACATGAATTTTAAAAAGATGCACCAAGCAGAAAACACATCTACTCAATCCTACAGAAGTTTTAAAGATCGGGGGCAGTTTTCGATGAACACAAAAGAGGGAGACCGAAAAAGTCACGCAGCGCGGAAAACATCTCAGCTTTGAATGAGACTTTTATTGACCGTCCAGCAAAGTCGAATAGAAAAGCTTCATCGGAACAAGAATTGTCGAAATCGTCAGTACACAGAATGTTGAAATTTGATTTGAAATTATTTCCATATAAGGTTACAAATAAGATTACAAAATACAAATTAAGCAATCGCTATTGTTTGGAGATCAAGTTGAACGCTTAGACTTTCTCAGTGGGCGTCCAGAAAACTTGAAGGAAGATCTAACGCATTTTCAAACGTATGGTTCTCCGATGAATGCCATTTCCTACTATCCTGCTACGTGAAAAAACAAAACATGCGTTGATGGTCTTCTGAACAGATATGTGAATTTACCGAGCGCCCCCTGTATAGTGAGAATGTTACCATATGGTGTGCGATGTCGTCTTTGGGAATCATAGGGCCGTATGTTGTCACCGACACCGTAAACAGTGAGCGTTACCTGTCTCTGCCGAGGCCAAAATTGATGACTGCGCTTCAAAGACTTGGGTGCATCATAAATGAACATTGATTCATGCAAGATGGAGCTACGCCCCACACCGCGAATGTTGTGCTTGACTTTCTTTTTGAAAACTTCGGCGAACATGTGCTGTCAAGGAAATACCCCGAGAAGGAGTGTGTCGTTACATGGCCAGTGCACAGCCCAGACTTGAACCCAATAAATTATTTTCTGTGGGGTCATTTTAAGTCTAAAGTGTATTGCCTGAAGCCGGTAAATGTTGCACCTAGGAAGATCTTAAATGACACAATTGCGCAGCAGTTATGAAAACTTTAGCGTGTGAGTAAACGAGGGAAAGCGACAGAAGGTACTTTACCTGGAGAACGTTATTAACTATTAAGATGACGTCAGTAACGAAAACAGATGTGTTTTATTTATCGTACATAAAAAAGTAAATTGTATGAGATTTCCATCAAAGTTCTTTTATTTTATTTCTACACATAACCTTCTGTACAGCAAACGATGGGGCAAACATACAATTAATATATTAGCCAAGGTATGAGAGTTTATAAATGTTACCTTACTTTTGGGACACCCTGTACCTGTTTGCAACGATGAGCTAGAATTTATGTTTAACTGTTTACACAGATAAGTGCATCAACAGTATTTTGCAGGACCTTCTTGGGTAACAAAGACGTATTTGGTTACTTGAAAATTCATGTTTTTGCCATTTTGGGTGAGTGTCATAAAAGTCGATAAGAGTCTTCTTTTTTCAAAACTTGAGGATGAAAGTTTTTCCTAAGTTGCCAATTACCTTTACAATGTTTAGGAATAAAATTTATTTCCACATTTCTATAAATTGAAAATCACTCTATTACACTTGCTCTACCTTAATTGTCATTGGAATGTTTTGTCCAAATTGTCGGATACGACTTTTATGTTACTGAAGGTATTTGTATAGAATTTGATTCAAGTAAAGAGAAGAAATAAGATTAACACAAAATATATTTACTTTTAACTTCATGTATACAATTGACATGAATCTTCAAGAACATATAAGACCGTGTTATCTCTATTAAGTCAAGAATCTTGACATTAATGGCCATGACCCAGCTGCCGAAATATGAGGGGGTAGTAACGAATGATAATTTTACGTATGTGGATGGTTTGAATTAACGAAGTTTGTCATTTAACTTGTGTTTAGAGAATGTGTCGAATCAAAGCTCTCTTTTATTAATCCATTCAATACTTTCCATATGATTTTGCATTTTAACTTAAGTAAGGTCTAAAATAAACGCTCATACATGCTACATGATTAGACCAAAATAAACTGAGTTTAAAATAAACTACTATCTCTGATCTGAATCTAAAAGACCAGAGTGCGCCATTTCTCCCCGAACGCGTGCGGTAGCTTTAGACTGCCCATTTCACCACTTTCCTCTTGTCAATGAGTAGGATTCATACGCATTGTTCATTCATAAATCTGCTTTTCTTGTACATGTATATCTGAATTTAGTGAACTTCCAGTTTAAACACAATACTATTAATGTTATCACTTGATGAATGCATGAGTGCAGGAAAACAATCGATGCGCTCCTTATACATAACATAGCTGTTCTGTACACACACTACTTCTTCCCAGGCATGAACAACTGACCGCGAGTAGTCAAGATCATGCTGGGTCAATCCTGCGCGCTTCCGAAATCCAGCTTTTTCATCACAGTTGACAGAGTTGTAAGTGACACCGCCTAAAAATGAATACCTTTGGTTGTAATTACTAATTGTATAAGAACCTATCTACATTGCATAAACATGGGAGCCATGGTAGAATTTTATCGCTTTCCCGAGGACCATGGTTTACAAAGTTCTGTGAATGTGTATGAATCCGTCTAAACAAACTTGTATCGAGTTGTAGACTGTTAATCAGCCATCATCTTCAGCTAAGAGTTCGCCGTCATAGGGCGTTTTCGGTGCTTATCCAGGTACATCCTCTGGCGAGGGGACCATAGCCTCACTGTGCGATGGCTAATTGCTTCCAGCTTTTCTACTCTCGTCGTAGCCACAGCCAGCTGGACGCACACTCGGCAGCCTGACTCAGTCTCTGGATCGTCTTACGTTTTTCCTTGCCAGCAGTCCCGACCGCCATCATCAGTCTGCACGCCGATTTGGAACAGGAGCCTCTCACGCCTGTTTCAATGGGGAATAGCCATGCACGCCAGCCTGGTTGTCTACATTCATCCAGAAACGCTGTATACTTTGCCTCATTCCTTTATAGACTAGCTCACATCTGGACTCCCAAGGAACTGACAGGTCAATGACAATGAGCTTCTTCCCTTTTTCGGACCACTAAACGCTTTCGGGTATCAACCAGGTTTGAAAAATACTTGCAAATATCAATTTCTTCCCCAAGTACACGCTCATATTTCATCTGGTGGTGCCATCTAGGATGGATGCTTTCTGTGTATGCTGTGACTTAAAATTTTCATCTGGCTTCACAAATTTGATGTGGTCTCGTTGAGGGTTACTTGTGTGCATTTTCTACCTTTCACCATCTAACCAATCAGCCACTTCTCTGAGAACAGTCATGTCACCACCGGTATCATCCCTGTGTCAGTTGGTCCCCAAAGGCAGAGGATGGCAGGGGATGGCAACAGATCATGAGCCGACCTGAGTAGGAAGGAAAGTCTAAGAGGCTCATACTTCCAGATGTCCTCCCAGGTCAACTTCATGTCTATGGTGTAGCACATGATCCGTCGGGCTCCCATTTCCACCGCTCTGGCTTGTCTTGTATTCTCCTCTGCCCTCCGCGACTCTGGTTGGATCATGGCTCGCCTCACTTTCTGGTCTGCCTGGCGCCACTGCCTCTCGGATAAGCGCATCCGGCGAGTCTCTCCGAGTCAACACTAGTCTAGTTTTTGCTCTCTTGAATTCCTCTACCGGAAATTAGAAGATTGAAGCTTGGTGCTATTTCCATATAGTCCTATACTGGTGAAACTTGGTGGAACTCGTTATTGACCAGATTAGTCTTAACACGTAGGCGTGTGGTAAAGCCAGGCTTTGAGTCTCCCTGCGAGTCTGCTACATTCGATCTTTTTCAAGCTGTCTTCTACCTGGTTCTCAATCTTCCTGACACTGTCCTTCTTCTGTAAACTTGAGTCATACCACTTTGGACTTATACTTTTCACAATGATTGGAATTTCATCATCGTTTACGCAGGAGTACAAATTTATCTGTTACCTTGCCCTTCTGTGTGATGAGCTATCTGCCTTTTACAGCCTTTAACTCCATTCTGGCTCATGTAGCAACAGCTGTCAGAGCTGTCAGCATCCATCTAGCCTATACGTGAGATGAGGTGGTCAATGTGAGGTCATCTATGAAGCCTCGGCTAGATGGGAGGTACATCCCTGAGTCTGCCTTTGGTCGGCGGTATGCTCGGTGGACTGCATTGATCAGTAGATCCATCTCCATCTCCAGTCTGTCAGCTGGTAACCAACACAAAACTGGAGCTTGATCCCATCCTAGTAGCTGGTGATGCTTTCCCTAATATGTAATATGTAAAGTCTTGGGGATGTGTAAATTAGCTGGTGAGGAATGGATCCATGAGCATTGGTTAGGTCGAGCCAGACTGCTTTGGCACCACGTCTCAGCTGCGTGATTTCACTTGTATGTTCTAAACAGCCAAAGATACCGGGAACTCTTCCTTTCTGGACAGAAGTGTGGATGTACGCATTGGGGTGATGATGTAAGTCTTCTGGCTAGTCCTACAAAGAATATCTTCCCTTCACCAGTTCAGTAATGAAATGTTCCGGAACTGATCAATCTTTGCAGAGCTCCTTTCCTCCAAACCACCATATAAAGCCTCCATTCCTGCTTGGGCAGGACTGGGCACATCTTGTACACTTGAACCCACCCTTGCCTTTTTACGACGTCCTTCTCCTCATCCAGTGTAGGTTGTTTGTTTTATTTATTGGGTTTATCGTCCCACCAACAGTATGTTAATTATCTGGAGACGGTGTCTCCTTAAGGACAGTTATAGTGCTGCCTTCACTGTGTATAGCATGCCGTGAACAGCTGGTATAACACCCAGTCAACTTACATGTAACTGCCCTTATATTTGCCACTACCACTAAATGTAGTATTTAGGGTGTTCACAGGGTTTTCCTTTTTGAACCCACATGCACTAGTTACAAGATTAAATGCAGACAAACATTCTGATGAAGTTTGTGAAGATTTTATCAAAGCTGTAACCTCTATAGTCGTAATAAGCAAATTGTTGACATGGTGTGTCCAACGAGGTATCAGAAAAAGCTTACCTTGAGCTCATTGTGCTCAGGTGAGTTTAGCTCAGGTGTGTTTAAATGGCCACCTTTGATTTGTTTAAGGACATGTATAAATATTTAAAACCAGCCATTTTTGTGCTGTATACACGGTAATTGACAAATTCTGTGTTCAACTTGCTTCGTAATTTAGTCAGGAACAAGTGAGACACACTACAATTCAACACAAAGCCTTGAATATATATTATATCTTTATTTTTAGACAATTTGTTTTAAATCATGAAGCAAAATGCTCTATAAGTAACAAACATAAATTAAAAGAAAAAATGTTTAATGAAAACAATTGCAGTTGGACAATACAGAAAAGATACACATTTTTACAAACCATCATTATAACACATAAAATATTATTTTAGCTATGCTTACTCCATAACACTAGACTGCAACAAACAAACACAGCTTCAAGACATGATTGCACAGTTTATGAAATACAACTTAGTTGTGTTCACATTAGCTCAAAACTCCAGTTTAAAAATAGTCTTTATTTACAATTAACACAAAGCATTATAGTCACTTTTTTAATGATACCTGTGTTAAAATGAAAACAAAACACGTTTTATTGCTATTCTGGCTGTTAAATGTATGGTTAAAGACAAGTAACAAGCAGTCTCGAAAATGCAAGAGCTAACGAATGTTCCATAAATAAGTACTTGTTTTCAATAAGTTTAATGTGTTTGGGGGTTCACAGTCTGTCTTCACTTATTTCTGTTATGTAAATAAGGAGATTATCTGAAGCAGATACGATACTGCATTGTTATAGCATACCATGAATGCCTGATATATGAAAGCAGCATCTAGGTAAGCTAAAAGTGTGAAAAATTTCCTTAATTAACAACAAATGTTGGGTATGATTTTTAGAACAATTATGATTTTTCTCAGCATGTGGTGAACATGAGGTGAAACAAATGTTATATGTTTAACATTGAATCAACAATAAGAAATTTTTTTATTATGCCATATCCATTTTGTAACAAAAACCCAATAAATGTTACGCATATTACCTAACTTAAACTTAATGGCTTTTCAAAACCAGGGGTGCATTTCACCATAAATCTTATGCTTGATTGCTAAACATTCTTAAGTTTCGGTGATAAAGAAGCAGGTAAATTGCATACAATAATGATCCATGATTATGGTATAAAATTGGTATGGAACATAAAAATAATTATCTCCTTACACTTTCTGCACATGCACACTTGTCAATATCTCAGTACATAATATAATTTCATATCATTTTATATTTTTACACATATTGGCAAACACAATATATTTGCTGGAAAGTTACATATTTTTTTATAAATAAAAATACAATAAACATAACAAGCATTAGATATTAGTATTATTATAAAATCATGAATACAAGGCATGCACTAACTTACACAGGAGTAGTATACATGTTATGAAAACCTCCATTGAAAGAGAACTCTACTTTAATGTTTATCCAACACACTGTCAATATTTTGAGGTAACAAATGCATTATGAGCTTAAGTGCCTATTCATAGTTCTGATGCCCCTGTAAATTTTTCTAATGTTTATAATTTTTAATAATGTTTTGTGTGATAGTAGTTCATTTCGTGAAAAAATACTGATTTTCAGGGTACTTTGGCATTATTTGCGTTCAAAAGTACCATTCAAGTACCAATGAATTTAATAGAACTTTAATCTTTCTTTCATAAATGTCCATCTATGGATCATAAAAACATTAGTTAAGTAAAGAATCTATATTTAACTAATTATTATACTGGTGTCTAGTATTACATAATTAGATTTTGCTGAGAGAAGAAAAAAAAAGAGAGCAAAAAGTGTCTTTTTAGGTGGCCAAGCTTAATTAAAACATGCATTAAAATTAATCGAAATTACAAAGTCATGTTCCTGAGCCCATTACAGGTATCCTTCCTTACTATTCAAGTAAAGAACTGCTTCAAGTACTGATAACCCTTACTTCAGCCATCAGTATATAACAGCTTCATTATAAAATGGTGAAAAATTAATGGCATTAACAAATTTGACATTAAAATACTCTTTAAAGGAACTCAGCTGTGTATATTAACTCAAAGAACAACCATAGAAATGAACATTTATATCTTAATTTTACCAGTTACAACCCTTTTAACTCTTAAAACATTATAAATATCTTGTAAATGTGGGATATCCAGAATAAAACTAATAAATAAGGCATTTAATTACAAACAGAATTTTAAAAATTCTACTTAACATTTCCAAACAATTTTTGGTGGTATTAAAATCATATAAAATAGCACTTCCTGCAACTGAACGAAGCAAAACTATCATGGCAAGAAATCATAAATTAATAAGCAGATAATTCTGGCCAGTTACCTACAATGTTAACTATAGGAAATGTTAATGAAATCCAAGGTTAAATTGTTCCCCAAGATGTAACTTAAGTCTTTATATTAAATAGTTGAGACACATCTACCATAATGAATCTGCAGATCAGCTGGTCTCAAATGTTCAGTTAATGTGCCTTTTATGTTCTCTCAAGATGGCTTCTGTCAGTTTTCACAAGATTTCACAACAGCCCCCTCCTGAACTGGCCCTTCCGGTGGCTACCTTAACCTGGAAGAGATTTGAAAAATGTTAATATTTCACACAAAAAATGTATAATAATAAAAAGAAACAATCATGGGCTTTCAAGGCAATACCATTTTGTCATTGTGTCCTGTATTTACTTCTTGATTTTATTTCATCATATACAGGAATACTTAAAATAGGTTAGTTTTAAATTAGTAAAATGCTTTGGAGACAATAATATTTATTCTTATTATTCCTAAACCTGTGAAATATAAATGGTCAACAATGACTGATACTAAACAAATTTGGGGACACCATTAATAGAGAAGACCTCTAGAATCTCCTTCTGAACCCAAACCATGGACAGGTACAAGAGGAGGCTGCTACATATATGTGTGTGACCCTTAAACATGGAAACACCATGTTCAATGGCTGATGATGGTATTATAATGATAATACAAATATATACATATATATAATTGTAAAAGGTATGTTTAAACTAAACACAAAGACTTACTGCTTCCACAAAGCAATTTTCAACATGCAGTTTCTTCAAGGCCCCACACTCCACGTAACCCTTGGCCTTGATCTGTCTGCATAAAGTTTGAGCCTGCTTCTTTGTGACCAGGTTCTTCGCATCATGACCCTTTCGCAAGTCTGTAAAAGGATTTTATTATTTTGCTTTTTAAATCAAAGAAGAAATGGCCATCCTGATAACAGTCCACAATATCTATCTCCAAATTGCTTCAATTTCCAGCTAAATATATATTGCATCAGTCCTGACCTTTTCTCTTCTCTAAGTTTTCATCTCTTCTATGTCAAATATTATAGATACCCCTATTTCTTAATTTGGGCTATATCGAAATTAAAAACTGGTCACATGCTATACATTACAATATATTACTGTTTGGATTAACTTGAGTTAAAGTTTGCAGATTTATTACACCTTTTACTCTGATGATTGGTCAAGTTAAGTGCAAAGTCCTTGCTGCAAAGATGTGAATCTCCTATCCCAAGTCGTACACACACTAAAGGTAATATATGGGTAAAACGGACAACCAAAGTACAGACACAACAATCCTACACAAGGACATACCGGTAACATTGACCATTGTTGGGAGTGCTCTGTTGGCCGATTGTAGCAGTTGAAAGCATAGAACAGAATTTTCATCAATTTTTGGAAATTTCAAATGATATATTGTTTGATTTCTTGTTGAAAACATGCTTGACAAAAACTTTTGTTTATGTTAGAAGCCTGATATTTTTTCAGCTAAAAAATTGCTGCTCTCTAGCTCGATTTTAGTTATGTGAATGCAGCCTTTCTTAATTAAAACAATAAAGATATTTTTCAAGTCTTACAAAAAAAATGTTTATTTATTATCACTACATGTATACTGTCAATAACAAGTTTTATGGTGATTCAGAGTTAACTAACTAAACTCCAGGCTAGAGTTGTCTGTGCAAGTGGTTTTATATATTGATGGCTTATTTATAAATACTATCACTAACTGCAACATATCAAATTCTTGGGTATCTAGAAGCATTTTCTTCAACCCCTTGGAGTTTAGGTAACAAAAGTGGACTGTACATAAATTCTCTTTGAAAGTGCATGTAGTTTTTGTTTACAATCTATCATCTTTCGCAAAATCTTTTACAAAATTTCTGTTAATGAACAAGCTTATCCATTATCTATAACACAGATAATACTATGTTCTCTTTTAGTATTCACTTTGTTTGCTGCGAATACAATGTTACCATTCCGGAACTGGTAGCTAACCTAACAGAGTTAATCTATTCAGAGTGCAACAGGAAATAGTTTTATGTAACAGTCACACAGTTCAAATCTTGTACCAGTACAAAATCATCAAATATTCACAAATGTATGTCCAGCCTGTTTAAACAAGATGTAAATAAGACTATAAATTGTAACAAAAAAATGAACGACTTTTACTTTTCTAATCATTGGATAAAGACAGTTACTACAGATTATCATTGCAATGTTTCAAGGATGAAAGGGAAGTAACTCAAAACAAGATTTACAGGCAAGGTGTATCATATTTCTGGTGACTGCAATTTTCAGATGTTAGTAATGACAGTGTGATTTCAGTTTTACTTAAAACTGCTATTCATCATTAAGTCATACATTTTATGTTCAAATAGGTGACATACAAAGTTAATGTTTCCCTGTTGACTATCAGCTTGTTTGAATTATTCAAGAAAACTTGCTCCCCAGTCAAAGGGGTTTCCATTTTTAACCTGTATTATACACAATATCAACTGACTGGCTGTCATGTTATCAAAGCTTAGTTTGTACTTAATAGAAAACACTTAATCTAATGAGTGCTTGTGCATATAGAAACACTTAATCTAATGAGTGCTTGTGCATATAGAAACACTTAATCTAATGAGTGCTTGTGCATATAGAAACACTTAATTTAATGAGTGCTTGTGCATATATGATTGCATGTTTTCACTAAATGCTGCGAGAGCTGAGTTAACATCAGTCATAACAACCAGACAGCTGACTTTGTGTTTATTATAAACATCATCTACTATACGAAGAGGCTCTTAGTTATTATATTAATATATGAAATTTTCATTTTTGATCAAGCTTAGTTAAAAAAAAATTTCAAGCAAGATAGCAAACTCTGTCAAAAGATTCTTTAATAAATCTGAAACAAGTTAAACAAGAGGGCCATGATGGCCCTTAATCGCTCACCTGATGACACAGGCTTTATGTAGGCTCAAATCTGGCATTAAGTAATTAAGAGTTATTTACTTTAGAAACCTTTGGTGAAGATTGGACCATTAGTGTGGCCACTGGGTTGATAACATTTTCTAGAATTTTAACAAGTAACCTACTGAATCCACATGACTCACTTCAAAACATATGTAAGATTTCATACTGGCAAACATGATGGTCAAGTTTGGTGAAGACTGGGTCATCAATGTAGCCTCTTAAGTGTTTTCACAAGCTTTTTCTAAGGTTTGACCTAGTGACCTACTTTTTGACCCCACGTGACCCAGTTACGAACTCATCCAAGATTTCATGCAGACAAACATTCTGACCAAGTTCGGTGAAGATTGGGCTATAAATGCGGCCTCTAGTGTGTTCACAAGCTTTTTCTAAGATTTGACCTAGTGACCTACTTTTTGACCCCACGTGACCCAGTTACGAACTCATCCAAGATTTCATGCAGACAAACATTCTGACCAAGTTCGGTGAAGATTGGGCTATAAATGTGGCCTCTAGTGTGTTCACAAGCTTTTTTCTAAGTATTTTACCTAGTGACCTACTTTTTGACCCCACGTGACCCAGTTACGAACTCATCCAAGATTTCATGCAGACAAACATTCTGACCAAGTTTGGTGAAGATTGGGCTATAAATGTGGCCTCTAGTGTGTTCACAAGCTTTTTCTAAGATTTGACCTAGTGACCTACTTTTTGACCCCACGTGACCCAGTTACGAACTCATCCAAGATTTCATGCAGACAAACATTCTGACCAAGTTCGGTGAAGATTGGGCTATAAATGTGGCCTCTAGTGTGTTCACAAGCTTTTTCTAAGATTTGACCTAGTGACCTACTTTTTGACCCCACGTGACCCAGTTACGAACTCATCCAAGATTTCATGCAGACAAACATTCTGACCAAGTTTGGTGAAGATTGGGCTATAAATGTGGCCTCTAGTGTGTTCACAAGCTTTTTCTAAGATTTGACCTAGTGACCTACTTTTTGACCCCACGTGACCCAGTTACGAACTCATCCAAGATTTTATGCAGACAAACATTCTGACCAAGTTTGGTGAAGATTGGGCTATAAATGTGGCCTCTAGTGTGTTCACAAGCTTTTTCTAAGATTTGACCTAGTGACCTACTTTTTGACCCCACGTGACCCAGTTACGAACTCATCCAAGATTTCATGCAGACAAACATTCTGACCAAGTTTGGTGAAGATTGGGCTATAAATGTGGCCTTTAGTGTGTTCACAAGCTTTTTCTAAGATTTGACCTAGTGACCTACTTTTTGACCCCACGTGACCCAGTTACGAACTCATCCAAGATTTCATGCAGACAAACATTCTGACCAAGTTTGGTGAAGATTGGGCTATAAATGTGGTCTCTAGTGTGTTCACAAGTTTTTCCTAAAATTTGACCTCGTGACCTACTTTTTGACCCCAGGTGACCCATTAATGAACTCATCCAAGATTTCATGCAGACAAACATTCTGACCAAGTTTGATGAAGATTGGATAAAAATTGTGGCCTGTAGTGTGTTCACAAGGTAAATGTTGACGACGAACGACGAACGACGGACGACGAACGACGAACGACGGACGACGGACGAAGCGGTATCACAAAAGCTCCCCTTGAGCACGTTGTGCTCAGGTGAGCTAAAAATTAAATCCTTTCCTCTTTATCACCAATCAATTGTTAAAGGTTCTTTCTCCTTCTGTGAAAACCATGTACTTAATGATACTGAAATGATTTGATAAAAAAAATTGACTTCCAATTAAAATATGAACGTACATGTATACTAATTTCTTTGTTTACAAGCATATTTTTTTTTCTTTATTCAAGACAGTTAGCATGGAAAAACCAAAATACTACCTAATATAGTATATCAACATCTTTTCCTTTTTATTGCAGCACACAATTTACACAATGCATGTACTGATACAAATCAGAAAATTCTATGTAAAACAAGTATTGGTAACTGTAGTAAACATCCATTAGATTAACCATATCTTTCACTGTATGAGTTCATCACTCAACAGAGATTTTTTCATGTGAGAAGGTTTTTCAGTAGACTTGTGTGTGTACGTGATCATGACCTTATCTAGCAAAATCAGACCTATGTGGTATTTGCCTTTTAAAGCTAGCAATATTTATGTTCCTTATTCAAACTAAGAACATTTAAAATCAGTTTACCTTCCTTGCACCCTACTAGGAGAATAGGCACTTTTGGAGCATATTTTTTCAACTCTGGGATCCATTTTGATTTTACATTGGAGAATGATGTTGGACCAGAGAGAGAGAAGCAAAGGAGGAAGACATCAGCACCTTCATATGACTGAGGTCTGGTATCATCAGAGTCCTCCTGAAAATAACAATGTCACAGTTACAGAACTAGGATAAAGAAGTTTATATCACATGGAATTTTGACACCTTAAGCAAGTCCTTCATTGCATTTTTATATTTCTTGGCAGTTGTTAGCTGATAAACACCTTCAAATCTAATATTAACCTTACCTTTTTTTCCCCCAAGTATCACAGACAAGAGAATTTTAATTGATTTAAATAGCCCACTAATGTTTGATCACAGAAAGCTTCTTTCAGCTCCTACCAATGATAGAAATTAGGGATGTCAATGAATGGCTATTTTGCTATCCGGTTACTCATATAAACATTCTGGATAGTATCCGGTTAACCATGTTTTTGCTCTGTCCAAAGGATGTGAAAGTGAGGCAAAAAAGGTTGCGGGTTTTTACTGTGGTGAATTAAACTGATCCAAAAGTTCTTATTATGTGTGTTTAGGCAAAAAGGAAGATGGACAGTGAAATAATAAAAGATATATGAGTCTTCGCCCAGCTTCTTCAACAATCTTGGAGGTTACATGCTTTCAAGTATGTTATTGCTAGTTATAGAATTGCTCAGACCTGTGTAATATATAACAATATAAAAAGCTGTTCTTCATATAAACTTACTTTTAACTTGAAATTTAAATCTGCATTATATTTTCAGTGCATCATTCACAGTAACCAAGTTTAAATTTTTTGTCAAGTTAACTATCACTGCAGATGTGAAGTTTACTTACCAAATAGGCTTGCTGTTTATTGTCTAGTTTATTTTATTAGAATTATCATAAAACCTTCGGTTTCTCTGCGAGCAGAAAACATTAAACAGTGATTGTTTTTCCAACAGAATAATTATAAAGTTTTGCCAAAACACTGATGGATTATTTTATTTTGTGGTACCGGTAATTGAAGTTCATATTATTTAAAAGCTAATTATGTAAAGTTACATTCAGGTACATTTGAATGAAAGACAGTATTGGAAGATCAGCCATTCTTATCACTATGTTGTCTACCAACAAATTAGAGTTGGTTTTTATTTAGGAACACAATTTTGTCAATGAGTTCACCTTAGAGGCGACTTCTCAACTTTGTTATCGTGAGTCCATTTAGACAAAAACATGATGGGACTGGCAAACCGAGCACTCTCTAAGCTACAAAAGCTATGCAAGAGACACGGTTGTGGTTTTCCCACCTGCACCAGTCCACTGGGTCAGTCTATGGACTGATCCTCGATGTATTTTGCTAACTCATCAGCATCATGTCATCTGTCAGGAAAAATTCAAGGAAAGTCAAGCTTTCGCCATTTTGATGTCGTGAACTCCTCACATGCACTTATACTTAGTGGTAACATGTTATAGGTCTCTAAAGCATAGTAATTTCACTAACTTTGGAATGTATCTTGTGATTTTGGCAGTCGGGTTATATGCAATATTTAATTGCATACAGATAGATCATGTTCCTCGCCAACTATAAACAAAATGCGAATGGAAAAAAAAATTAAATACACATAGTAAAATGAGTCCAGTGATCTGCTAAACCCGTGATTTATCCGCATTTTAGCGGTGTCTTGGTGTAACATGATCTGTGTTGACACATGACCATGGAGAAAATTGATGATTTTTCAAAGTTTTAAAAATGCAGGGCAACTTCTTGTATCTGTTTATACTTTTATACTGTTAACCAGATACAAATTTATTTTTCAGACAGCAATGACGTATCTGGTAAATTTTGTTACTAGTAAAATAATAGTATAATAATAGTATAATAATAGTATAATAATAGTATAATAATAGTAAAATGTTACTATCATTGTTCTAATATTTTCTTCAATATAATCATTGTAAAAAGTACTAAAAGTCTAAACAACAATTAGCAAATGTTAATTAGTTTTACTCACATTTCCTTCTGTATCAACACATTTTATATGCACTGCCTCTCCAAGAACTGTTAAATCTTTTTCATGAGGTACTCTGTTACATTCCATTGGGGTAAACAGGCTGGGAAACTGGTCAGTGGAGAAGGTGATGCACAATGATGTTTTTCCAACATTGTTGTCCCCTATTACAACTGCTTGTATTTCACCTGAAATTGTGTAATAATTCAGATGTAACAACATTTTTCATAAAATGTATATTTTTTAAACATATCTACAGCTAAGTGAAATTAAAGTTACTTTTAAAAGAAGAACAGAACTACTGACAATTTTTTGTTAAGTTGGTTATTTTACTTTCAACTTTTACTGGGCACTGAGCTTTCAAGACATTCAAGTGAGTTACTAGAAAATGGATATTTTATTCATTTTCTAATTCATAGTATTATATAATTTTCATTTTATTTTGTTGTTTTTGATTAATGTTTTTATGGGTCTCAATTTTCCTTGATCAGTAAGCAAATTTAATATAAATTCCAAAGTATTAAAGCAGGTTGACATTATGTTGGCAAATATCATACAACAGCTATGACACCAAATGTCAGCAGTTTAAGATGATAGTAGTGAACAATGTGTTTTTATGTAGATGAACCTGTAGTTGTTATTTATGTCCCCATGGACGCCATTATTGCACAATAATAGATGGGTTCACAGCAAATAAAAGTCTATTTCGCTTAACAGTGCATTTTAATATAGAACAAAACACTTTTAAGACTGATACCTCATAAGCAATTAATGTGGAGAACCAGTCAAGAAATATTTTGACATCAACCATTCGACATTTATATGACAGCAGTCATCGAAATTAACACATGTCTGATGTCTGATCATCCTTGGCAACTAAATTTAAGAGTGGACGTGTGAATTTTATAAGATTGTCGCCCGATGGGCAAGTGTTCTGTTGTTGTTTTTTCTTGATCTTGAAAAAAAAAATTGGTCGTTGTATCTGAAACCAAACTTCGGGCATGTGAAATATGTTTCAGGTGGATTACTCCCAAAATATTACATGCTCAAATGGCATATAATTATCTGATGTTAATTTCCTTAAACTGTGAAACACACTTTACATGAATATGCAATCTCACCTTTGGGCATCAACTTTTGTATTATGTTGTTCTTTGTTATGCATGTGTTTTAAGGTAATATTGTGATTGAGTATGTCAACTGCTCTCAGATGTGAATTTATTTTAAAATATATTAGACTAACCTTGAATAGCAGTACTTAGAGCTTGAAATGACCAAACACAATAGGAAATCAGGAATTTGTTTCTAACATCCTTAATTCATAGACATTCTTTCATACCTTATAAAAAAATAAATATATTTCATCGCAACATTAGTTGATAAACACGAAAAAGAACAAATATACTACACAGCAGTTTCCATGTACTACATTTATTTCTCTGGCAATGACCCTCCAATAACATAAGCCTTTAAAAAGTTTTATGGTCAAGTGGTTTTCATTTAAACATGTATTTACTAAATGCAGCAGATGAAGCCAACTAAATCTTGGTTTATTTTTTATATTGTTTGAAAGTCAATAATGGTATCGATAGCAATTATTTTGGTCAGAAAAACAACAACAAACAAAAAATGTGAGAAATATAGGAAGCAAGTATTTTTATCAATTACCTTTTTAATCAAGATTTTTTCGCATTTGACTATGACAAAGTAAAGTTACAACAGAAGTAAATATGATATGTGGGTTGTCTCAACTTGGAACATCTTTTGAGATATTTGCACAAGTGAAAAAAATCTGCTAATCAATGTTTGCAGCCAATGGTTCTTAGACAATGCCAATGGCATAATATTTTCTTCTTTCCATTTTTTCACCATTGCAGTGAACAAAAACTTATTGACAGAATATTAAATGGGTTTAAATAAGGAACAACAGGCTACGATGAGTCATGAAATGAACCAAAATAACTGCATATTGTCGGTCACTAATAACTTATAGTGCTTCCGAAAAAAATAAAATCAGAACAATTGTGTTTGCTTTATAATCTTCTGATGGACTTACTCATTTTCGCTTAATAATGATCAGCACGTTTATCATTTCATCGCTATTTTTGCTTCAGCAAATATAAGAAGCAACAGGAAATCAACCGGAAGTTGATATTCGCTGGTTCCCGCAGTTATTAACAACAAATGAGTTATTTCCCTTACTACATGTAGATCTAATCGGTAATCGGGACCCCTTCGGCGATTTCTTCGCAATCGTACCTACTCGGCGAACTCCGGCAAGCTTCGGAGATAATGCATACGTAAATGCATACGTAGTGGACGGAATTACCCGAGGAGTTCCGAGTGATTTCTTCGGAAACAGACCGAAAATTTCCGAAAGTCCGAAAGTTACGGAAATGGCCGAGTTTTTACGATTGTTCCAATCGGAACACCTCATTGGCGACGTACACCTGTATAATGGAATTCTCACTTAAATTTGCACGTAGGGAAAGTTTATTTAGTGGAAATTGTAGGATACACTATAAATTAACTTGTTCTTTACTCTATAGTAAATGTCATAACTTTGGAAGCAATTTAACAGCAAACCGCTTTCTTTGGGAACCCCAAGATTCTACATTATAAGAAAGATCTAATAACAGGGCCTCTGCGAAGAAAAGTTATGTGGCGCGAAGATGGTTATCCTCCCCTGTTGATGACTGTCCCGAGGACGGAATTACACTTGGAGTTCTGATTACCGTAGAGAGGCACTTTCCGTCAAAATTCGTTATATACATTGGCACTCGAAAAGTTTTTTCAACCTACTTGCCTGACATACAGACTTACAGCTCGTTCTCTTACTTTCTCGGCAGGGATGGATCCAGAGAAAGTGTATGTGGCGTGTGTGTGTGTGGGTGGGAGGGAATTACATGTAACTTACATGTAAGCGTAAAAATACTAAGCTTTTATAGTAAATGTTGTCGCAGGACTGTTTCCCGGTCCATTAACTACCTTTGCTACTTTTACGGGTTGCTCTTGGTTCGGCTTATTGCTGCATCCACGACCCGGCTCACTGACCATTTTCTGCCTTTAGATATTTAGTACAGTAAACCGTTTAGGTCCACAAATATTGGTTATTATTCTGCCTAGAGGTGCCAGGGTAAGTCATTTGCAAACGCTTCCTAGCTTCCAATAAAATAGGCACTAATTAATGAATACAGGTTATCATTGAATTGTATGTTTGTCTGGATTCTTGATCAAAACTCTTTCAGATTCCAATTCTGTTCAACAGAAGAACAGTTCATATAGTGGTAACAAAACAATAAAACAACAAAACATACCTTACAATATAAAAACACGCAATGGATTCAGAACTCGGTTAACATACACGCACTTACCACTGCGGATGTGATCAGATTGCAGCATAGAAGTCATCACCCGCTATACATAGAACCATCCGGTGCACACTGTATCATATCTAGGCCACTTTCAAGCTTAGTTTGCATGTTCTCGCGTGATACGGACTGTGTCTAACTTCAAGGTAAATACTTAAGTTTATACCTACTTAAATTAAATACAACGCACATAACTTCTAAAACGTGCACGAATATATATTGTAAGGGTTTTGATGTTTTGACTCTTAATCTTTCACTTTAGTTTCAGGTGTATATATATTTCTTTGCAAACCAAAACTTCATGTTCATGAATCCTTTTTGACGACCTTCTAGTTTAAGTAGGGCAATATTGTGCAGAAATCGTACTTTTAATGGGAAAAACACCAAACTTGGCATAAATGTTGTATGGGTTATACGGATAAAAAAAAGAGAAAAGAATCAGACCTCGGTTATAAAAACAACATGGCCGTCAAAGCAGCATTTTTTTTTTAAATGACCGGCTTTCAATTTATTTATCGACAACTGCGTGCCTTAAATAAATGCAAAATGTTCTTAAGTCAGCCCAGAAATGCAATTTAATATAGGATATGATTATTAGTGTTTAATTTGATATTTATGGCAAATATTAATACAAAGATATCTGTTACCATGGATACAACTTACTATTATTGCGAAAAATCTTATAACGTATAATTTACATAATTTCTGTATTTGTTGTGCAATGTTGGACAAGTTGGTATGGAAAACATTTATATGCGTTTATATGTAAAGAATTGATTAACAAAACGTTATGTAATGTATCTACATGAAAACAACGTGTTACATACATTCAAACAAACATATTCTGATTCTGCACGAATTCTTGTACGGTACAAAATTGTTTTTGATTAAAACCAAATAAAGGTACAAAATTACAATTGTTCTTAAACAGAAACGTTTTATTTGATAATGTTAAAAAATTAAAGTAAGACTCTAGAATACTGATCAGATGTTTACTAACTGTAATGAAGGAAATAGTCAGAAAGGATAGACTATATGGTAACATATTGCATCAAGTCGTCCTTTTGCCGATGCGGTAACTGATGGTTTTCCTTTTTGTGTGTTATGTCTCGTCTCTGTAATTTTGCCACATTTACATTTACCCTGTTTGCCTTTGTCTAGAGGTAGATTGATTTAAATATCTGTTAAAATTCTGACCTTTTCTTATTTACCCATAGATACTGTTCAATACCAAGTTTCTTAATATTTCGCTTATTTTCTTTAAGCTTTTCATCATCAATAGAAAGAACAACGAGATCTTGAGAGAACTCTTCAAATGGGTTGTTATTATTAATTAGATCTCTACATAGATTCCTTACCTATTGTTGAAACTGCAATTGTGTGCTTTTTGTGGATGTTGGAAACATTCACGTGTTACTTTTCAGTTGTTGTCTCAAAGTCTTTCTCAGCCCTTGCTATCTCTTGTGCCCTAAACCATCCATCTTAGAAGTTGCATGCGATTCTCTGTTAAAACAATAGCCCACATCTTCTTGCACCATTTTGTTGCTTTGTTGACGTGCCTGTTCAAGAGGCATCGTTGAGAAATGGCGATATGTTTTGTTGAATACAAAGAATCATTTTCTGAAGAAAGCAGTCAGCAACAATTTGAAACCTTTCCTGTAACCAATGCACATCTCTAACATGAACTGGAATCCACAAAGAACCAAAGTGTAATCATATTTAGAGACTCAGTGTACAATGGAAATCTTTCTTCCCTTTGTGACTTGATAAATTACTTGAAATCGCAAAGTCATAGACCAGAAATGGAACTGTGGACAATCAAGCTCCGTCCGAATATGGCATGGTCAGTATAAGAGAGTCCTTCATTATTTAGCTTAAACCACGCTTTCGCCTCTTTGCGTGAACAAGAATCCATATACAAATCGTTAAGGGGGAAATCGTGTTGTTGTTGTTATTGTTAGATAATCCTGTTGGGTTCTTTGTTTGCGTATGGTTGTATTAAATTTGATAAGCTGGACTATTGATAGTGGTGCCTGGGCTTTAACAACACTATTTACAAACTCTGTTGGTAATTCTTGTCCTTTGAGAATCATTCCAAACAATGTTTTAAGAGACTATGGAATATATTGTTATTGAAATTCTGGCTCAAAAGTTCCTGAAACTTGTTCTTGGATGTGATCCAACAAATCTCGGCACTGAATACTAAGTAAACATCTAAGTACACATAAAACTGGGGCTTTGTTGCCAATCATAAATGTGTTTATGGGTAGAATCTGTCTCCTCGGTGTACTCTTCAATGTCTGTCTCAAAATACTTTTTTTCATAGGTATTTTGTGTAATACGAGCTTTAGCTGGACACTACAAATACTCTCTCTAGTAGCCTTTTGACACTTAATCCAGTCAACTGAACGTTTTGACATATTGTATCCAAAGAACTTTGTGACTTCATTATTTCGCTAAAGCTGTTTGGTAAGTAGTTGTTAAAATACAATCTGTACGGACAAACAGTACAAACATAACGCCTTAAAAATGTAATAATTAGATTGACAACTCATCTTTTATTACATTTAAATAATGTACATATATTTTCAGTAAAGAAACTGATCATCTATAAATCCAGTTATAGTAAATTCAGCTTTCGTCGTGTTTTTCACTTTCGTGTTTGCTCTTTTTGTTAATGACTCATCACAGATTTGCTCTTACTTTTACATTTGCCTTGCATGTGAATACATTTGTCCTGCTTCTTTTCGACTTTTGGTATATGTTGGAATGCTCATAGGACTTTGTCATATATTCTTATACTTAGTACGTATACATATAAATTTACAGACATTCTACGAAAATAGATGACATTTTGGTTTGTGTTTAAAAATACAAGTAATTTATTTAATATTAGAACAATATTGGTTAATACTTACAGTACACAGTGCCTACTAGTGTTGTGTAAAAATGATAATCTGTTTTAGCTAATAAATGACACATGATGTAACAATAATCTGTTCTACATTGTCTTATCTGCAGCACGGATTACAACAAAGGAAGTAACTAGATAAAATATAACCTAAACATGAACATAAGATACATAGCTTTTAAGTAATGTTGTTTCTGATTTATGTTAAAGTGTACCAAAAACATAAAATTTTCAGCTGCTTTCATTCTTAGTTCTGGAAAAATGGAAATCAAGCGCCCAGAAGCGCTGTTTGAGCGGTGTAAATTTTATCCTGTAAACGATTACAAATGTGCAACAATGGTAAGAATTATTCCGTTAGTAAATCAAATGTGTACAGGCAATGGAAATTGGAAATCAGGCACGTATTCAGCTGCAAATAAACACCTCTTCTAAAATATAGATTATACATTGGAACAAAAGTTTCATCAAAGTCACTAACATCCGATTATAGAAACCATGTTATTAAAGATTCAATACTTTCTATATAATTTTGCATCTTAACTTAAGTCAGTCAAAAAGTCCTCAGACCAAAATAAAAAAAAGTTTGAAATTGACAGCTACCTCTTACGCCTCATTGATCTGAATAAAAACCTGGTTCAGAGCGGCAGAAGTCTCCTCGCTCCACATTTCGACCATTTCCTCTACTCAAAGAGTAATATTCGTAGGGTGCATTGTTCATTTATAAATCTGCATTTTATGTATATTTGAATTACACAATATAATGGACTTCCAGTTTAAGATAACAATGTAAATGTTAACATTTGAAGCGTATAGTCTCCTATGAAATACACATTTGTTCTGTACATGCACTACTTCTTCCCAGGCATGAATAACTGACCGCGAGTAGTCAAGATCATGTGTTTCAATCCCGCGTGCTTCTGAAATCTACCTCCGATAAATCTGGACGGTGTCGCAAGTGACAGCCGCCCCAAAACAACCAGAAAAGTCGTTGATGCGAAGCATCAAAGGCGACGCAAAAACTGGAAGGTAAACTGAAAGATAAACAGGTTAAAGCAATATGAGAAAAAGTAATAAAGACATATTTGGAACGTTTTGAATTTCAGTATAATATAAAAATAAATCTCGAGGAAAAGTATGTATAACGTATAGGCCTATTCCTTAGACCATAGAATGGTTTAGAACAAAATAAATGCAAAACCGACACCATTTAATAGGTCTTCCAAGAGGTTAAATATCTAGAAAAAGGTGCCAAAATTATTATAATTAACAATGAAACTAAAGTGTACATGCAGAATGCAGAAATTACACATGTGCAGCAGCCTCACATTGCAATAATTATTGTTCAGATAGTATTTTTCTGGAACACAGTATTATGTAAACAAAGAACAATGATTAATATTTCCTTAACCTAATAGTATTTTTCTGGAACATAGTATTATTTATACAAATAACAATATCTAATATTTCCTAAACTAAATAGTATTTTTCTAGAACATATTATTATATATACAAAGAACAATGTTTAATATTTCCTAAACTTAACCTACTTCTAACATTTAATGTGAAATGGATGAAAACAAACTGAGAGAAGCAGACAGAACGATCTAGTATGTCTTGAATTCCGATGTAATAAATGTTGTAACAAAGCAATGTTACAACCTAAGTATCCCTTCTGTGGTTTATAATTACTCACTGAGCTGACATTAAGAATACGCAAGTTGCTGTCAGGTGAAAGGTAGTATATATCATTCAATAGAGGAAAGAAATAACTACAAAAATAATTAATCTTAGTAAGGGCGTAGAGAGTGTCCATGTACATGGACGTTAACATTTTCATATATATGTAAGAAATAAACCACAATTTCCCGTTTTTACCATGTTTTCATAAAGTTACAGTATTGTTTTGAGTATTTATTATTAATATTTGATCTTTATTTTCCGAAATGCGTGCTTAGAGTTGTAAGGTGTGTGTGTGTGTGTGTGGGGGGGTGCTTTGTCGCGACACCTTAATTAATTCACAGCATTACTATAATGGGGCTAGAGACAAAGTCCTTCCCCCCCCCCCCCCCTCCCCCGATTACAATATTAATGTTAAAATTGGAAGTATGCCTGGACACAACCCGTCTAGACTCTCGCGACCTAATTATTCGTTTCTATCACGCACTCCTTTTTTCCAGGCATTAAGACAAACTACTGCAGGATTTAATAGTTAAAAGATCTGGTGCAGTTTTATAGCCAAGAAAGATACATTCGTTGGACAGTGAATATAAGCAAGACAACACGGGATCAGATTTAAACTTTTCGAACCGTTACTGAGGAAGATGTAAGTTTGGGTAAGATACAACTCAGAATGCGTCTTCCAGGTTCAACCTTTATATTGACTCTGACAAAACAAACATATATGTGGAAGTAAGGTCAACGACGTCACCAAAACTATGTAAGCGTTAACGCGCCAAGTCATCGTCAGTCTTAACGCTATGAAGTAATTCCACGACAGTTACTAACTTAAATCGCAGATTACTGACAGGCGACACATTGTGCATCTCGCGTGGAAAGAAATGCTTCGGAAACATTTTTGTCGTATAACTATTTTACTGGGACGACATAGTCGTTGTAAGAAGCCCATGAAAGAACAAGAAACTAACACGTGATCCGCAATTAAAGACTTGCGTGTTTATTGTGCAATGCATATATACATCAAATGAATGAACTTCGCCGCTCAGGAATATCATTCGTTGACTAAGGAGGGAGGGGGTGGCAAAGGAGGGAGCATAATGTTATTAGAACGAGTGTTCCACATTCTCTACACCATATACTAGGCCGAGATATTTGCTATATGCCGCGCAGGGCCTCACTACGTTAGTCGGCATTTAGCTTATGACAATGACACATGGCAATAAAAATGCAATTTGTAATTGGTAATTCATCCAAGAGCTAAAGTTGAATAAACTTCCTAGAGAAAAAAAATGTCTCCCCAAAGAGTAAAGATCAACACACTTTTACACTTATACAAACTCTGCCTTTCTTCTTTTTTGTCTCTATTTTTTTGTTGATAAATGACGCTTCAATCATGATTACTTTAACAATCACATTACCGACCAGCACAAAAACACCTTTTTAGGAAATCAGAATTCATTCTTTTATTACAAAACGCAAAATGACTTACACGCAAGGTTATGATCAGGTTTAAGTTATTATTACTAATTGCATTACCACTACTTTAATGCTACGATATTTTACATAATATTCTACAATGATGACATTCGTTCTCAATCCAACTTTTTTTTAAATTATTTAATGACGAACAACCAATGGAGGTGCTGTTAGCAAGGTTTTAATGTACTCAATGTTATGGCAAATTATAAATTTATTTAAGAAATAGATTAACAGTAAAGGTTTGTCAAAAAAAAATACATATGTCGAGAATTCATTCATTAATTAATTAGCTGTTTTAAGTTTGTTAATGTAAATGTTACACTGTAAATGGTAATACAAAAGGTCATGCTTACATGTGAAACTATATGTATATTGGTATCTTTTCGTCCTTTGCAGATAAACCATGGGCGGAGTACATCTTCCCGTACTGTCCATCGTTGGATTGTTCCTGGCTATAACGTACTACATGTATACAGCTCCAGCTAGCGTCCTGAGAGATCGCTCTATTCTTTCGGACAACATTGCGGAGGAATATGATTATGTCATAGTGGGTGGAGGCTCTGCTGGCTGTGTTGTCGCAGCACGACTAGCGGAGGACAAGAACAACAAAGTTCTGTTGCTTGAGACCGGGGGATTTTATGATGAGAATGATGACTTACACATTCCATTTAAAATATTCACAATCCAACAAACCAAACATGACTGGCAATATAAAACGGAACCACAAGAGCATGGCAGTCTTGGCATGTTAGACAGGAAAACCGCATGGCCAAGAGGGAAAGTTCTGGGCGGTTCTAGTATGATGAATGGTATGCAGTATGCTCGGGGTAGCCGTCATGATTATGACGAATGGGAAAGAAATGGGTGCGATGGATGGAGTTTTAAAGATGTGTTGCCATATTTTTTGAAATCAGAAGACATGCAAATTGAGAACTTGAAAGATTCCAAATACCACAACACTGGCGGTCCGCTCACAATAACATCAGGCGCGCAGAACAAACCGCTCGCTGATATGTTCATGAAAGCAGGCGAGGAACTTGGTTATAAAATCATCGATTACAACAGTGCGGAGGACGAAGGATTCAGCAACGTGCAGTCGACAATTCGAGATGGGATCCGAGGTAGCACGGGTGTAAACTTTCTCGGTCGCCTTGGAAAACAGGAAAACCTCGACATTGCGGTAAATTGCCATGTCACAAAAATTGACATATCCGACAATAAAGCTACAGGCGTCAACTTTGTCAAAGAAAACAAGAAACATTCTGTCAAAGCAAAAAAAGAAATAATAGTTTCGGCCGGAGCAATAAACACACCACAACTGTTGATGTTGTCAGGGATCGGGCCGAAAAATCATCTAGAAGAGCTCGGGATTCCGGTGAAAGCAGATTTACCTGTTGGTGAGAATCTTCAAGACCATGTTCAATTTTCATTGTTGTCAAAAATAAACCAGTCTCTTTCCATCTTGCCATTTGTTGCCACGAGTAAGTTCGAAGAAATAAAGTACAGATTCTTCGGTGCCTTCCCCTTGTCAATTTCTTCTCTCGATGCAACTGCTTTCTTGTATCTAGACAGAACAAAAGTAAAAACAACATACCCGGACATTCAAATGATCTTCTTTGATACTCTGATGTATCAAAACTTTGGGAAACCATTGAATTTGAAAGAAAATGTTGCCAAGGAATATCTGATGCAGGACACAAACCAGACAGGGTTCTTAACAGTCGTCATTCTATCGCATCCAAAAAGTACAGGCGACATTAAATTGAAAAGTTCTGATCCATTCGACTACCCAGCGATCAATCCTCGCTATCTATCCGACAAACGCGATGTAACGGACCTGATAGGAGGTATTCGACTGTGGGAAAAATACATAGATACCCCGACAATGAAAAAACTTGGAGTAGAAGTCAGTGACATGAAGCTTTCGTTCTGTGGCCAGCATGACTTCAGGTCTGATGCCTACTGGGAATGTGTGGTGCGCCATATTACCCTGACCACCTATCATCCCTGTGGTACTTGCAAAATGGGAGCAGTAAACGACCCCACGGCTGTGGTAGATCCACAACTAAGAGTCAAAGGCATCAACGGTCTGCGGGTGGTTGATGCTTCCATCTTCCCGAATGTGACTTCCGGTAATACAAACGCCCCTATCATAATGGCAGCTGAGAAGCTTGCTGATATGGTCAGAGGAAAGGATACAGTTAAACATCTGCGGGCCAAGATTCAAGGACTGTAAATGCATACCGACAAATAACTCATCGATGTTTCGAATTTATCAATATCCATGATCCAAATTTGCAGATGCAATATAAGGATAAGATGCTATATACAATAGCCTAGGGTTAACTTTGTCTTTGAATTACACGATGAACGGACAGGTTGCGGAGACTACATGAATGCGGTGACTAAATGCCATAATTTGGAAATCACTGTTGCAATTATTTCTCTTCATCTCTAGTTGTGTCCTAGTAAAAAGATAAAATCATCCTAATGTGCATATTCATGGAAAAATCTACAGCTATAGTTTCTATAAATGAAACGTTAGAAAGGTGCTTGTAACAAAACGTTATGTAGAAACCGGAGTGTGTTTACCTGAGTCTGCCTGAACATTAACCGCAATTCACGAAAAAATACTTAAAGTTCAAGTGGATGAGTCTGTTAATCATTATAGCAGATCATACTTCCATCCTTTTTCTTGTACTCTTTATTATGAATGCAACACTATACGATTTAAAAAAAAATGCGAAAGTTAATGTCTTTTGCATTATTTGGCATATGACAGTAGAATGACTTAATTGAGTCGTTATTCATCAAAGAAAATCGGGCGTAAGTCATGCTTTTATCGATAAATATTTGCATACAGACTTAACACAGGTACAATAAGACATGTTGAAATCTTTAATCTAACAGAAATTCCCCTTTTTTCGGCAATGTCTGAATAAATAAGAATAAAGACTTCCATGAAAGGCTGACAGTAAAATCCGATGTATTCCATTTTTAAGCGTGTTTGGTGCTATAAAGAACCTTGTCAAAATGAGAAATCTAATCTCAGAACAAAGGAACATATGTTCACAGATCAAAATCTTATGTTCAGGGTTTGAAAAAGGTTAATATTAATTTTCGGTTACTACCCATTAGTTTCACCTCAAATTAAGCTCTCAAGCACATCTGAAGAACGCTCACGCTTATTCAAGAAGGGAAAATATATATTTGGACTTAAATTAACAACATATCGTAGCGTGTATCTCAAAAGACTCAAATATGCTAAATGTTTACCTAGCTCTCTATCTGGTACTGGATTATAGACATTTGTAAGGTTTATTATTTTTAGAAATGTAACAATAAAAAATCATGTTCTCAGTATGAAAACGCATGTCAATGCTTCGTTGTCATTAAAATAGGCAAACAATCCAAACATGTAATATCAGTTGATCCTCAGCTTCTTTCCCATATCTAGCACTTTTGTTTATGTACAATTTCTGAATAGATATTTGTTTGAACTAACTTGTCTGGTTTTATTCAAACTGTCCAAAATTTGCATTAAATTTAAAACCCTCCAAATCCATTTAAGAACCAATTAAACATACTTCCTGATTTTGATTAAACAATTGCTAAGAAGCTCTAATAAGTATCATGTTTCAAAGGTGAACACCATTTTTATAAAGAAGCATGGTTAATAATCATAAATACTAGTACTACGTTGTTTATCGTTTCCACAATTGTAAGCAACTTTAGAATAAATTACCCAATAAATATGTAAGAACTATTCAAATAATGAAAATAAAATGAAAACATGTTTTCGTTCATTAATATTGTTAACATTGCACTAAGACGTTAAATTAGAAATGCTGCAGGAATTTACTGTATGTCTGATTACCAATATAAACAGTTTCTGCTTAGAAATTATGGATAATTTATAACTAAATATCAAACACATCGAGTGTTGTAAGATCGTCTCGAAATGCATGAAGCCCCAACGAGCTTTTTGCAAACAGTGCATAAAATTAACACTTGTTTTTGAGGCTAAGAGAAAGAGTTACAGTCCATAAGAGTGACACCGTTATGTATACATATGACAAGAATTACACACTTGCTTTGTTAACTAACAGAATAACCAGCATACGAACGTTGATGAAAACTAGACGCTATCTCAAGCAATGTCGCATTAAGACTTATATATAAGAGAAATTAAATGAAATATATTTTCTGAGAGTTCATTCTAGTCGTACGTTATGGCTGACTGCCATGAATGAATACAAGCTAAAACTTGGAATTAACTCGCAGGCCATTTTATCCTTAATGTTGAATGAGCCAATTTTGGATGAAAGTGCACAAGACAAACTAATAAATGGACATAACGAACTACTGAACGCACAAGACAAACTAATAAATGGACATAACGAACTACTAAACACACAAGACAAACTTATAAATGGGCATAACGAACTACTTAACGCACAAGACAAACTTATAAATGGACATAACGAACTACTGAACGCACAAGACAAACTTATAAATGAACATAACGAACTACTAAACGCACAAGACAAACTAATAAATGGACATAACGAACTACTAAACGCACAAGACAAACCAATAAATGAACTTAATGAACTACAAAACGCAAGAGACAAACTAATAAATGGACATACCAAACTAAAATACGCACAAGACAAACTTATAAATGGACATAACGAACTGTAATAATAATTAACTTAACATATTGAATTGAGTATAGAACCAAGTATTAACCGCACACGATATAATAAATAAGACCAAACTATATGATGTTAAGGCAGCTTAGGCGTTCCATAAGCCATGATTGACAGATTCTGTAGACTAGCTAATCCAGGGTCTGTTCAAGGGGCAACTAGTTATGTGTGAAAAAGGCCTGTCTGGTGATTTCATTTCAAAATAGTGCTTTAAGAAAGGACCAATAGTATAGCGGCTAGTATGACTAATAACAGTGTTTATTGTGTCTAAAAGAATGCTGGTGGCCTTGTAAGAACTGAAAAATATGTCATTGATATTCAGCATACAATGTGAGTTTATTATGATCTGTCGCGGCATTTATTTTCATTAATAGTTTAGTGCTCGGTTTGCATCACAAATATACCACAAACATTAATATTTGCACAACCACTAGACAAAAGCTTACACAGTAAATGTGAAAGTAATCAAAAGCACAGAGAGAGACTTTTCTGATTCTATTAATAAGGATATTCACTGTGTTTAGAATTAACTGTGTATGCTTAGAATATTTTGTTTCTTTAACGAATATTAACTACTCTGTGAATACAAGAAAAAATACTAACTGATACTGTTAAAAGACCAATAAAATGTTAAGCTAGCATAATGTTTTATATAGGTTATTTAATCTTGACACTAGTCATGACTGCTGCAAAGCAGCACCTCTCAGCAGCAACAGTGTTCTATGTTGCCACCAAATGTTGCTGTGGAGATGGTTTTTTACTGTATCTGATAACAATATATTGCTACTTAGACTTTTTCTGAGCACTAGAAAAACTCAAGTTCACATTCTCTAGCGGTATTATTTAGTACATAAACACGGAATGCTTGCGCATAAAATGAAATCTTTTTGAGATAAGAATCAATTGAAAAGCTAAAGCGCTTTTGTTTAAATAAGCACATAACAATAAAATATATTATATTTATTATATGTTTATCTAAAGAATATAAAAATACATTCTCACAAGGGAGATAACTCAAACATTTCCTTCATTTCGAAAATGAGGAATACTGGACTTTCTGTGCACACCTGTATTCTTCTTTACAAGATACCTTGTGAGCATTTACCAACGGTTAGTATGGTCGTGGAGAGGTGATTCATTATTGTGGATTTTCTTTTAATAAACCTTGATACATTTGTAATGTTTTTGACTTACAAGTTTGTCATTATTCCCCATCAATCAGCATACCTTTATTGGAGGACCCACGTCATAGCTCTAGCAAGTGTAACTTGGCTATAAATTATAGCTTGACAGCATTAAACAATGCCATCTGTGATTATTATTCATTAATTAATACTCATTATTAAAACATACATTAATATTCCAAAGTTGTCATTGTGGTTATACTGTGAAAGCATTTTATTTCGTGAGGCAGAAATTTCGTTGTTTGAAGAGGACGGGCATATTCGTGGGTACTTGATTTCGTGGATTGTCCCTTCCCACGAAAATAAAAAAAAAATACCTTCGATTTTTGACAGATGCGAAACTGAGGCCTAACACTTAAACAGCGTCAAGTGCGAAATTACGGATTAGGGAGTGACTCTGCCTATTGTCTTACGTTACGCCTGGTGATATTGATCCACGGCAGCCGGTCAATGTTTTCACAGCCCAGTCTCATCAGACGACTTTTATGACACCTGTCAATTAGCGTGTCATTTAAGGGATTAAAATCATAAAGATGTTAGGGGCGCGGGTTCTTTTAAGGGTCTAATTTAACGAAGCCATTGACTGTCAATTAACGCCAATTAGCGTACTATGCAAACTGACACAAAACAGACCCTTGAGTAAACACCCTATACCTATAAAGTTTATAGTGCTCGTGTATATATTACAGTATAAAATTATTTAGATCATTTTTCATGATTAAATGGCTTATGTTCGTAAACATGTTTTATCGGTCTATGTCAATACAATGTAAATAAAGTGTGGTGAAATCGTCTGTTTGTTTGAGCTTTATGTCCTGTTTAGTAAAAATATGTTGACATGATTTACAAGTAAATCTAGCATTCGAAAGTCTAACCGAGGGGATTTTATATCGTTGGTACTTAAATTGACTTGCCCACGAATTCCACGAAATTGAATGCCCCCACGAAATTAAATGCTTTTACAGTATTAGACACTTTTGACTAGTTAATGACTAGTTTTATAGGTTTTATAGTACTAGTTTTAGCATAAATTACTCTTTTAGTCACGATAAACATTGTATACAATATTTTGTGATTATGGGCTCAACATGTTTTGCTTACAATCCCCAATGTTGCTGATTCAAATCAAACACCTGTGTCATTTTAATTTTATAAAGGCTTAGGGCAATCCTTGTAGGAAAACGTCTGATTGCACTTTATCTTGTTACTGGGTATGGCTGTCTTTTTTAGGTTGCCCAATTATATTAGTAGGTTAGTAAATGTCTCCTTTAAATAAATACATATGGACAAGTATGATTTGTAGGCTTAGCACTCGATGCAAACATTTCACTACCTGTACAAGGTGGGAGTCCCATGAAATACGTAATGCCATCATAATCGGTTTCAACAGGCATTTTTTTCTCTTTTACTTATTTCTTACCCAAGTTTAAATAAAACATCATCAGCTCCATATTTTTTTTAAATGATGAAATTCTTAAGAAAACAGCAGCTCAAAAGATGCGGAATCCAGAGAGATTAAAAATCCAAACAGGTGTAGAGCCACATTTATCCCATTCTAATAACAATTAACTATTGCTTTACCATCAGTCTGTGTTCTTCTTCTTTTCTGGCCATTCTAGCACCAATTGTTGAAATTGTTGGGCCTTAATTTGGCATTGCACATCAACTATGTCTCAGGAAAGCAATCAGGTGCGCTTTCTCTTCCGCCCGTTCGAATGTCCCTCAAAATCCCAAAGTAGTATTATGCTAAGCAAGGAAAGCTGCCTGTATGTACAATATCAGGACAGGTAGGAATGTAGAAAGATTAACTGTACAAGCAACGAGTCTTCACGTCAGAGGTCATGTGCCCTCGGACACAGTAACCTCTGCCACCATGAAGAATACAAGGACGAATGAGATTTGAACACATTTTTCTAATTAGGTGCCTTCATTTCATTACAATGGGGCATGTTTATATTAACACCGATATCCAGTAAACGATGATCGATCTCCATTTTTATGTTAAGACAGCTACAGTTGTGAGGAATGTAAAAGCAACTCTTATTTGTGGGGTCACCAAACAATTTAACTAAACACCATTTTAATTGTTATTTTCGTGACAAAATGCTATAATTTTCGCCGTAATTAGTGGTAAGTTTTTGGTTAAGCCACATGTCTATACATCAGTACTTTTTAACTACATCTCGAATATGAAGACACATAAGCTATTTTTCATTTTTCCAGCATATGTGTGCGGACATACTGCATTTTTTTCAACAATAACCATTCTCCTCTGTCATTTGGTACTAATTCATAGAACTCCCATTTACCAAGACATTAAAACTTATTTAAAAAAAAATCACGCTAATCATTTTTTCATGTTGTTGTAACAAGTTTTACAGGAGGATTGGTGGGGGGAGGGGGGGGGGGAGTGAAGCCTGAGTTTTCCGTCATTAGCGCAATACTGACCGTACTTTTAGACAATACACTAATTTAGTGGAGTGTAACCTAGGTTTTGTGACGTTTGTAGAGGCTTGATTTGGCGCGAACGTTTTGTAAAGTGAAGAAAATGCTGAAAGCCCCTCTTTAAAATCAAATACCTTAATGTTTATGTGTATTCCATTGAATGTTTATATGCATCATTACGTACGAATGTGGCGACGTGATATATAAAACATAAAATAATAATTTAACCCCAAAAAAATTTGCCTTCAATATTAGTTTATATTTAATCTAGACACCCTGCACCGATAACAATGTAAAATTTCGGTCACAAATACGTTCAAGATTATTTTTTCCACAAACACCATTACCGAAATGATTACTTCCCCGTTGATAAAGATTGTTTTGGTAATGACTTTATGCTAAAATTTCGAGTCTACAATACAATAAGCTAGTTTGGTGCGTTAAATGCACGAAAGTTCTTTTTAAACCGTTTACAATTACAGTCCTAAGAAAACATAGGAGAATTTCACCAAAGCAGATGTAAATGATAAAAAAAAGCAGATGATACGGCAAAACAAAAAATACGTCAAAAAGACCGAAATCACATTTAATCGACAAAAAAGTAATTTAGAAAATATATATAAACTTTTATATGACGATGAGTCTGGCTTGTTTGTTCCTTTGAAATAGCTATCAAAATCACATTCAGCATATAGCACACATCATCACTGCACATTTACAGTCCTTGAATCTTGGCCCGCAGATGTTTAACTGTATCCTTTCCTCTGACCATATCAGCAAGCTTCTCAGCTGCCATTATGACTGGCGCATTTGTATTACCGGAAGTCACATTCGGGAAGATAGAAGCAGCAACCACCCGCAGACCGTTGATGCCTTTGACTCTTAATTGTGGATCTATTACGGCTGTGGGGTCGTTCTCTGCTCCCATTTTGCAAGTACAACATTGGTGTGCGACTCCCCATCCAATATGGCGCACCACGCATTCCCAGTAAGCATCCGACCGATGGACGAGCTGGGCGCAGAATGAAAGCTTTATTTTGTTTGCATCTACTCCGAGTTTCCTCATTGTTGGGGTTTCTGTGTATTTTGCCACAGTCGAATGCCTCCAATTAAAGTGTCTACATCATGTCGGTTAGATAGATATCGAGGGTTAATTGAAGGATAGTCGAAAGGGTCGTTACTTTGTAATTTTACAACTCCTCTACGCCAAGGGTGGGATAAAATGACAGCGGTGTAAAAGCCATGTTGTTTTATGTCGCCAATTAAGGCTTCTTTTGCAATGTTTTCTTTAAGGTTGAAGTTCTTACCACTCCGTGTGTACATCAAGCTATCAATCATTATAAATTGAATATCCGGGTACGATTTTGAGGCTTCTGTGCGGTTTAGGTACAAAAATGCCGTTCCGTCCAAGCCGGAAATGGACATGGGAAAACCACCATAGATTTGATGCTTCATGGTTTCAAAAATACTTCCATGAACATCAGGCGAGATACCATAGGTGTCATTTATCAGGGCCATTGTTGGGGCTTGAACATGGTCCTGAAGATTCTCACCAACAGGTAAATCTGATTTCACCGGAATCCCGAACTCTTCTAGATGATTTTTCGGTCCAATCCCTGACAACATCAACAGTTGTGGTGTGTTTAGTGCTACGGCCGAAACTATTATTTCTTTTCTTGCTTTGACAAAACGTTTCTTGTTTTCTTTGATGAAGTAGACGCCCGTAGCATTATTATCGGGTACGTCAATATTTGTGACATGGCAATTTACCGCAATATCGAGGTTATCCTGTTTTCCACGGCGACCGAGGAAGTCTACACTCGTACTTCCTCTGACTCTGTTCTTAATTGTGGACTGCACGTTGCTGAATCCTTCGTCCTCCGCACTGTTGTAATCGATGATTTTATAACCAAGTTCCTCGCCTGCTTTCATGAACATATCAGCGAGCGGTTGGTTCTGCACGCCTGATGCTATTGTGAGCGGACCGCCAGTGTTGTGGTATTTGGAATCTTTCAAGTTCTCAATCTGCATGTCTTCTGATTTTAAGAAATATGGTAGCACGTCTTTAAAACTCCAACCATCGCAACCATATCTTTCCCATTGATCATAATCATGCCGGCTACCCCGTGTATATTGCATGGCATTTAGCATACCAGTTCCGCCCAGAACCTTCCCCCTAGGCCAGGCAGATTTCCGGTTCACCATGCCAAGGTGACAGTGTTCCTGGGGCTCCGTGAGTTATTGCCAGTCGTGCTTCGTTTTCTGCATACTACTGTACTTTAATGGTACATGCATGTTCGGATTCTCGTCATAAAATCCCCCAGCCTCGAGCAACAGATCTTTGTTGTTCTTGTCTTCGGCTAGTCGTGCTGCGACGACACAACCGGCCGTGCCACCACCAACTATGACATAATCATATTCCTCCAATATATTATCTGTTAGGATAGAGCGATCCTTCAAAACGGCAGGTGGCAATAAGTAGATGTAGAAGATTATTGCTAGGAACAACCCAATGGTAGACAGTGCGGGAAGATGTATTACACCCATTGTCCTACTGCAACTGATAGGAAAAAACAACAAAAAGCATATCTGGAGTGTCAGCATGACATTTTAATTTACCGTTAACAAGTTCTACGCGACTTTAAAATAATAGTTTACAAGCTTTAAATACATTTGAGATAATAAATGATTTTATCTGTTAATTGCCAAAATTTTAAAGTATGCATCTTTAAAAATAACTAATTAATTAAAAGTACATCATATTAAATGGTATATGTATTCATCTCAGCAGGACGAATCGACTGGAACTGAATCACAAAAGCTGTACAAAAGATTACCAGACAGTTGGCTTTTGCATATGTCATTTATTGTTTTTGAAAAGTCTCAATTTGAGATAATTACATTGCCATACAGGATTTTTGTGTCAGATGAATTGTACCTTCATCGTAGTAAGTAGACTATGGTATCATATTCTCGAGATCACTTAATTTTTTTTTTTATTAAATACATATGTGATTTCCACATTAGTTATTTAGTGACGTGAAAGTACATACAGTTATCATGATGCCTGATAATCGTATATTAAAATTGGATTATATACTTAGCCACAATCGCTCATTTCCACTAGAAACAGATATAGTGTTGCCTTTATAGTAATAACATGTCGGGAACATATGACGTCATACCACGGTCATTCACCTTATTCTGACATCGGGCTGGCCAACTGTTAAACTTCCATCATATGCCGAGCGTACCTGAAATAGAAAGTATATCATTGCGACCTGTAATACCTTTGGTAAGTCGCAGGCGGAGTTCGAACCCAAGTCCCTCCGCAGCCGAATACTTCAATGATAAACTCAGCGATTCGTGGCATGTTACAACAGAGCGGAAAAGGAAATGGAAGAAGCATATATGAGTACATAAATATTTTCAAAGTGAAAAGTTAACTGGTAATTAGGGCGCAAATGGCAGTAACGTGTCATAAGCAAATGAATTTTCGTGATACTAGAAAAATCTCTTGAAATCAGTAAACCTCAAAACTTATAACAAAAAAATTGTTTAAGTTTCATGACAATTGTTATTTATCTGGTAATTATAGCCCCATAAATAGACACAAGCAGGAGGTTAGGGGTTTTGAACAAAAACTGGTTGACCCACTTTTCCACGAGAGAGTAGGTCACAATCGCCCTATGCTGGTTGAGACACACGTATGAGTGTCCGGATACGGTATTCCTCCGCGCTCTGGATGGGTGTTTATTATTTATAAATTCATTGATCATTTGTTGTTGCATTTTATGATCACATTTGCATCTAGGTAGACATATCAATGTAATCATTTGTTTGTTCGGATAATGGATTTTAACTGTGTGGTCTGCCTTTTGTTACATAACAAATCAAGGAAATACGTAGAACTTTTTTTTTCGGGTTGTCTTACCATGTTAGGTCGGCAGCTTCTTTTGTCAAGTAACTTTGTATTGACTGTGATCAATAACATGGAAAACTCATTTAAGAAATTAAACACTGTGGTCATGCTAGGAATAGTTATTGATCTAAATGATAGATTGAACAATTGAACCCTCGGGCAACAAATCAGTAGTTATATTGTACTTTCTGAATTCGTATAGATAGTACGCATGGTTGAGGGCTAGTCATCTTTATATAGATGGTGTATGTGAAATGTAATAGAGACATGATTATCGATCTACATTGCTGCGTTCACACATTGTGTTGCATGTAATAAAAGGTAAAACACAAGAAAGAAAATGGGTGTGTGGCATCCAAGACGACGTAGACATCATGCGCTTAAAGAAAGGAAATTAATGACCAGCTTTTGTACAGTCATGACACTGGTATTTGCATTAACTATTTTCAATATAATAGTAGTAAAAAAAAGCTTAAAAAGAACACATAGAGTTTAATTTAGTTAATTCAAAGAAGAAAGAAAGTTTCGCCATAGATAGCAGTTTCGATGTAACCAATATATTCCAAACTTTGACCTATCTTGGTTTTCATCGCCTATTTATTAGAGTGTATCACAATATATGTTACGTAATGACATTCCGGTCTCGTCGACCGAATGATTACTCGGGTTAATTTAAGTTTGTGAGATAAAAGAGACTAACAAAAAACTGAACTAAAAAAGACGTTTCAAATGACTCCCACCTAGGTATTTTTTTTTTCAAATGATACCTCCATACCTGGAACGAAGGAGAGTCACACAGTAAAAATCTAGTAGCAATACAAATTCATAAAAGGGTTCGCAATAGTATTCCAGCCTGTTTAAACTACATGTAAATGTGACTATTAATTGTAACACAATTTTAACTACTTTATACATAATTATAGCATCATCTAGAGCGCATAGAAATACAGCTTCCGTTGAAATGTCTACAGGTAAAGAATCACCTCTTCCGGTCTTGGCTCTCGACACTTACCCTTTGGTCATCTTATATTCACTACATTGATCAATTTCGTTTCTCTCCATTTTTCGCTCGTGGGATATTAAGCTCACTTTTGTCAAAATGGCGACGTGTCAAAATGGCGACGTCACAATCGGAACACCTTGGATAAATCACAAATCATCTCTCGGATGTATGTAGGTAGTCGGATTACCTCGGCCATTTCCCTAAATGGGTCTTCTCTTGTGACAGACTTCAAAACAAAGATGGCAGTTCGGATAACAGCTCACTATAGTTCGATGCCTGTAAAACTTCACTTTGTGGCTGCTTCAAATTTAAATCAGCCAAGTTTAATTTACCCGGCGCAGCAAAGACACAGCTGTCAAACGATGGCATTGTTTATGTTTTGTGCGAACTACATTTTAGGGATATTCTTCCGACTTCCGGCAAACAAAACGATCGTGATTTGAGCAAGTATTATCCGAATTATCCGAGCAGTTCCAACTGGGAGACACCACGTCATTGTTATACTTCTAGTCTCCACGCTAAAGTGTATGGATTTGTAAGCAGTATTATTATTGGCCAATTCTTGTTCTATTCAGTTCGATAAGACGACAGAAAATTAACCAACAAACCCGCGGTCGACGAATGTAGTAAAACAAAAAAGTCTAGCGTGGGTATCCGAAGATGCTACTATGAACGCAGAGTTGCATAGTTGAAGAAGAGACAATCTATCTAACACCAAAACTAAGTACGTCACTTAATCTATGCCGGTTTCCAATGTTTCAAAATGTACTACTTTTTCCGAAGATGTGAATACTTCAGTGCTTGTATCTTTTTCCTCTATATTTTTTCCGTTAAAACATATAATATGTTTAAACTTAGTTTAATCTTCGGATATTTGAAGCTCATGTAATCTCAGCACAAGGGGTAGTTGAGAGATCATATAGTAAACTGTTGTGTTTCTCTTCGAATTGGGCAAAATACTTGGTAAGGGAGGAATCTCACAATGTTTAAAACATTTAAACATGTCAAAAAATCAGGCTTAAATTACGTCTCGTAATGATATAAATGCTGACTTTACGATTCGTTATTGCACATTTACTTAAGGTAATTCACTTCCGGTAAATTCGTGTTATTTCGATATTTATCGTGTTATTTCGTTGTAATCCGGTACTTCTCGGACTTAACTCGTATTTCCGAATCTGGTTCCCTGGCGTCTTCGTAAAAATCAAGCTGTTTGCGAGAACCACGTGTTTACATCCGGGGCTTTGAAAATCGCGTCGCATGATAAGAAAGGAAGATTTGCGTCAATGAAATCATTAAAATCGTTGAGAAAACCTCGTAAAACATACCGCGGGGATCACGATTATGCTTCCATAGGATGTAGTACATCCAGAAAAAACCGCAGCAAAACCAGATCAACTTCATTTGCCGGGGAAAGTTAGCAGAGATGGGTCGAAAGTGGGGAGAGGACTTATTCAAGTTATTGAGCTCCGTATACTGTTAGACAATTTGGAATACTGTGGGAACTGTAAATTAGGACCCGTGCCATTGACTAAACATTCTGTTGTTGGGGAACTCCGGAAAGGCCTTTCTGGCTACCTATACGTGAAATGTGATAACATAGACTGCGAACAAGTAAACAGGGTCGCCTACGGCAAAACTCACCGAGTGAAAGGAAAGGGAATGCCATGTTTTGCAGCTAATACAAAACTTGGAATAGGTAACTAAGTTTATAAACTGATTTGTGCTTAACAAAAAATTGTTGTATAAATTAATGCACCGGTCAGTGGTGAATGTAGGTTGCACTTTTGAAGTGCATTTGTATCTGTATGTCAGAAAGAGCTTTTGTAAACACTAATAATGTAATGATTTTATTTGAAAGAATGTTAACCTATATAAATATGTAGTTTCAAGATAATTCAATTGGGCCATTTTTAATACACATACTGTCTCAGTAAAGGTAATGCGGATTTATTTCTCCTTATGTAGCCATGATTGATAGCATCGGTGGTTCTGGGAAAGTGAACAACATGCTCTCTACACTCAACATCGCCCCAATTAATCGGAAGAATTTGCAAGACATGGAAAGGCGTGCTGGTCGATTTGTTGAGTTTGTTGCCAAGCAGTCTAAAGATGCAGCAGCCCGAGAAGCATTTGACTCAGAAATGATGTAAGGAAGTTTTATTGTTTACTAAATGTCCAAAGTATTCTTTGTTGACAAAATTTCTTCTCTTGTACTTTTGCACTTGACATATTAAATACCCCACAGTGGGCTACATAAGAAACACGCTTTAACATATTGCCACATAATCATCACACGTTCCAGGTTATACAGGCAACATATTTTCATGAAGAAGTGTTGTATTTTATATTTTTATGTACATAGTTTTGTTGTGTCAATCAAATAATTCTTTTTTAAATTCAAGTGAAGTTTCTCAAGAGGAATCCAGAGTAGCTGCCACTAACATGGATGGTCTTATCGAAGATCTGGGTGTAGCACCATTACCGGATGCATCACCAACAACCAAGTAAGTTCGATTTATTATAATTTATTTATTTACGGAATTATTTATTGTTAACAATATAACAATTATTTGTTTAACAAGAATGAAACATATCGCTGGAAACATGGAATTCACGCAAAATTTAATATCAAGGTCTTCAATGGTTTGATGCCCATGTTCAGTTTAGACCCCCTGGTATAAGCAGATAAACAGTACAGAACTCATACCTTCACCAGTAACTGACCACTGCCCTACGTGAATCGGATAAGAATGGCCGTAGAGAAGGTCTCATGACCACACTCATGAAGGTCATGTGAACACACTGTAAAGCAGGTGGCAGGGCTAAGGACTGAACCCAGGACCTCTCGATTTAAGGTCAAAAGCCTAATCCACTACACCACAACACTTCTAAATGGAATAATTGTTTGATCAAATCAAGGCGGTGCTTTGGTGAATTTTTTCTTGTTTGTATTTGTATTCAGTGCAATTTTTCTGATTACCCTTCAGGTCTATCTTACAAGCATCCTTTGAATCAACTACGTGTAGTAATGAGACAACTAAAAACCCATCCCCAGAACCACGCCGACATAAACTGAAGCGTCAGGAGACAAGTAGACCATTATCTGTAAGGAGAAATATTCTCTCCAAGTACAGGCCTAAGAGTCGATATGGTATGTCTGCCTCTGTAGATACAGCTTGGCAGAAACGTGGATTCGACAGCCTAACATGTAAGTTTCTATTTCTATTTATAGCATATGATAATTTGTATAGACTTTGAGTCGGCAAGGGTTCTGAAAACATTTTTAAATTTAAAAGGCTAACTTCAGATAGACACTAAGCATTTAACAATTTGATGTGCATATACTATGTTGAAAGGAGTTTTGTTACCTTCTTTATTTAGTGGTTGTTTTAGTTTTGGCACCTGATATCTGTAGCTGTCTGTCCATCTACTCATAGTGCTTTGTTTACAACAAGACTTGTTTATTTTAAATGTATTTGACTTTCAGGGTGCCTGCAAATTTCTGGGGGATATACTGCATTATTGTTTTATATGTTTCAGCTCATACATTCTTCATGAGTTCCTCAAAAAGGGGAAAGAAGGTACTGAAGAATGTCGTCAGCCACCGACAGTGTTCCACTTGCAACTGGCGGAGACGTCATCGGCCTGGAAAGCCAGTGCGGCAACATAGATGCATACGTAACCACTCCGGCAGCGCACGTTCTATGAAGAGTGAGAGCGGAGAAAAAGCCATACTAGATCTAGTCAAGTTGAGATCCTAGAAGGTGACGGTGACAACACTTTACTGGCCAGGCTCCAAAGCAAACATGGGATCAGTCTGAAAAAGAAATATGATAAAAATCATGTCATGAAAAACTTAGGCAAAAGCTTGTATGGTTTACAAAATGAGAAAGGAATCAAAATTAGCAAGATAACAATTGCCCATATACAAAAATGTGTGTCCTATGCTCTCTCTAAAAATAGTGGGGTACTTGACTTGACAACAAGAAAACTTGCGTGCAATTGTTCCCCACAACTTTGGTGATCATCAGTTATGTCAACCCAGGTTTTGTGATTATCTTAGAAACAAAGACATAACATACATCCACCGTTCCCTTACCTTACAAATCAAGCTTGACTGGTGAGACATTACGGAAGCGGTTGGAGGACATAATGACAACTTTCATCGCCAAAGCCAGCCAACCTAGTGGACTTGGGGTCAAGCCAGCAACGTGAGCACGCCAACCGTGAGGTGTCGCTCAAAGCTCCGAAGAATATCTACATTGGAGGGAGTGAGGCGTTTAGAACACCGCGTCGAGGCCACAGCAGCATTTATCAACGAAGGACGGAAATACATAGTAGATGTAAGCACAGTTTAAAGTTGTTTTGTTGTTGGTATGTTGAAACATTTACTAAGTTGGCAAATGTCTGTTCATAACACGTTTTTGTCTGAATGCAAACCTAAAAATTATCAAATATATAGTTTGAATTCGCTATATACAGCAGCTGGAACAAGCAAAACAAGTGTGTGTTTTTTTTAAAAATTTACAAACTATCAGTATAAGGAAGTTTTTGTCTGTGTCTTGCAAATATCTAAAAATGGTTTCAAATGCTGTACAAGAAAATTACTTCAGTTCATTGTTTATATTTGATTGTAGTTTACACTACTAAAGATTGGTAGTTGATTCATCACTTATTGTAATGCCACTACAACAATTTTATAGGAATCAACTATTAACCTTTAGAAATATCTTGTCATTATAGCTCACCTGGGCATGGATCTATTGTTGCTGGTCAATGTTCATCGTCCATCATCAACATTGCAATCTAAGCCCTGATCTAAACAATATCTAATTTAAATCGAAATCTGGGTCACATTGGGTCATAAATTAGGTTATCGGTTCCCCGTGCTCAGGTGAACGTTCCAGGGCCTTGAAGGTCATAGTTCATAGTTTGCAGTTTGTTGAAAATTGTTCTCTGTATTTCAGTGTTCTTTTGATTTACAGTTACCATGGTGTACAGTTAAATTACACTGTTCAGTTGTCTTCTACAGTTACAAGCACACATGTAAGTGAATCAAAATCAAATAATGCAGTATAGTAAATCTACATGTATTCTACTTACTACTGGTATTTTCTTATTTCTTCATATAAACATCATTATTGTATTTGTCTGTTAGTTTAAGTTTTTGAATATCTGCTAGTATATATGCCTCTTTGTCATTTTTTAAGAATAATGCATTGTACTCTTTAACCATATTCAAGCTTTTTTCACTTGATAATATTTTTGTAATTGACAGTATTGTTAAATTCTTATATTTTTTTACATTTATTCAATGAATTAAACTAACTATAACATTTATGAAATACAGGTGAACAAAAGTGCTGATTTGTCTCCGGGTTACTACACAGAAGAGTATGCTGTCAGATGTAAGAAGTCTCAAGAAACGTTTGCAAAGCCGTCAGCTAAGGTAAGACGCCTGTTCCTGAAAAAGGAGCGTGCTGTAAACCAGTCAGCCTCAGAGTCACTTGAAGGTGCAACATACCAGTCTGGTAAGTTAATTAATCTTGACCCTGAAAGGGGCTTTATATATGTATGAATCACGCCGTCACGTCATGTAAAATAACATTTTGAACATCGAACTTTCCATATAACGTAAATCAAACAAGATATTATATATTGTTTTGGTTCAGAGAACAACCGAATGTTTTGACTTTGTCTATAACTATGTATTTCATTATCATAACTTAATACTGCAGTAATTACATACTTCTATATGATGTTATAACTTGCGTTTATTTGAATAAACATTTTTTGCAGAAGTTGGCCATTCAGGGGACGTTGATATTCACAAAATCCCAGATGCAGTACCGCGGGGTGTCTTCAAGCCAGTCCTTTCAAGTAGTGACTGTGAACCATCCTACTTCTTAGTGGATCTTGAAACAACAGACCTTAGTAAGTAATAAGCTTTATTTTATGTTAAGCGGTGGTTTAAAAAGTTTTTCTCAGTTAAAAAGAATTGGTTTTTCACTGTAGTCAGCATCGCATGATCTGGAAATAAAATCTCCTTGACGCTGACGTTGAACTAATGTAAACAACATGAACAATAGGGAAATTTGCGCGCCATAAGATAATGTTTCCCACAAATACTAAAGACATCATACAAAATTATTTATTTAAATTGTTTCTTTAGGTGTAAAATAAAAGGAAAATTTGTTTGTGTTCAATGAATTATCACTTTTAGATTTCCCTCACGTACTTGAAATAGCCATATTTTCACTTGTGGCTGTGCCACTTGTGAAAATATCACATTTCAACACCACTTGTGAAAAAAAATCTATAATTCACTGAAACAAACAAATATTCTCTATATAAAATGGAATAATAGACAGACTTGAGAAGTCCTAGGTTTGATTCCCAGCCACTAGTACTTGGTTCTTGAAGTATGGTTATGAGATGATCGCTGTGGCCATTTTTCCCTTCCTCAGGTTCATGTAGGGCAGTTATTCTGGCGATAGTATGTGCTCTGTACTAGTTATCTGCCTCACTCAGCCAGTGGACTTTTTTTTTCTAAAGACTGCAATTACTCTGGTAAAAATTGGAATCTCTTGCCATTATAATACATTTTCTTACTGGTTTCAGTTTGTGGAGATGTCTACCCACATATCATCCAAATAGCTGCCAGACATGTAAACACCGAGAAGAGCTTCAACTGCTATGTGTTGCCCAAAATGCCAATGAGTGCCTCAGCAGAAAGAGTGACAAAAATTGTTGTGACAAATGATAGTGATATGTGTGTTGATGGTGTTCCTGTAGAACCAAAACCTCTACACAAAGCTCTTAGAGAGTTTTTCACCTGGATGAAACGGTTTCCAAGTGTTGTACTTTTAGCGCATAATGGAAAACGCTTTGACTTTCCAATAATCGTTAAAGCCTGTGAAGCAACTGGAATGTATAATGAGTTATGTTCATGTGTCTTTGGTTTGGTAGACACTTTACCAGTTTTTAAAAATATCTGGCCTAAAAGTGAGTCTTACAAACAGGAACATCTTGCTCACACTTACCTCTCCATAGAGTACAATGCTCACAATGCAATGGATGATGTCATTTGTTTATCTGACCTTATCAAGTATGCCATAACTCAAGATAGCAAGTGTGCTATTTATAAGAGTTTCTCCCTTTGTGATGTTAAAAACAATATGGAATCCAACAAAGAGAAAAAGAAAAACTTGCCATCACTGTCTCTCCTTGTATCAAATGGTGTCATGAAGTCATCAGCTGCGGAAAATGTTGCTAGCTCTGGGCTAAACTATAAGCATTTACAGACAATTTTTCTGCGCAAAGGAGAAGATGGTCTCTATAATGTTTTCACCATGAGAAATAGTGATGACTTGCCGAGAGTAACAAATGCTAAAAGAGTGTTGGAATCTGTTATTCCAAAATTAGTTTCACACTTTGAAGGCCAAAAGTAAACTTGTCCTACATGTCTAATAAAAATGGCACATATCCCAGGAAACAAAGAAAATACACAAATTATATAATTACAATCATAATATCAACCCATTAGTTTGTACCATTGTATTTGTTTGATAGCACTATGTTCATGTATTGGATTCTATCTCTTGATTATTACACCCCAATAGGGGGCCACATGTAAACAGGAATCATGATTGAACGTTATGCTTGTAAAGTCCCGACCAATCTTGATGAAAATATGTTATGTAGCATCCTTGCAATTAACCATACTTTGGGGTAGAATTAGAAGTCAGGTAGGGTTTAGGTCACTGTTACTTTAAATAGGAAATCGGCCTTAAGTAATGAATCTCTATCAACCTGGTGCTTGGGGGGGGGGGGGGGGGGGGGTAATTATCACATGTAGTGACAGCTCTAGTTCTTATGAAATGACTGTAAACTAATTATTTAACTTTTTAAGAATAGTAATTTATTTGCAAGTGGTAAATTCATGCATATTGGTTACTAAAAAGTTGAAAAGTAGTAAATAATGATTTTTTAACAGTTCTCTTGGAAAAATCGTCGTGGAGTTTTAAGGGGGGGGGGGGGGTACCTTTTTCATCAATTTGTCTAAAGGAAAAGGTATGGTAAAAATTCTTGATTTTTATATATGCTATTGTATACACTCTTAGCAAAATTTTGAAACCAGATTTGTATGAGTTTGAAAAAAATCGATGAAAGTATTGAATTCCGGAAATCTGCCTTTTTGTACCCAAATTACTGAATATTTTTGCAAATATTTTCATGAAACCTGATTCACTATTCATGAAATGTTGTTTTTTTGTTACAATATATACATTGGTGAAATGCTTAAAAGAACATTTTTTGGGGGTTTTGTCGGAAAAAATGTGTATTTAGCAGATGGGACTTTGGATTATGTGGCTGATAAATTGTTGAAATGACATATTTCCAAAAAAATCTTATAACTTCTTTATTTTACGGGGAAATCTTTTAACATTTCACATTTAGATGCACAATATAATACCATTTAAGAATTAAGTATGCAAAACAAGATTCTTGACATTGCGCATTACACAAGTCAGCCCAGAAATGCAATTTAATATAGGATAGGATTACTAGTATTTAATTTGATACTTATGGCAAATATTAATACAAAGATATCTGTTACCATGAATACAACTTACTATTATTGCGAAAAATCTTAATAACGTATAACTTACATAATTTCCGTATTTGTTGTGCAATTTTGGACAAGTTGATATGGAAAACATTTATATGCACATACATGTAAAGAATTGATTAACAAAACGTAATGTTATGTAACTACATGAAAACTACGTGTGACATACATTCAAACAAACATATTCTGTTCTGTACTAATTCTTGTACGGTACAAAATTGTTTTTGATTAAAACCAAATAAAGGTTCAAAATTACAATTGTTCTTAAACAGAAACGTTTTATTAGATAATGTTTAAAGATTAAAGTAAGACTCTAGAATAGTGATCAGATGTTTACTAACTGTAATAAAGAAAATAGTCAGAAAGGATAGACTATATGGTAACATATTGCATCAAGTCGTCCTTTTGCCGACTGACCGTTCAAAGGCGGTAACTGATGGTATTCCTTTTTGTGTGTTATGTCTCGTCCCTGTGTTTTTTTGTCACATTTACATTTACCCTGGTTGCCTTTGTCTAGAGGTAGATTAGATTTAAATATCTGTGGAAATTCCTGACCTTTTCTTATTTACCCATTGATAGTGTTCAATACCAAGTTTCTCAATATTTCGCACAGTTTCCTTAAGCTTTTCATCAGCAGTAGAAAGAACAACGAGGTATTGAGAGTACTCTCCAAATGGGTTGCTATTATTAATTAGATCTCTACATAGATTTCTTACCTATTGTTGAAACTGCAATTGTGTGCTTTTGTGGATGTTGGAAGCATTCACATGTCTTCTTTTTCAGTTGTTGTCTCAAAGTCCTTTACAGCCCTTGCTTTCTCTCGTCCCTATACCACCCATCTTAGAAGTTGCATGCGATTCTCTGTTAAAACAATAGCCCACATATTCTTGCACCATTTTGTTGCTTTGTTGACGTGCCTGTTCAAGAGGCATCGTTGAGAAATGGCGATATGTTTTGTTGAATACAAATAAGAATTTGCTGAAGACAGCAGTCAGCAACAATTTGAAACCTTCCCTGCAACCAACGCACATCTCTAACATGAACTGGAATCCACAAAAAACCAAGGTGTAATCTTATTTAGAGACTTAGTGTACAATGGAAATCTTTCTTCCTTTTGTGACTTGATAAATTACTTGAAATCGCAAAGTCATAGACCAGAAATGAAACTGTTGATAATCAAGCGCCGTCCGAATATGGCATGGTCAGTATAAGAGAGTCCTTCATTATTTAGCTTGTCTATTAGACCACGCTTTCGCCTCTTTGCGTGAACAAGAATCCATATACAAATCGGTAAGGGGAATTCGTGTTGGTATTTTTGTTAGATAATCCTGTTCGGTTCTTTGTTTGCAGTATGGTTGTATTAAATTTGATAAGCTGGACTATTGATAGTGGTGCCTGGGCTTTAACAACACTATTTACAAACTCTGTTGGTAATTCTTGTCCTTTGAGAATCATTCCAAACAATGCTCTAAGAGACTATGGAATATATTGTTATTGAAATTTTTGACTCTAAAAGTTCTTGTAAATTGTTATTGAATGTGGTCCAACAAATCTTGGCACTGAATACTAAGAAAACATCTCTACACATAAAACTTCGGCTTTGTTGCCATCATAATGTGTTCATGGGTAGAGTCTGTCTCCTCGGTGTACCCTTTAATGTCTGTTTCAAAATACTTTTTCATAGGTATTTTCTGTAAATCGAGCTTTAGCTGGACATTACACAGGCTCTCTCTAATAGCCTCTTGGCATATAATACACTTGGTCCAGTCACCTGAACGTTTTGACATATTATATCCAAAGAACTTTGTGACTTCATTATTTCGCTGAAGCTGTTAGGTAGGAAGTTAGTTGTTAAAAGACAACCTGTACAGACAAACAGTACAAACGTAACACCTTAAAAATGTAATAATTAGATTGACTACTCTTCTTTTTATTACATTTAAAAAATGTATATATATTGGCAGTAAAGAAACTGATCATCTATAAATCCAGTCATAGTAAATTCAGCTTTCGTTCAGCACCAAAAAAAAGAAATCTGGGCGGTGTCGCAAGTGACACCGTCCAAAAACAACAACAAGAAAAGTCGTTGATGCGAAGCATCAAAGGCGACGCAAAAACTGGAAGGTAAACAGGTTAAAGCAATATGGGAGCAAGAAATAAAGACATGTTTAGAACGTTTTTATTTAAAGGTTTTTAATGTCAGTATAATATAAACAAATCTGGAGGAAAAGTATGTTTAACGTATAAGCCTATTCCTGAGATCATAGAATGGTTTAGAACAAAATAAATACAAACGATCTAGTATGTCTTTAATCCCGATGTAATAAATGTTGTAACAAAGCAATGTTACTACCTAAGTATGTGCTACTGTCGCTTATAAATACACACTGAGCTGACATTAAGAATACACCAGTTGTTGTCAGGTGAAAGGTAGTATATGTCATTCAATAGAGAAAAAGGAATAACTACAAAATAATTAATCTTATAAACCGAGAAGGATATTACTTTCTAGTAAGTATAAGTGTATAGACGTAAAAGTTAGTCCGAACATATTCTGTTATTTTTGGCAAAATGTTCGTGTAATAAAGGTCTTGACAAGAAATAAATCTCATTTAGGTTTAGGGTTTGCACCCAGAACCCTTTGATCCCGAGTTCATAAACTTAACCTCTTGACCAAGAACACTTCAACCATGTTATAAATGCTTTCTTGGTGTGTTTCAAATGTCTCTTTAATGATCATCCCAATCGTTAACAATATATTTTTTAAACTTGTCATAACAGGTCTTAGGTTTGAATTCGGAACAATCTTATTCTGTGTGAATAAAGTTAACCTCGTGACGGGGCAATGGATTGAATTTGAAACCCTCCTATCCAGAGTCTTAAACTCTTGACCACATATACTTCAGATATGCTGTAAAAGCATTCCTGCATGCTGGAAGCACTGGAAATGCTATTTTTTAGCTTTGCGGGTCCTTACAGAAATTGTTAATGTATCTTTACATTGCATTTAAGTCAGATTTTACCATGCATCTCAATAAACCGTTAAGAACGAACTTTTTCTGGCAATGAACTGTTTTGTTGCTAATAGGTAATCTCAATTTGTAAGCATGCAGTCCGAACATAGAAGGATGTACCGACGAGCATTCCTATCTACTTTCGTAAGTAAGAGCGTAGAGAGTGTCCATGTACATTTACGTTAACATTTTTATGTATATGTAAGAAATAAACCACAATTTCCCGTTTTACCATGTTTTCATGAAAGTTACAGTATTGTTTTGAGTATTAATTATTATCATTTGATCATTATTTTCCGAAGTGCGAGCTTAGATTTGAAAGGTGTGTGTGTGGGGGGGGGGCGCTTTGTCGTGCCACCTTTTTTAAATATTTCACAGCATTGCTATTATGGAGCTAGAGACAAAGTCCACCCACTACGCCAACACTGTCAGACGATCACATTGCTGCACAAAATTGGACAATTTCCTAATATTTTTTATATTGGTATAACAACGCCGGCAAATGTTTAAAAAGTTGATTTGCCTGCGACAGGATCATATCAAAGCACTGAAGGGTGCTGTTTTGTCGATGTAGGATTAACTTTTAAGATTAACTTGTATACGTTGTGAGCGTTCGTGGTCTAGTGGTTAAGACGTTGGACTCCGGATCGGAGGGTCCCGGGTTCGAACCCCGAAACTGACCACGTGACGTTAGTCCTTGAGCAAGACTATTTTCTGCACATTGCTCCTGGGTATTCAGTACCTGAGTACTGGTTCTACCCAGGAAGTGGACAGTCGAGAGGGATTAATATACGTTAAAAGAACTTGTTTCCCAATCGACTATAAATAAATACGGTTTAAAAACATAAAAACTTGTATACCAATAATGATTACTTTATTCCGTGATAAATCGAATGCACTAGGCATTGAAAAGCAGAATAATTGTCTACTGTAAAACAACCATCTCGTCTATATAAAGATTATACATTGGAACATTACAAAACAGCAACTAACTTCCCATTTTAGAAACTATTAGTGCTACTGGACGCGACCAAAACAGACTGAGTTCAAACTTAACTCAAGTAATTACTTCGTCAACACTGTAGCCCATGTGATCGAAATCTAAATCCCGATTACAAACCTGGTAATTGAGCCGCAGAAGGCATTGAGGACCCTCGCTGGATACCGCAATGTCAATGAACACTCGTTTTAATAACTTTCCTCTCCTTTCCTCCTAGATACTGACATTCGGACACTACGCTGTTTTTCTTTCAGAAATAGGCGAATGTACATGGAATGAGTCGAAGAGTATGCGAATGAATCACTGAGTGGATATTCCTGTGCAGCGTCATTCAATAATAAATCTGCATCTCATGTATAACTGCAACGCACAGTCATGTGAAGTTGTAGTTAAAACAGATTACAATATTAATGTTAACATTGGAAGTATGCCTGGACACAACCCGTCTGGTCTCTCGCGACCTTATTATTCGTTTCTGTCACGCACTCCTTTTTTCCAGGCATTAAGACAAACTACTGCAGGATTTTGTAGTGAAAAGACCTGGTGCAGTTATGTAGCCAAGAAAGATACATTCGTTGGATAGTGAATATAAGCAAGTCAACACGGGCTCAGATTTAAACTTTTCAAACCGTTATGAGGAAGATGTACTCGTTTGGGTAAGATACAACTCAGAATGCGTCTTCCAGGTCCAACCTTTATTTTGACTAACATAACAAACATACATGTGGAAGTGAGGTCAATGACGTCACCAAAACTATGTAAGCGTTAACCCGCCAAATTACGTCAGTCTTAACGTTATGAAGTAATTCCACGACAGTTACTAACTTAAATCGCAGATTACTGACAGACGACGCATTGTGTATCTCGCGTGGAAAGAAATGCGTCGGAAACATTTTTGTCGTATAGCTGTTTCACCGGGTCGACATAGTCGCAATAAAAGACTTGTGCGTTTATTGTGTAATGCATATATACATCAAATGAATGAACATCGCCGCTCAGGAATATCATTCAGTGACTAAGAAGGGAGGGGGGCAAAGGAGGGAGCATAATGTTATTAGAACGAGTGTTCCACTTTCTCTGCATCATATACTAGGCCGAGATATTTGCGATATACCTTGCGGGGCCTCACTACGTAAGTCGGCATCTAGCTTATGGCAATGATACATGGCAATAAAAATGCAATTTGTAATTAGTAAATCAAACAAGAGATAATGCTAACTAAACTTTCTAGAGAAAAAATGAATCCACAAAGAGTAAACATCAACACAATTTTACAATAAGGGTACTACCTAGATTAAAAAAATTCTGCATTTCTACTTATTTGTCTCTAAAATCTTTGTTAATAAATGATGCTTTAATCATGATTACTTAAACAGTTACATTTCTGACCAGCAAAAAACACCTTTATAGGAAATCGGAATGCATTCTATTATTACAAAACACAAAATGATTTACACACAAGGTTAACATCAGGCTTACCACTACTATAATATTACAATATTTTCCAAAATATTCTACAGTGATCACATTCGGTCTCAATCAAACTATTTTATAATCATTTAATGACGAATAACCAATGGAGGTCCTATTTGCAAGGTTTTACTGTACTCAATGTAATGGTTATTTTAAATTTATTTGAGAAATAGATCTACGATAAACAAATTACATATTTCGGGAATTCACTCATTAATAGCTGTTTTAAGTTTGTTTCGACATTGTAAATGGTAATACAAAAGGTCATGCTTACATATGAAACTATATGTATGTTGATATCTTTTCGTCCTTTGCAGATTAACCATGGGCGGAGTTCATCTTTCCGTATTGTCCATCGTTGGATTGTTCCTGGCTATAACGTACTACATATATACAGCCCCAGTTAGCGTCTTGAGAGATCGCTCTATTCTTTCGGACAACATTGCGGAGGAATATGATTATGTCATAGTGGGCGGAGGCTCTGCTGGCTGTGTTGTCGCAGCACGACTAGCGGAAGACAAGAACAACAAAGTTCTATTGCTTGAGGCCGGGGGATTTTATGATGAAAATGATGACTTACACATTCCATTTAAAAAATTCACAATCCAACAAACCAAACATGACTGGCAATATAAGACGGAACCACAAGAGCATGGCAGTCTTGGCATGTTAGACAGGAAAGTCGCATGGCCAAGAGGGAAGGTTCTGGGCGGTTCTGGTATGATGAATGGTATGCAGTATACTCGGGGTAGCCGTCATGATTATGACGAATGGGAAAGAAATGGGTGCGATGGATGGAGTTTTAAAGATGTGTTGCCATAATTTTTTGAAGTCTGAAGACATGCAATTGAAAACTTGAAAGATTCCAAATACCACAACACTGGCGGTCCGCTCACAATAACATCAGGCGCGCAGAACAAACCGCTCGCTGATATGTTCGTGAAAGCTGGCGAGGAACTTGGTTATAAAATCATCGATTACAATAGTGCGGAGGATGAAGGATTCAGCAACGTGCAGTCCACGATTAAGAACGGAGTCCGAGGAAGTACGAGTGTAGATTTTCTCGGTCGCCGTGGAAAACAGGATAACCTCGATATTGCGGTAAATTGCCATGTCACAAAGATTGACATACCCGAAGATAAAGCTACGGGCGTCTACTTCATCGAGGAAAACAAGAAACGTTTTGTCAAAGCAAAAAAAAAGAAATAATAGTTTCGGCCGGAGCAATAAACACACCACAATTGTTGATGTTGTCAGGGATCGGGACCGAAAAATCATCTAGAAGAGCTCGGGATTCCAGTGAAATCAGATTTACCTGTTGGTGAGAATCTTCAAGACCATGTTCAATTTTCATTGTTGTCAAAAATAAATCAGTCTCTTTCCATCTTGCCATTTGTTACCACGAGTAAGTTCGAAGAAATAAAGTACCGATTCTTTGGTGCCTTCCCCTTGTCAATTTCTTCTCTCGATGCAACGGCTTTCTTGTATCTAGACAAAACAAAAGTAAAAACTACATACCCGGACATTCAAATGATCTTCTTTGATACTCTGATGTATCAAAACTTTGAGAAACCACTGAATTTGAAAGAAAATGTTGCCAAGGAATATCTGATGCTGGGACACAAACCAGACAGGGTTCTCAACAGGCGTCATTCTATCGCATCCAAAAAGTACAGGAGACATTAAATTGAAAAGTTCTGATCCATTCGACTACCCAGCGATCAATCCTCGCTATCTATCCGACAAACGCGATATAACGGACCTGATAGGAGGTATTCGACTTGTGGGAAAAATACATAGATACCCCGACTATGAAAAAACTTGGAGTAGAAGTCAGTGACATGAAGCTTTCGTTCTGTGGCCAGCATGGACTTCAGATCTGATGCCTACTGGGAATGTGTGGTGCGCCATATTACCCTGACCACCTATCATCTCTGTGGTACTTGCAAAATGGGAGCCGTGAACGACCCCACAGCTGTGGTAGATCCACAATTAAGAGTCAAAGGCATCAACGGTCTGCGGGTGGTTGATGCTTCCATCTTCCCGAATGTGACTTCCGGTAATACAAACGCCCCTGTCATAATGGCAGCTGAGAAGCTTGCTGATATGGTCAGAGGAAAGGATACAGTTAAACATCTGCGGGCCAAGATTCAAGGACTGTAAATGCATACCGACAAATAACTCATCGATGTTTGGAAATTATCAATATCCATGATCCAACTTTGCAGATGCAATATAAGGATAAGATGCTATATACAATAGCCTAGGGTGAACTTTGTTTTTGAATTACACGATGAACGGACAGGTTGCTAAGACTACATGAATGCGGTGACTAAATGCCATAATTTGGAAATCACTGTTGCAATTATTTCTCTTCATTTCTAGTTGTGTCCTAGTAAAAAGATAAAATCATCCCAATGTACATATTCATGGAAAAATCTACAGCTATAGTTTCTGTAAATGAAACGTTAGAAAGGTGCTTGTGTTTACCTGAGTCTGCCTGAATCTAAACCGCAATGCACGAAAAAGTACTTAAAGTTCAAGTGGATGAGTCTGTTAATCATTATAGCAGACCATGCTTTCATCCTTTTTCTTGTACTCTTTATTATAAATGCAACACTATACGATTTAAAAAAATAAGTTTTTTTGCGAAAGTTAATATCTTTTGCATTATTTGGAAATATGACAGTAGAATGACTTAATTGAGTCGTTGTTCATCAAAGAAAATCGGGCGTTAGTCATGCTTTTATCGATTCATATTTGCATACAGACTTAACACAGGTACAATAAGACATGTTGAAATTTTTAATCTAACAGAAATGCCCCTTTTTTCGGCAATGTCTGAATAAATAGAAATAAAAACTTCCATGAAAGGCTGACAGTAAAATCCGATGTATTCCATTTTTAGGCGTGTTTGGTGCTATAAAGAACCTTGTCAAAATGAGAAATCTAATCTCAGAACAAAGGAACAAATGTTCACAGATCAAAATCTTATGTTCAGGGTTTGAAAAGGGTTAATATTATTTTCGCTTACTACCCATTATGTTAGTTTCACCTCAAATTAAGCTCTCAAGCACATCTGAAGAACGCTCACGCTTATTCAAGAAGGGAATATATATATTTGGACTTAAATTAACAACATATCGTGGCGTGTACCTCAAAAGACTCAAATATGCTAAATGTTTACCTAGCTCTCTATCTGGTACTGGATTATAGGCATTTGTAAGGTTTATTATTTTTAGAAATGTAACAATAAAAATCATGTTCTCAGTATGAAAACGCATGCCAATGCTTCGTTGTCATTAAAATAGGCAAACAATCCAAACATGTAATATCAGTTGATCCTCAGCTTTTTTCCCATATCTAGCACTTTTTTTTTATGTACAATTTCTGAATAGATATTTGTTTGAACTTACTTGTCTGGTTTTATTCAAACTGTCCGAAATTTGCATTAAATTTAAAACCCTCCAAATCCATTTAAGAACCAATTAAACATACTTCCTGATTTTGATTAAACAATTGCTAAGAAGCTCTTATAAGTATCATGTTTCAAAGGTAAACACCATTTTTATAAAAGAGCATGGTTAATAATCATAAATACTAGTACTACGTTGTTTATCGTCTCCACAATTTTAAGCAACTTTAGAATAAATTACCCAATAAATATGTAAGAACTATTTAAATAATGAAAATAAAATGAAAACATGTTTTTGTTCATTAATATTGTTAACATTGCACTAAGACGTTAAATTAGAAATGCTGCAGGAATTTACTATATGTCTGATACCTGTATAGCAGGATTATCTTTTTTATAAATAATAAACAAACCGTATCTAAAATGAAACAAGTTTGACGTTCGTATGTACCATTAATAGATGTAGTCATAGAGCAGTATAGACTGTCTTAATATTCGATAAGTACAGGCTTGATATTTAACATTATTCACAATTATTTTAAAGCCGAGATATACTTTTATAAGGCTTCTTATTGAAATAACTGTTTACAATAATGTTGATCTATTTGAATATAACGAGTGTGTTTTTCTTCAGTAAATCAAAAGCAAATGTAAGGCCTATGATTAAAAATTTAACGGATTAGACTTTAAAGGTAGTATCCAACAATTTGGACAAATTTTCCTCAAATAACCTGCAAAGGCCCTGCATTATGCCGGTCATTCATGTCCTAGATCTATATAAAAATAAAGCATAAATCACCACTCGTCATTGCAAACATTTATTTTCTGCAGAGACCGCAATTTTTAAACGTAGAAAACCTTGGATAACTACTTACACTCTGACGTCGATCTCTATTTTTAGCAGCATATAAGGTGATTTTCTTGCGATTAGTACTGTTTTAACGATAATTTTCAAGCGATATGTTAACACAAGGGAATTCTAAGGATTGACTAACTGATAAATAGTCATTTAGTTTCCAAGCACATGCAAATCAATTATAAGTAAACAGTTAACAATATAAACAGTTTCTGCTTACAAATTATGGATAATTTATAACTAAATATCGAACACATCGAGTGTTGTAAAATCTTCCCGAAATGCATGAAGCCCCAACGAGCTTTTGCAAACAGTGCATAGACATTAATACTTGTTTTTGAGGCTAAGAGAAAGAGTTACAGTCCATAAGAGTGACACCGTAATGTATAAATACGACAAGAATTACACACTTGCTTTGTTAACTAACAGAATAACCAGCATACGAACGTTGATGAAATCTAGACGCTATCTCAAGCAATGTCGCATTAAGACTTGAAATGTTATAAGAGAAATTAAATTAATATTACTATTACTTCAGTTTTAGATTGATTCATTTCAATTTATAATTCGCCATCCATGTAAAGATAAGTCTTAAATAAGTTTACATGGATGGCAAATTATAAATTGAAAATGAATCAATCTAAAACTGAAGTAATAGTATACGGAACTCGGCAACACCTAGCAAAACTGAACATCCAAACTGTAAATATTGGTGAATGCAATATCAAATGCGTTGATCAAGTTAGAGACCTGGGCGTGATAATGACTAACACCTTGAATTTTGACCAGCATATCCAAAACAAATGTCAAACTGCTCATATACAGTTGCGAAACCTGAAAGCCATACGAAAACATCTCACTCAACAATCTACTGAAACCTTGATACATGGCCTAGTCCATTCACACATTGACTTCTGTAATGGTTTATTTGTTGATATCCCGGATTATCAAATCAACAAACTACAACGAATCCAAAATTATGCCGCAAGCGTTACCTTGGATGTCTCATACGATAAGCCCAGTAGTGAACTTTGAAAACAGTTACATTGGTTACCTGTAAAAGCCAGAGTTATGTTTAAAATCCTGGTGACTGTCTTCCGTGTAATCAACGGCACGGCCCCAGCATATTTGAAAGAGATGTTTACTCCCCTTCAAGGGAGGTACCAGTTACGCTCCAAAAGTAAACTGTGTTTTACTGTGCCCAGACGTCGAACAAAACTGGCAGATAGGTCACTGGCAGTGGTTGGACCAAAGTGGTTGAATGCCCTTCCCAGCAGTTTAAAAAATATTCAGTCAGAAGCCAGCTTTAAATCAAAACTAAAATCACATCTTTTTAGACAGTTTCATGAGATTTGAATTTTTGATTAATGTGTAATATCAGACTGTGTCTATGTCTATGTTCCATGTACTATGCTGTCCTGAATAGTACATTCAATTTGACTGGATGTATTTGTTTTGATATCTATATTTGCTATATGTGGTTGTAAAGCGCAATAGAATATTTTATTTTTGCGCTATAGAAATGTCATGTATTTGTATTTGTATTTTGAAGTTAACTTACCAAATAGGCTTGCTGTTTATCGTCTAGTTTATTTTATTAGAATTATCATGAAACCTTCGATTTCTCTGCTAGATAAAAAACATTAAACAGTGATTGTTTTTCCAACAGTATAATTATTAAGTTTTGCCAAAATGCTGATGGATTATTTTATTTATTGAAGTTCATATTATTTAAAAGCTAATTATGTAAATTTAATTCTTTGCAAATTGCAATTATTATTAATGAGAAAAAGAAAAAACAAAACAATAGTTGCTGAAATGATTCCTTTTATTTCCTTTTACTTTTTTCAACTCTTTCAAACATTAATCTCAATTCACAGAAGCAAAATATACAAACAGAAAACAACAACATGTACATTCAGGTTCATTTGAATGAAAGGCAGTATTGGAAGATCAGCCATTCTTATCAGCTGTGTTGTCTACCAACCAATTAGAGTTGGTTTTTATTTAGGAACACAATTTTGTCAATGAGATTCACCTGAGAGGCAACTTCTCAACTTTGTAATCATGAGTCCTAGTTAGACAAAAACATCATGGGCTAGCAAACTCTCTTAGCTACAAAAGCTATGTAAGAAACACGGTTGTAGTTTTCCCACCTGCACCAGTCCACTGGGTCAGTCTATGGACTGCTCCTCGATGTAACTCATCAGCATCATGTCATCTGTCAGGAAAAATTCAGGGTAAGTCAAGCTTCCGCCATTTTGATGATGTGAACTCCTCACATGCACTTATACTTAGTGTGTTTGCGGAAAGGTGTGCAAGAATGCTAAGGGCCTCAAGATCCATCAGTCGAGGATGGGTTGTCGACCTGATCGAGAACAGAGTCAGTGACACAGACCTGCCTGATGGCTTGTCTGGTGAGACACAGGAGAACCACAGCCAGGATGAACACCACAGTGCTGAGGATCTTCATGATGATGATCAAGAACAGGCAGATGAGCCGCCAGTGTCTGGGACGGGTCTTGGCAGCCAGAGCAGTCAAGCAGAACCAGATAGCAGCAGACTAGAGCACGTCAAATGGTCAGCCATGAATGACACACAGTGGAGAGACTTTGACACAGATGTAGACAAGATCCTGGAACAAGTGTCAGCAGGAAGCAGTGGTAAGAAAGCTAGAGAGCATGACCAGATTGATCTATGCAGTCGGTAAAGAAAGATTCGAATTGAGAACATCTGGTGGGAAGAAGGCTGCAGGAAGCAAGAAGAACATGCGGCAGCTTGAAATAGAGAGACTCAGAAGAGACCTCCGCAACTTAAGGAAACAGTACGTCAAGGCATCAGAGCTGGAGAAGATTGATCTACAAGGCTTGAGAGACCAACTCAGAAGTAGACTCAAGGAGCTGAGGAAAGCAGAGAGAATAAGGAAAGCTAGAAGGGAGAAGACCAGGAAAAGGGCTCAGTTCCTCTCCAATCCCTATGGTTTTGTGAAGGAAACACTTGAGCAGAAGAGAACAGGGCAGCTGTCGTGTTCTAGAGAGGAAGTGGAGGAACATCTGAGAAATACCCACTCTGACCAGTCAAGGCACATCGAGATGGAAGGCCACGAACAGATAGCCGACATACCCATGCCTGAAGTTGCGTTCATTGAGGGAGAACCAACACTCAAGGAGGTCCAAGACATCGTGAAGAAAGCAAGGTCCAAGTCTGCACCAGGCCCAAATGGAATACCCTACAAGGTGTACAAGTCATCCCGAAGCTGCTGAGACGGTTGTGGAAGCTGCTGAAAGTAGTCTGGCGTAAAGGAGATGTTCCTACGGAGTGGCAACGCGCTGAAGGCATCTTCGTACCAAAAGAAGAAGACTCCAAGGACATTGGACAGTTTCATACGATATCATTGTTGAACGCTGAAGGAAAGATATTCAAGTCAGTGCTCGCCCGATGTCTCACAACATACATGGCCAGCAACGGGTACATAGATACATCAGCACAGAAAGGAGGGATTCCCGGTTTCTCTGGCTGTATTTAACACACCAGCGCAATCAGCCAGTTGATACGAGAGGCGAAGATCAACAAACAAGATCTGACAGTGGTATGGCTTGACCTGGCAAATGCGTATGGGATAGGCCAGCACCAGCTTATTGACTTTGCTCTGAAACATCACCACGCTGCCTGAACACATTCAGAACATTGTTAGAAGCTACTACAAGGACATTAACATGCGCTTCACAACCAGGAACTTTACAACATACTGGATACAACTAGAGAAGGGAATTGTGACCGGCTGCACAGTGTCAGTGATATTGTTCATTGCCGCCATGAATCTGATCATGAAGACAGGAGACCGAGAAACCAGGGGACCGAAAACCAAGTCAGACATCAGTCTCCCACCGAATAGGGGTTTTATGGATGACCTAACAATCACAACTGAGTCCCACATACAGGCACGGTGGATTCTGACCGCTCTGGAAGATGTTGTCACATGGGCCAGAATGAGCTTCAAGCCAAGGAAATCCCGGGTATTGATCCTGAGGAAAGGCAAGGTCTGGCCGAATACGACCCTTAGAGTTCAGGGTGAAGAAATTCCATCGCTGATCAACAACCCAGTCAAATGCCTAGGGAAATGGTTTGACACCACGCTAAGTGACACCAACAACACTAAGCGCACTAAGCAGCAGCTACAGGATGGGCTAAAGAAGATTGACAGGCCTGCCAGGGAAGTTCAAGGCCTGGTTGTTCCAACATGGACTTCTACCTCGTCTTCTATGGCCACTAACGTTGTATGAGGTACCAACATCAACCGTTGAAGGCCTGGAGACCATGGTCAACAGGTACCTGAGACGATGGTTTGGACTCCCTCCATCAATGACAAGTATTGGACTCTACAACAAGACCAGTATGCTGCAGCTCCCTCTATCATCTATTGTAGAGAAGTACAAAGTCAGCAAGGCAAGGCTTGTGTTGACCCTCAGAGATTCTAGAGACATGAGCATCAGTAGAGCAGGGATCGAGGTTCGCACGGGTAGACATTGGTCAGCATCCAGCGCTGTGGAGAAGGCGGAGAGCAGATTGAAACATCAGGACATTGTGGGGATAAGCTGCTCAGGCAGACAGGGCCTTGGAAACAACACCAGGCCATTATGAACTCTGCCACTACAGGCGAACGCCGAGCGCTTGTTCAGAGTGAGATCATGAGAGAGGAGGAAGAGTCAAGGAAAGTGAAGGCGGTTCAGATGGGGAACCAGGGAAGCTGGACAAAGTGGCAGACATCAGAAAGGAAACTAAACTGGACAGACATTTGGAAATACCAGTTTTTCCAACTCCAATTCCTGATCAGGGCGGCATATGATGTCTTGCCAACACCTGCCAACCTTCAGAGATGGGGGCTGGCGGAAGCTGCTGAGTGGCTATGCGGAAGCAGAGCTACTCTGGACCACATTCTGTCGTCGTGTAAAGAAGCTTTATCCCAGGGAAGATATCAATGGAGACACGACCAGGTACTTCGGGAGATAGCTGACACCCTCGAGAGACAGAAGAAGGCGCGGGCACCTGCCAAACCCAGGCACATCAACTTCATTCAGGCAGGGGCAAGGATAGAAGGCAACAAGAGGAGGACAACCCTGCAGCATACTTGATGGCTCTAAAGAACAGGGACTACTGATAATTTGTTGGTAAGTTGGTTATTTTACTTTCAACTTTTACTGGGCACTAAGCATTCAAGACATTCAAGTGAGTTACTAGAAAATGGATATTGTATTCATTTTCTAATTCATAGTATTATATAATTTTCATTTCAATTTGTTGTTTTTGATTAATGTTTTTATGGGTCTCAATTTTCCTTAATCAGTAAGCTAATTTAATATAAATTCCAAAGTATTAAAGCAGGTTGACATTATGTTGGCAAATATCATAACAGCTATAACACCAAATGTCAGCAGTTTAAGATGATAGTAGTGAACAATGTGTTTATATGTAGATGAACCTGTAGTTGTTATTCATGTCCCCATGGACGCCATTATTGCACAAGAATAGATGGGTTCACAGCAAATAAAAGTCTATTTTGTTTAACAGTGCATTTTAATCTAGTACAAAACACTTGTAAGACTGATACCTCATAAGCAATTAATGTGGAGAACCAGTCAAGAAATATTTTGACATCAACCATCTTCACTTTATATGACAGCAGTCATCGAAAATAAAACACGTCGGATCATCCTTGGCAACTTAATTTAAGAGTGGACGTGTGAATTTTATAAAGATTGTCGCCCGATAGGCAAGTGTTTTGTTGTTGTTTTTTCTTGATCTTGAAAGAAAAAAATCGGTCAATGTATCTGAAACCAAGACTTCGGGCATGTGAAATATGTTTCAGGTGGATGACTCCCAAAATATTAGATGCTCGAATGGACATATAATTATCTGATGTTAATTTCCTAAAACTGTGAAACACACTTTACATGAATATGCAATCTCACCTTTGGGCATCAACTTTTGTATAATATTGTTCTTTGTTATGCATGTGTTTTGAAGTAAGTTTTGTGATTAAGTATGTCAACTGCTCTCAGATGTGAGTTTATTTTAAAATATATTAGACTAACCTTGAATAGCAGTACTTAGAGCTTGAAATGACCAAACACAATGGAAATCAGGAATTTGTTTCTAACATCCTTAATTCATAGACATTTTTAATACCTTATAAAAAAGATAAATATATTTCTTCGCAACATTAGCTGATAAACACGAAAAAGAACAAATATACTGCACAGCAGTTTACATGTACTACATTTATTTCTCTGGCAATGACCCTCCAATAACATAAGCCTTCAAATAGGTTTTTGGTCAAGTGGTTTTCATTTATACATGTATTTACTAAATGCCACAGATGAACCCAACTAAATCTTGGTTTATTTTTTATTTTGTTTGAAAGTCAATAATGGTATTCATAGCAATTATTTTGGTCAGAAAAAAACAAAAACAAACAAACAATGTGAGAAATATGGGAAGCAAGTATTTTTGTCAATTACCTTTTTAATCAATATTCTTTTGTCATTTGACTATGACAAAGTAAAGTTACAATAGAAGTAAATATGACATGTGGGTTGTCTCAACTTGGATTGTTGGAACATCTTTTGAGATATTTGCACAAGTGAAAAAAAAAATCTGCTAATCAATGTTTGCAGCCAATGGTTCTTAGACAATGCCAGTGGCATAATATTTTCTTCTTTCCATTTTTTTCCCATTTTTTCACCATTGCAGTGAACAAAAACTTATTGACAGAATATTAAATGGGTTTAAATAAGGAACAACAGGCTACGATGAGTCATGAAATGAACCAAAATAACTGCATATTGTCGGTCACTAATAACTTATAGTGCTTCCGAAAAAATGACTTCAGAACAATTGTGTTTGCTTTATATTTTTCTGATGGACTTACTCATTTTTGTTTAATAATGCCCAGCACGTTTATCACTTCATCGCTCTTTTTCCTTTAGCAAATATAAGAAGCAACAGGAAATCAACAGGAAGTTGATTTTCGCTGGTTCCCGCAATTATTAAAAAAAAAAGAGTTACTTCCCTTACTACCCGTAGATCCAATCGGAACACCTCGTTGGCGACGCACGCCTATGTAATGGAATTCTCCAATCTCCTCACAGCTATTACGTCACGCGTTGCTACTTAAATCTCTGCCCCCAGCAAGGATCACGTGCGTTGCGTCAACACACGGTCAAAATGACCTGTGTGCATGCACTCGGTGTATTGTGGGTAAAGTAGTTCTTCAACATGGCTGTTATGAATACGGAAGTGATTGCTAAAATGAACAAAACAAGTACGAAGAGGTATACAACAGATTATTTTGGCATTTTTTTTATACATTCTAATAGTTAAAATATGTTTCTTTTCATGCAAACTTTTTTAACTTAATTTTGTAAACGGTCCAGACTTTAACGTAGTGACGTCACACGCTATGCATAGAATGGACACATTACTGTTTAACGAAAGCGAAAGTAGCAAAACTTGCTCATTGTATTTTTTTCCTATTTATCTATAAATATCAAGACTTTAAAAGTTTCTGGACATAGAATAAGGCCTTAGAATATGGTTGTTTAGTCATTTATTTTAATCGAACGTATTTCCTACGCGGAACTATTTTTTATGTAGGCACAAATCTCAAATTTTGGGTGAGTTACGAGTCGTAGTATAGAGATGACTTTAACGTAGTGACGTCATACGCCATGTATAGAATGGGATCACGTGACGTTAGAGTATCACGTGAAGTAAACATGGCGGCCTCCTTAAACACGCCACGTTTGACTTTCTTAATTTCATATTTTTTCATATTTTAAGTTACTTTTTATTTTTAATGTGATAAATTAATATTTTTAAAGGAAAGATGCTATGTTTTGAGGAGATAAGTCCAGAAAAAAATAAAAAATAAAAAAACCTCTCCGCCTGTATTTGGGCGAAAAACTTGCTGGTGGCAGTGATATAATGTACTGTCAAGGGAAGTAATCACTGCGGGGAGTTTAGGGAATTCTCACTGAAATTTGCACTTTGAGAAAGTTTATTTTGCGGAGTTTGTAGGTTACACTATAAATAAATTTGTTCTTTACTCTGTAGTAAATGTCATAACTTAGGAAGCAATTTTACAGCAAACCATTTCTTGGGGAACCACAAGATTCTACCTTATGAGAAAGATCTAATAACAGGGCCTCTGCGAAGAAAAGTTATGTGGCGCGAAGACGGTTATCCTCCCCTGTTGATGACTGTCCCGAGGACCTTGGAGTTCCGCTAAACGTAGGGAGGCACTTTCCGTCAAAACTGGGAATATACACTGGCACTCGAAAAGTTTCTTCACCCTACTTGCCTGACTTACACACTTACAGCTCGTTCTCTTACCTTCTCGGCAGGGATGGATCCAGAGAAAGAATGTGTGGTGTGTGTGTGGGGGGGGGGGGAGGGAATCCGCCAACTAGATAAAGGTATAGAGTTGTGAAAACATATATGTAAGCGTAAAAATACTAAGCTTTTATAGTAAATTTTGTCTCAGGACTGTTTCCCGGTTCATTAACTACCTTTGCTACTTTTACGAGTTGTTCTTGGTTCGGCTTATTGCTGCATCCACGACCCGGCTCACTGACCATTTTCTGCCTTTAGATATTTAGTACAGTTAACCGTTTAGGTCCACAAATATTAGTTATTATTCTGCCTAGATGTGTCAGGGTAAATCAATTCCAAACGCTTCCTAGCTGCCAATAAAATAGGCACTAATTAATGAATACAGGTTATCATTGAATAGTATGTTTGTCTGGATTCGTGATCAAAACTCTTTACGATTACACTTCTGTTAAAAAGTTGAACAGTTCATATAGTGGTAGTTAGACTGAATAGTTTGTTTGGATATTTCTCACCAATGTAACTGTTAGGTTCAAAATTGAATATATTATGAAAATTTTAACTTTGGAAACACCGCTTAGTTACAATAGAACTAACTCCTTATTTAACCTATACAAATTTATTTGAACTTTTATCAAATTCATTTTACTAGCATTTAAACACCAACGACATTTTACCCTGACCCATCATCAAAGGTCTGCGGATGTTTTTTCAGAATGTGACTTCCGGTAATACAAACGCCTCTGTCTCTGTCATTATGGTCGCTGAGAAGCTTGCAGATATGGTCAAAAGAAAGGACACAGTGAAACATCTGCGGGCCAAGATTAAAAAGACTGTAATCCTTTCCAATAAATCTCCTCACTGGATCTATCTTTTTTAATGAATAGTAACATATTTTTACTTTTAAATATATGGCATCGAATAACGTAAGAACCCTTCTGTTTTGTTTGTTTTCGTTGTTGTTTTGTTGCTGTTTTATGCCAATGCGAGTTAAATCTAAGTACAGTAACAAAGATTTTATGCAGGGGCGGATTCGGAAAATTTTGTTGGGGGTGGGGGAGTATGAATCAAGATTCATGCAACTTTATCGCAGTAAATTCTGGATATTCATACACAGTTAGGGACCTTAACTTCGACCTCGACCTAAGCAGTCAACAGACAAAATTTACTTTAAAAGTTTAGTATTTTAAAGCTGACATGCATGTTTACTCTACTTTTTTTACATGGTGTGTGTGGGAGGGGGGGATTCACCCCATTCCCACGCCCTGGATCCATCCCTGATTTAAATTTAAACAATTCTGTAAACCAGTCATTGTATACATGCTTACATAGGTCTAGTATAAAATTGAATTAATGTCTTTGAACTGTATGCAGCGGTATACAGATATTTTTATAAATGAAACGTTACACGCCGTGTGCTATTAACACAATCACATATGTGAGTGTTAACGTCGCACCAGCTGTTTATCAGGGTCTGTTTGCTCTTCCACAGTGTAGATCATTTCCAAAATGGAATTAAAATCATAAAGCACAAACAAAACATACCTTACAATATAAAAACAGGCAATGGATTCATAACTCGGTTAACACACACGCGCTTACCACTGTGATCAGATTGCAGCATGGAAGTTATCATCCGCTATACATAGAACCATCCGGTGCACACTGTTTCATATCTAGGCCACTTTTAAGCTTAGTTTGCATGTTCTCGCGTGATACGGACTGTGTCTAACTTCAAGGTAAATACTTAAGTTTATACCTACTTAAATTAACTACAACACACATAACTTCTAAAACATGCATGGATATAAAATGTAATGATTTTGATGTTCTGACTCTTAATCTTTCACTCTAGTTTCAGGTGTGTATGTCTTTCTTTGCAAACCAAAACTTCATGTTCCAGAATCCTTTTTGACGACCTTCTAGTTTAAGTAGGGCAATATTGTGCATAAATCGTTCTTTTCATGGGAAAAGCACCAAACTTGACATAAATGTTGTATGGGTTATATTGATAAAAAAGAAAAGAATGAGACCTCGGTTATAAAACAATATGGCCGCCAAAGCAGCCATTTTTCAAAATGACAGGCTTTCAATTTATTTATTGACAAATGTGTGCCTTAAATAAATGCCAAATGTTCTTAAGGCAGCCCAGAAATGCAATTTAATATAGGATATGATTACTAGTGTTTAATTTGATACTTATGGCAAATATTAATACAAAGATATCTGTTACCATGAATACAACTTACTATTATTGCGAAAAATCTTAATAACGTATAACTTACATAATTTCTGTATTTGTTGTGCAATGTTGGACAAGTTAAAATGGAAAACATTTATATGCACAGACATGTAAAGAATTGATTAACAAAACGTAATGTAACTACATGAAAACTACGTGTGACATACATTCAAACAAACATATTCTGTTCTGTACTAATTCTCTTACGGTACAAAATTGTTTTTGATTAAAACCAAATAAAGGTTCAAAATTACAATTGTTCTTAAACAGAAACGTTTTATTAGATAATGTTAAAAGATTAAAGTAAGACTCTAGATTAGTGATCAGATGTTTACTCACTGTAATGAAAGAAATAATAAGAAAGGATAGACTATATGGTAACATATTGCGTCAAGTCGTCCTTTTGCAGACTGACCGTTCCAAGGCGGTAACTGATGGTTTTCCTTTTTGTGTAATGTCTCGTCTCTGCGTTTTTGTCACATTTACATTTACCTTGTTTGCCTTTGTCTAGAGGTAGATTAGATTTAAATATCTGTGGAAATTCTGACCTTTTCTTATTTACCCATTGATAGTGTACAATACCAATTTTCTCAATATTTCGCACACTTTCCTTAAGCTTTTCATCAGCAATAGAAAGAACAACGAGATATTGAGATTACTCTTCAAATGGGTTGCTATTATTAATTAGATCTCTACATAGATTCCTTACCTATTGTTGAAACTGCAATTGTGTGCTTTTTGTGGATGTTGGAAGCATTCACATGTCTTCCTTTTCAGTTGTTGTCTCAAAGTCCTTTACAGGCCTTGCTTTCTCTCGTCCCTAAACCACCTATCTTAGAAGTTGCATGCGATTCTCTGTTAAAACAATAGCCCACATATCCTTGCACCATTTTGTTGCTTTGTTGACGTGCCTGTTCAAGAGGCATCGTTGAGAAATATGTTTTGTTAAATACAAATAAGCATTTGCTGAAGAAAGCATTCAGCAGCAATTTGAAACCTTCCCTGCAACCAATGCACATCTCTAACATGAACTGGAATCCACAAAGAACCAAGGTGTAATCTTATTTAGAGACTCAGTGTACAATGGAAAGCTTCATTCCCTTTGTGACTTGATAAATTACTTGAAATCGCAAAGTCATAGACCAGAAATGGAACTGTTGACAATCAAGCTCCGTCAAAATATAGCATGGTCAGTATAAGAGAGTCCTTAATTATTTAGCTTGTCTATTAGACCACGCTTTCGCCTCTTTGCGTGAACAAGAATCCATATACAAATCGGTAAGGGGAATTCGTGTTGTTATTTTTGTTAGATAATCCTATTGGGTTCTTTGTTTGCGTATGGTTGTATTAAATTTGATTAGCTGGACTATTGATAGTGGTGCCTGGGCTTTAACAGCACTATTTACAAACTCTGTTGGTAATTCTTGTCCTTTAAGAATCATTCCAAACAATGTTCTAAGAGACTAGGGAATATATTGTTATTGAAATTCTGACTCATAAGTTCTTGTAAATTGTTATTAAATGTGATCCAACAAATCTTGGCACTGAATACTAAGAAAGCATCTCTACACATAAAACTTCGGGTTTGTTGCCATCATAAATGTCTTCATGGGTAGAGTCTGTCTCCTCGGTGTACCCTTCAATGGCTGTCTCAGAATACTTTTTCATAGGTATTTTGTGTAATTCGAGCTTCAGCTGGACATTACACAGGCTCTTTCTAGTAGCCTCTTGGCATATTATACACTTGGTCCAGTCAACTGAACGTTTTGACATATTGTATCCAAAGAACTTTGTGACTTCATTATTTCGCTGAAGCTGTTAGGTAGGTAGTTGTTAAAAGACAATCTGTACGAACAAACGTAACACCTTAAAAATGTAATAATTAGATTGACAACTCTTCTTTTTATTACATTTAAAAATGTACATATTTTGGCAGTAAAGAAACTGATCATCTATAAATCCAGTCATAGTAAATTCAGCTTTCGTCCAGCACCAAAAAAGAAAAAGAAGTTGTTTTTCACTGTCGTGTTTGCTATTTTTGTTAAATGGCTCATCGCAGATTTGTTCTTTACATTTGCCTTGCATGTGAATACATTTGTCCTGCTTCTTTTCGACTTTTGGTATATGTTGGAATGCTCATAGGACTTTGTCATATATTCTTATACTTAGTACGTATACACATAATCTAAACTTGAACATAAGTTTTTGTGTAATCTTTATTCTGATTTATGTTAAAGTATATCAAAAACATAAAATTTTCAGCTGCTTTCATTCTTGGTTCTGGAAAAATGGAATCAAAGCGCCCAGAAGCGCTGTTTGAGCGGTGTAAATTTTATCATGAATGCGATTACAGATGTGCAACAATAGTCAGAATTATTCCGTAGTAAATCAAATGTGTACAGGCAATGGAAATTGGAAATCAGGCACGTATTCAACTGCAAATAAACACCTCCTCTTAAATATGGATTGTACATTGTGACAAAAGTTTCATCAAAGTCATTAACATCCGATTATAGAAACCATTTTATTTAACATTCAATACTTTCTAAATAATTTTGCATTTTAACTTAAGTCAGTCAAAAAGTCCTCATACATGCTAGCAGATTTGACCAAAATAAAAAAAGTTTGAAATTGACAGCTACCTCTTTCGCCCCATTGATCTGAATGAAAACCTGGTTCGGAGCGGCAGAAGTCTCCGCGCTCCACATTTCGACCATTTCCTCTACTCGATGGGTAATATTCGCTAGGTGCATTGTTCATTTATAAATCTGCATTTTATGTACATTTGAATTACACAATATAATGGACTTCCAGTTTAAACAGATAACAATGTTAATGTTAACATTTGAAGCGTATAGTCTCCTATGAAATACATATTTGTTCTGTACACGCACTACTTTTTCCCAGGCATGAATAACTGACCGCGAGTAGTCAAGGTCATGCTGTGTCAATCCTGTGTGCTTCTGAAATCCACCACTCAAAAATCTGGACAGTGTCGCAAGTGACACCGCCTTAAAACAACAACAAGAAAAGTCGTCGATGCGAAGCATCAAAGGCGACGCCAAAACTGGAAGGTAAACTGAAAGGTGAACAGGTTAAAGCAATATGGGAGCAAGTAATAAAGACATGTTTAGAACGTTTTTATTTAAAGGTTTTGAATTTCAGTATAATATAAAAAAATCTCGAGGAAAAGTATGTTTAACGTATAAGCCTATTCCTAAGACCATAGAATGGTTTAGAACAAAATAAATACAAACGATCTAGTATGTTTTTAATCCCGACGTACTAAATGTTGTAACAAAGCAATGTTACTACCTAAGTATGTGCTACTGTCGCTTATAATTACACACTGAGCTGACATTAAGAATACACCAGTTGTTGTCAGGTGAAAGGTAGTATATGTCATTCAATAGAGGAAAGGAATAACTACAAAAATAATTAATCTTATTATCCATGAAGGATATTACTTTCTAGTAAATATAAGTGTAAAGACGTAAAAATTAGTCCGAACGTATTCTGTTTTTGTTGTTTTTTGGCAAAATATTCGTGTAATAAAGGTCTTGACAAGAAATAAATCTTATTTAGGTCTAGGGTTTGCACCCAGATCCCTTTGATCCCGAGAACACTTCAACCATGTTATAAATGCTTTCTTGGTGTGTTTCAAATGTCTCTTTAATGATCATCCAAATCGTTAACAATATATTTTTCAAACTTGTCATAACAGGTCTAAGGTTTGAATTCGGAACCATCTTATCCTGAGTCTATAAACTTAACCTCTTGACCAAGAACACTTCAAGCATATTATAAATACTTTCTAGGTGTGTTGAATGTTTCTCGTATGCATGTGAACTAAACATTCGAATCTTTAATAAGATCCATTTGAAAACGTATCGTGACGGGGCAATGGATTGAATTTGAAACCCTCCTATCCAGAGTCTTAAACTCTTGACCACATATACTTCAGATATGCTGTAAAAGCATTCCTGTATGCTAGAAGCACTGGAAATGCTATTTTTAGCTTTGCGGGTCCTTACAAAAATTGTTAATGTATCTTTACATTGCATTTAAGTCAGATTTTACCATGCATACTCAGTAAACCGTTAAGAACAAACTTTTTCTGGCAATGGACTGTTTCGTTGCTAATAGGTAATCTCAATTTGTAAGCATGCAGTCCGAACATAGAAGGATGTACCGATGAGCATTCCTATCTACTTTCGTAAGTAAGAGCGTAGAGAGTGTCCATGTACATTTACGTTAATATTTTTATGTATATGTAAGAAATAAACCACAATTTCCCGATTTTACCATGTTTTCATAAAAGTTACAGTATTGTTTTGAGTATTTATTATTATCATTTGATCTTTATTTTCCGAAGTGCGAGCTTAGATTTGAAAGGTGGGGGCGCTTTGTCGTGCTACTTTTTTAATTATTTCACAGCATTGCTATTAAGGAGCTAGAGACAAAGTCCACCCACTACGCCAACACGCCCGGACGATCACATTGCTGCACAAAATTGGACAATTTCCTAACAGGGCTATTGTTTATATTGGTATAACAACGCCGGCAAATGTTTAAATAGTTGATTTGCCTGCGACAGGATCATATCAAAGCACTGAAGGGTGCTGTTTTGTCGATGTAGGATTAACTCGTAAGTTAACTTGTATAACAATAATGATTACTTTATTCCGTGATAAATCGAATGCACTAGGCATTGAAAAGCAAAAAAATTGTCTACTGTAAAACAAACATCTCGTCTATATATAGATTATACATTGGGACATTACAACACTGCAACTAACTTCCGATTTTAGAAACTATTAGTGCTACTGGAGGCGACCAAAACAGACTGAGTTCAAACTTAACTCAAGTAATTTACTTCGTCAACACTGAGCCCATGTGATCGGAATCTAAATCCCGCAAAGGAGGGAGCATAATGTTATTAGAACGAGTGTTCCACTTTCTCTGCATCATATACTAGGCCGAGATATTTGCGATATACCTTGTGGGGCATCACTACGTTAGTCGGCATCTAGCTTATGGCAATGATACATGGCAATAAAAATGCAATTTGTAATTAGTAAATCAAACAAGAGCTAAGGTTGACTAAACTTCCTAGAGAAAAACTGTATCCACAAAGAGTAAAGATCAACACAATTTTACAATAAGGGTACTGCCTAGATTAAAGAAACTCTGCATTTCTACTTTTTTGTCTCTAAAATTTTTGTTAATAAATGACGCTTCAATCATGATTACTTAAACAATTACATTTCTGACCAGCACAAAACACCTTTATAGGAAATCGGAATTCATTCTATTATTACAAAACGCAAAAATGATTTACATACAAGGTTAAGATCGGGTTTAAGTTATTATTACTATTAGTTTTAATAATTGCTTTACCACTACTATAACTAATTTATAAACATTTAATGGCGAATAACCAATGGAGGTCCTATTTGCAATTTTTACTGTACTCAATGTAATGGTTATTTTAAATTTATTTGAGAAATAGATCTACAATAAACGTTTGGCAACAAATTACATATGTCGAAAATTCACTCATTAATAGCTGTTTTAAGTTTATTTAGACATTGTAAATGGTAATACAAAAGGTCATGCTTACGTATAAAACTATATGTATGTTGATATCTTTTCGTCCTTTGCAGATAAACCATGGGTGGAGTTCATCTTTCCGTATTGTCCATCGTTGGATTGTTCCTGGCTATAACGTACTACATATATACAGCCCCAGTTAGAGTCTTGAGAGATCGCTCTATTCTTTCGGACAACATTGCGGAGGAATATGATTATGTCATAGTGGGCGGAGGCTCTGCTGGTTGTGTTGTCGCAGCACGACTAGCGGAAGACAAGAACAACAAAGTCCTGTTGCTTGAGGCCGGGGGATTTTATGATGAGAATGATAACTTACACATTCCATTAAAAATATTCACAATCCAACAAACCAAACATGACTGGCAATATAAAACGGAACCACAAGAGCATGGCAGTCTTGGCATGTTAGACAGGAAAACCGCATGGCCAGGAGGGAAGGTTCTGGGTGGTTCTGGTATGATGAATGGTATGCAGTATACTCGGGGTAGCCGGCATGATTATGACGAATGGGAAAGAAATGGGTGCAATGGATGGAGTTTTAAAGATGTGTTGCCATATTTTTTGAAGTCTGAAGACATGCAGATTGAGAACTTGAAAGATTCCAAATACCACAACACTGGCGGTCCGCTCACAATAACATCAGGCGCGCAGAACCAACCGCTCGCTGACCTGTTCATGAAAGCTGGCGAGGAACTTGGTTATAAAATCATCGATTACAACAGTGCGGAGGATGAAGGATTCAGCAACGTGCAGTCCACGATTAAGAACGGAGTCCGAGGAAGTACGAGTGTAGACTTTCTCGGTCGCCGTGGAAAACAGGATAACCTTGATATTGCGGTAAATTGCCATGTCACAAAGATTGACATACCCGACAATAAAGCTACGGGCGTCTACTTCATCAAAGAAAACAAGAAACGTTTTGTCAAAGCAAGAAAAGAAATAATAGTTTCTGCCGGAGCAGTAAACACACCACAACTGTTGATGTTGTCAGGGATTGGACCGAAAAATCATCTAAAAGAGCTCGGGATTCCGGTGAAAGCAGATTTACCTGTTGGTGAGAATCTTCAAGACCATGTTCAATTTTCATTGTTGTCAAAAATTAACCAGTCTCTTTCCATCTTGCCATTTGTTACCACGAGTAAGTTGGAAGAAATAAAATACCGATTCTTCGGTGCCTTCCCCTGGTCAATTTCTTCTCTCGATGCAACGGCTTTCTTGTATCTAGACAGAACAAAAGTAAAAAGTACATACCCCGACATTCAAATGATCTTCTTTGATACTCTGATGTATCAAAACCTTGAGAAACCACTGAATTTGAAAGAAAATGTTGCCAAGGAATATCTGATGCTGGACACAAACCAGACAGGGTTCTTTACAATCGTCATGCTGTCGCATCCAAAAAGTACAGGAGACATTAAATTGAAAAGTTCTGATCCATTCGACTACCCAGCGATCAATCCTCGCTATCTTTCCGACAAACGCGATATAACGGACCTGATAGGAGGTATTCGACTGTGGGAAAAATACATAGATACCCCGACTATGAAAAAACTTGGAGTAGAAGTAAGTGACATGAAGCTTTCGTTCTGTGGCCAGCATGACTTCATATCTGATGCCTACTGGGAATGTATGGTGCGCCATATTACCCTGTCCACCCATCACCCCTGTGGTACTTGCAAAATGGGAGCAGTGAACGACCCCTCAGCTGTGGTAGATCCACAACTAAGAGTCAAAGGCATCAACGGTCTGCGGGTGGTTGATGCTTCCATCTTCCCGAATGTGACTTCCGGTAATACAAACGCTCCTGTCATAATGGCAGCTGAGAAGCTTGCTGATATGGTCAGAGGAAAGGATACAGTTAAACATCTGCGGGCCAAGATTCAAGGACTGTAAATGCATACCGACAAATAACTCATCGATTTTTCGAATTTATCAATATCCATGATCCAAATTTGCAGATGCAATATAAGGATAAGATGCGATATACAATAGCCTAGGGTGAACTTTGTTTTTGAATTACACGATGAACGGACAGGTTGCGGAGACTACATGAATGCGGTGACTAAATGCCATAATTTGGAAATCACTGTTGCAATTATTTCTCTTCATCTCCAGTTGTGTCCTAGTAAAAAGATAAAATCATCCTAATGTACATATTCATGGAAAAATCTACAGCTATAGTTTCTATAAATGAAACGTTAGAAAGGTGCTTGTAACAAAACGTTATGTAGAAACCGGAGTGTGTTTACCTGAGTCTGCCTGAACATTAACCGCAATTCACGAAAAGTTCAAGTGGATGAGTCTGTTTATCATTATAGCAGATCATACTTCCATCCTTTTTCTTGTACTCTTTATTATGAATGCAACACTATACGATTTAAAAAAAAAAATTGCGAAAGTTAATGTCTTTTGCATTATTTGGCATATGACAGTAGAATGACTTAATTGAGTCGTTATTCATCAAAGAAAATCGGGCGTTAGTCATGCTTTTATCGATAAATATTTGCATACAGACTTAACACATGTACAATAAGACATGTTGAAATCTTTAATCTAACAGAAATGCCCCTTTTTTCGGCAATGTCTGAATAAATAAGAATAAAGACTTCCATGAAAGGCTGTCAGTAAAATCTGATGTATTCCATTTTTAGGCGTGTTTGGTGCTATAAAGAACCTTGTCAAAATGAGAAATCTAATCTCAGAACAAAGGAACATATGTTCACAGATCAAAATCTTATGTTCAGGGTTTGAAAAGGGTTAATATTATTTTCGCTTACTACCCATTATGTTAGTTTCACCACAAATTAAGCTCTCATGCACATCTGAAGAACGCTCACGCTTATTCAAGAAGGGAAAATATATATTTGAACTTAAATTAACAACATATCGTAGCGTGTATCTCAAAAGACTCAAATATGCTAAATGTATACCTAGCTCTCTATCTGGTACTGGATTATAGGCATTTGTAAGGTTTATTATTTTTAGAAATGTAACAATAAAAAATCATGTTCTCAGTATGAAAACGCAAGCCAATGCTTCGTTGTCATTAAAATAGGCAAACAATCCAAACATGTAATATCAGTTGATCCTCAGGTTCTTTCCCATATCTAGCACTTTTGTTTATGTACAATTTGTGAATAGATATTTGTTTGAACTAACTTGTCTGGTTTTATTCAAGCTGTCCGAAATTTGCATTACATTAAAAACCCTCCAAATCCATTTAAGAACCAATTAAACATACTTCCTGATTTTGATTAAACAATTGCTAAGAAGCTCTAATAAGTATCATGTTTCAAAGGTGAACACCATTTTCATAAAGGAGCATAGTTAATAATCATAAATACTAGTACTACGTTGTTTATCGTTTCCACAATTGTAAGCAACTTTAGAATAAACTACCCAATAAATATGTAAGAACTATTTAAATAATGAAAATAAAATGAAAACATGTTTTCGTTCATTTATATTGTTAACATGCACTAAGACGTTAAATTAGAAATGCTGCAGGAATTTACTGTATGTCTGATACCTATATAGCAGGATTATCGTTTTTTTATAAATAATAAACAAACACGTATCAAAAATGAAACAAGTTTGACGTTCGTATGTACCATTAATAGATCTAGTCATATAGCAGTATAGACTGTCTTAGTATTCGATAAGTACAGGCTTGATATTTAACATTATTCACAATTATTTTAAAGCCGAGACATTTTATAAGGCTTCTTATTGAAATAACTGTTTACAATAATGTTGATTTATTTAAATATAACGAGTGTTTTTCTTCAGTAAATCAAAACCAAATGTAAGGCCTATGATTAAAACTTAACGGATCAGACTTTAAAGGTAGTATCCAACAATTTGGACAAATTTTCCTCAAATAACCTGAAAAGGCCCTGCATTATGCCGGTCATTCATGCCCTAGATCTATATAAAAATAAAACATAATTCACCACTCGTCATTGCAAACATTTATTTTCTGCAGAGACCGCAATTTTTAAACGTAGAAAACTTTGGATAACTACTTACGCTCTGACGTCGATCTCTATTTTTAGCAGCATATAGGGTGATTTTCTTGCGATTAGTACTGTTTTAACGATAATTTTCAAGCGATATGTTAACACAAGGAATTCTAAGGATTGACTAACTGATAAATAGTCATTTAGTTTTCAAGCACATGCAAATCAATTATAAGTAAACAGTTAACAATATAAACAGTTTCTGCTTACAAATTATGGATAATTTATAACTAAATATCGAACACATCGAGTGTTGTAAGATCGTCCCGAAATGCATGAAGCCCCAACGAGCTTTTGCAAACAGTGCATAAAATTAATACTTGTTTTTGAGGCTAAGAGAAAGAGTTACATTCCATAAGAATGACGCCGTTATGTATAAATATGACAAGAATTACACACTTGCTTTGTTAACAAACAGAATAACCAGCATACGAACGTTGATGAAAACTAGACGCTATCTCAAGCAATGTCGCATTAAGACTTGAAATGTTATAAGAGAAATTAAATGAAATATATTTTCAAAGAGTTCATTCTAGTCGTACGTTATGGCTGACTGTCATGAATGAATACAAGCTAAAAACTTGGAATTAACTCGCAGATTTATCCTTAAGGTTGAATAAGCCAAATTTGGATGAAAATGCACAAGACAAACTAATAAATGGACATAACGAACTACTAAACGCACAAGACAAACTAATAAATGGACATAACGAACTACTAAACACACAAGTCAAACTTATAAATGGGCATAACGAACTACTTAACGCACAAGACTAACTTATAAATGTACATAACGAACTACTAAATGTACAAGACAAAGTAATAAATGGACATAACGAACTACTAAACACACAAGTCAAACTAATAAATGTACGTAACGAAATACTGAACGCACATGACAAACTAATAAATGAACATAACGAAATAGTGAACGCACAATACAAATTTATAAATGTACATAACGAACTACTAAACGCAAAAACTAATAAATGGACATAACGAACTGTAATCATAATTAACATAACATATTGAATTGAGTATAGAACCAAGTATTAACCGCACACGATATAATAAATAAGACCAAAATATATGATGTTAAGGCAGCTTATGCGTTCCATAAACCATGATTGACAGATTCTGTAGAGGAGCTAATCCAGGGTCTGTTCAAGAGGCAACTAGTTATGTCTGAAAAAGACCTGTCTGGTGATTTTATTTCAAAATAGTGCTTTAAGAAAGGACCAATTGTATAGCGGCTAGTATGACTAATAACAGTGTTTATTGGGTCTAAAAGAATGCTGGTGGCCTTGTAAGAACTGAAAAATATGTCATTGATATTCAGCATACAATGTGAGTTTATTATGACTGTCGCGGCATTTATTTTCATTAATAGTTTAGTGCTCGGTTTGCATCACAAATATACCACAAACATTATTTGCACAACCACTAGACAAAAGCTTACACAGTAAATGTAAAAGTAACAAAAGCACAGAGAGGAACTTTTCTGATTCTATTAATAAGGATATTCACAGTGTTTAGAATTGACACTGTGTATGCTTAGAATATTTTATTTCTTTAACGAATGTTAACTACTCTGTGAATACAAGAAAAAATACTAACTGATACTGTTAAAAGACCAATAAAATGTTAAGCTAGCATAATGTTGTATATATGTTATTTAATCTTGACACTAACCATGACTGCTGCAAAGCAGCACCCTCTCAGCAGCAACAGTGTTCTATGTTGCCACCAAATGTTGCTGTGGAGATGGTTTTACTCTATCTGATAACAATATATTCTGAGCACTAGAAAAACTCAAGTTCACATTCTCTAGCGGTATTATTTAGTACATAAACACGGAATGCTTGCGCATAAAATGAAATCTTATTGAGATAAGAATCAATTAAAAAGCTAAAGCGCTTTTGTTTAAATAAGCACATAACAATAAAATATATTATATTTATTATATGTTTATCTACAGAATATAAAAATACATTCTCTCAAGGGAGATAACTCAAACATTTTCTTCATTTCGAAAATGAGGAATACTGGACTTTCTGTGCACACCTGTATTCTTCTTTACAAGATACCTTGTGAGCATTTACCAACGGTTAGTATGGTCGTGGAGTGGTGATTAACTATTGTGGATTTTCTTTTCATAAACCTTGATACATTTGTAATGTTTTTGCACTTACAAATTTGTCATTATTCCCCATCAATCAGCATACCTTTATTGGAGGACCCACGTCATATCTCTAGCAGGTGTAACTTGGCTATAAATTATAGCTTGACAGCATTAAACAATGCCATCTGTGATTATTATTCATTAATTAATACTCATTATTAAAACATACATTAATATTCAAAAGTTGTCATTGTGGTTATATTAGACACTTTTGACTAGTTAATGACTAGTTTTATAGGTTTTATAGTACTAGTTTTAGCATAAATTACTCTTTTAGTCACGATAAACATGGTATACAATATTTTTGTGATTATGGGCTCAACATGTTTTGCTTACAATCCCCAATGTTGCTGATTCAAATCAAACACCTGTGTCATTTTAAATTTATAAAAGCTTAGGGCAATCCTTGTAGGAAAACGTCTGGTTGCACTTTATCTTGCTACTTGGTATGGCTGTCTTTTTTAGGTTGCCCAATTATATTAGCAGGTTAGTAAATGTCTCCTTTAAATAAATACATATGGACAAGTATGATTTGTAGGCTTAGCACTCGATGCAAACATTTCACTACCTGTACAAGGTGGGAGTCCCATGAAATATGTAATGCCATCATAATCGGTTTCAACAGGCATTTTTTCTCTTTTACTTATTTCTTACCCAAGTTTAAATAAAACATCATCAGCTCCATCTTTTTTAAAAAATGTTGAAATTCTTTAAAAAAACAGCAGCTCAAAAGATGCGGAATCCAGAGAGATTAAAAATCCAAACAGATGTAGAGCCACATTTATCCCATTCTAATAACAAATTGTTGGGCCTTAATTTGGCATTGCACATCAACTATGTCTCAGGAAAGCAATCAGGTGCGCATTCTCTTCCGCCCGTTCGAATGTCCCTCAAAATTCCAAAGTTGTATTATGCTAAGCAAGGAAAGTGCCTGTATGTACAATATCAGGACAGGTAGGAATGTAGAAAGATTAACTGTACAAGCAACGAGTCTTCACGTCTGCCACCATGAAGAATACAAGGAAGAATGAGATTTAAACACATTTTTCTAATTAGGTGCCTTCATTTCATTACAATGGGACATGTTTATATTAACACCGATATCCAGTAAACGATGATCTTCACTATTATGTTAAGACAGCTACAGTTGTGAGGAATGTAAAAGCAACTCTTATTTGTGGGGTCACCAAACAATTTAATCAAACTCCATTTTAATTGTTATTTTTGTGACAAAATGCTATAATTTTCGCCTGTAATGAGTGGTAAGTTTTTGGTTAAGCCACATGTCTATACATCAGTACTTTTTAACTACATCTCGAATATGAAGACACATAAGCTAAAGGCTAGTGGCGACGTTATAACGTCAATCATTTGTAACATTTGGAAAGATCGGTAAAATTTGCCAACTCGTGACACCTCATTTTTCCAGCATATGTGTGCGGACATGCTGCATTTTTTCCAACAATAACCATTCTCCTCTGTCATTTGGTACTAATTCATAGAACTCCCTTTTTACCAAGACATTAAAACTTATTTCAAACAAAATCAGGCTAATCAGTTTTTTCATGTTGTTGTAAACTTGGGTCGGGGGGGGGGGGGGGGGGGGGGGTATGGGGAGTGAAGACTGAATTTTCCGTCATTACCGCAATACAGACCGAACTTTTTGACAATACACTAATTAGTGAGTGTAACCTAGGTTTTGTGACGTTTGTAGAGGCTTGATTTGGCGCGAACGTTTTGTAAAGTGAAGAAAATGCTGAAAGCCCCTCTTTAAAATCAAATACCTTAATGTTTATGTGTATGCTATTGAATGTTTATGTGCATCATTACGTACGAGTGTGGCGACCTGATATATAAAACATAAAATAATAATTCAACCCAAAATAATTTTGCCCTCAATATTAGTTTATATTAATCTAGAAACCATGCACCGATAACAATGTAAAATTTCGGTCACAAATACGTTCAAGATTATTTTTTCCACAAACACCATTACCGAAATGATTACTTCCCCGTTGATAAAGATTGTTTTGGTAATGACTTTATGCTAAAATTTCGAGTCTACAATACAATAAGCTATTTTGGTGCGTTAAATGCACGAAAGTTCTTTTTAAACCGTTTACAATTACAGTCCTAAGAAAACATAGGAGAATTTCACCAAAGCAGATGTTTGGAGCAAATGATACGGGAAAACGAAAATACGTCAAAAAGACCGAAATCACATTTATCGACAAGAAAATAATTTAGAAAAGATATATAAACTTTTATATGACGATGAGTCTGGCTTGTTTGTTCCTTTGAATATAGCTTTTAAAATCACATTCAGCATATAGCACACATCATCACTGCACATTTACAGTCCTTGAATCTTGGCCCGCAGATGTTTAACTGTATCCTTTCCTCTGACCATATCAGCAAGCTTCTCAGCTGCCATTATGACTGGCGCATTTGTATTACCGGAAGTCACATTCGGGAAGATAGAAGCATCAACCACCCGCAGACCGTTGATGCCTTTGACTCTTAATTGTGGATCTACTACAGGCTGTAGGGGTCGTTCTCTGCTCCCATTTTGCAAGTACAACATTGGTGTGCGACTCCCCATCCAATATGGCGCACCACGCATTCCCAGTAAGCATCCGACCGATGGACGTGCTGGGCGCAAAATGAAAGCTTTATGTTGTTTGCATCTACTCCGAGTTTCCTCATTGTTGAGGGTTTCTGTGTATTTTTCCCACAGTCGAAATGCCTCCAATTAAAGTGTCTACATCATGCCGGTTAGATAGATATCGAGGGTTAATTGAAGGATAGTCGAAAGGGTCTATACTTTGTAATTTTACAACTCCTCTACTCCAAGGGTGGGATAAAATGACAGCGGTGTAAAAGCCATGTTGTTTCATGTCGCCAATTAAGGCTTCTTTTGCAATGTTTTCTTTAAGGTTGAAGTTCTTACCACTCCGTGTGTACATCAAGCTATCAATCATTATAAATTGAATATCCGGGTACGATTTTGAGGCTTCTGTGCGGTTTAGGTACAAAAATGCCGTTCCGTCCAAGCCGGAAATGGACATGGGAAAACCACCATAGATTTGATGCTTCATGGTTTCAAAAACACTTCCATGAACATCAGGCGAGATACCATAGGTGTTATTTATCAGGGCCATTGTTGGGGCTTGAACATGGTCCTGAAGATTCTCACCAACAGGTAAATCTGCTTTCACCGGAATCCCGAGCTCTTCTAGATGATTTTTCGGTCCAATCCCTGACAACATCAACAGTTGTGGTGTGTTTAGTGCTCCGGCCGAAACTATTATTTCTTGCTTTGACAAAACGTTTCTTGTTTTCTTTGATGAAGTAGACGCCCGTAGCATTATTATCGGGTATGTCAATCTTTGTGGCATGGCAATTAACCGCAATATCGAGGTTATCCTGTTTTCCACGGCGACCGAGAAAGTCTACACTCGTACTTCCTCGGACTCCGTTCTTAATTGTGGACTGCACATTGCTGAATCCTTCGTCCTCCGCACTGTTGTAATCGATGATTTTATAACCAAGTTCCTCGCCTGCTTTCATGAACATATCAGCGAGCGGTTGGTTCTGCGCGCCTGATGTTATTGTGAGCGGACCGCCAGTGTTGTGGTATTTGGAATCTTTCAAGTTCTCAATCTGCATGTCTTCTGATTTTAAGAAATATGGTAGCACGTCTTCAAAACTCCAACCATCGCAACCATATCTTTCCCATTGATCATAATCATGCCGGCTACCCCGTGTATATTGCATGGCATTTAGCATACCAGTTCCGCCCAGAACCTTCCCCCTAGGCCAGGCAGATTTCCGGTTCACCATGCCAAGGTGACAGTGTTCCTGGGGCTCCGTGAGATATTGCCAGTCGTGCTTCGTTTTCTGCATACTACTGTACTTTAATGGTACATGCATGTTCGGATTCTCGTCATAAAATCCACCAGCCTCGAGCAACAGAACTTTGTTGTTCTTGTCTTCGGCTAGTCGTGCTGCGACGACACAACCGGCCGTGCCACCACCAACTATGACGTAATCATATTCCTCCAATATATTATCTGTTAGGATAGAGCGATCCTTCAAAACGGCAGGTGGCAATAAGTAGATGTAGAAGATTATTGCTAGGAACAACCCGATGGTAGACAGTGCGGGAAGATGTATTACACCCATTGTCTTACTGCAACATGATAGGAAAAAACAACAAAAAGCATATTTGGAGTGTCAGCATTACATTTTAATTTACCGTTAACAAGTTCTACGCGACTTTAAAATAATAGTTTACAAGCTTTAAAAACATTTCAGATAATAAATGATTTTATCTGTTATTGCCAAAATTTTAAAGTATGCATCTTTTAAAATAACTAATTAATTAAAAGTACATCATATTAAATTGAATATGTATTCATCTCAGCAGGACGAATCGACTGGAACTGAATCACAAAAGCTTTACAAAAGATTACCAGACAGTTGGCTTTTGTATATGTCATTTATTGTTTTTGAAAAGTCTAAATTTGGGATAATTACATTGCCATACAGGATTTTTGTGTCAGATGAATTGTACCTTCATCGTAGTAAGTAGACTATGGTATCATATTCTCGAGATCACTTAATTATCTTTTTTTTTTTTTATTAAATACATATGTGATTTCCACATTAGTTATTTGGTGTCGTGAAAGTACATACAGTTATCATGATGCCTGATAATCGTATATTAAAATTGGATTATATACTTAGACACAATCGCTCATTTCCACTTGAAACAGATATAGTGTTGCCTTTATAGTAATAACTTGTCGGGGACATATGACGTCATACCACGGTCATTCACCTTATTCTGACATCGGGCTGGCCAATTGTTAAACTTCCATCATATGCCGAGCGTACCTGAAATAGAAAGTATATCATTGCGACCTGTAATACCCTTGGTAAGTCGCAGGCGGAGTTCGAACCCAAGTCCTTCCGCAGCCGAATCCTCCGCGATCTGGATGGGTGTTTATTATTTATAAATTTATTGATCATTTGTTGTTGCATTTTATGATCACATTTGCATCTAGGTAGACATATCAGTGTAATCATTTGTTTGTTCGGATAATGGATTTTAACTGTGTGGTCTGCCTTTTGTTTCATAACAAATCAAGGAAATACGCAGAACTTTTTTTCGGGTTGTCTTACCATGTTAGGTCGGCAGCTTCTTTTGTCAAGTAACTTTGTATTGACTGTGATCAATAACATGGAAAACTCATTTAACAAAGTAAACACTGTGGTCATGCAAGGAATATGTATTGATCTAAATGATAGATTGAACCATTGAACCCTCGGGCAACAAATCAGTAGTTATATTTTCTCACTTTCTGAATTCGTATAGATAGTACGCATGGTTGAGGGCTAGTCATCTTTATATAGATGGTGTATGTGAAATGTAATAGAGACATGGTTATCGATCTACATTGCTGCGTTGACACATTGTGTTGCATGTAATAAAAGGTAAAACACAAGAAAGAAAATGGGTGTGTGGCATCCATGACGACGTAGACATCATGCGCTTAAAGAAAGGAAATTAATGACCAGCTTTTGTACAGTCATGACACTGGTATTGGCATTAACTATTTTCAATATAATAGTAGTAAAAAAAAGCCTAAAAAGAACACATAGAGTTTAATTTAGTAAATTCAAAGAAGAAAGAAAGTTTCGCCATTGATAGCAGTTTCGATGTAACCAATATATTCCAAACTTTGACCTATCTTGGTTTTCATCGCCTATTTATTAGAGTGTATTACAATATATGTTACGTAATGACATTCCGGTCTCGTCGACCGAATGGTTACTCGGGTTAATACAGCATCCGTTGAAATGTCTACAGATAACGAATCACCTCTTCCGGTCTTGGCCCTCGACACTTAACCTTTTGCTCATCTTATATTCTCTACATTGATTTATTTCGTTTCTCTTCATTCATCGCTCGTGGGATATTAAGGTAAGAGGGGCCCAAAAGAAGCTATTAAGAATCCTAAACTAAGCATGTCCATAGCGATAAATATCATATATCAGATATAAAAATGAAATATGAAAGAATTTCACCGTCATGTTTTGGAAAAAAATCACATTTGAATAGGGTGACCCCCTCGCCTTGTCCCAGGACCATTTTTTACAAGTGGTTATTGCTAAAAAGTTTTATTTGGGGGTTCAAAACTATAATATATTGTAGCATCAATGGTGTAACTTTATAAGCATAACCCTAAACATTAAAAAGAACTCATTTATATTGTTCAAGTACAAACATTTGATGATTTTACACTGAAAAAGGCATCTATACCCCCTCAGAAAACTTCCTTGACACAGAAACATACACAAACTTTCAGAGTTTCTAAATATTTTAATTATACCAGTATATTTATAAAATGCATATCAAAATTTGCTATATACATATACCAATCACATAACAAATAATTACAGACTTTCACCGTTTAGTTTTTGAAATATTAGCTTTCAAATTGTCATATTCCATGTTTTTCTTAACAAAACAACAACAACAACAAACCTGTAAAAAAAGATTTTCTGTCACAGTTTTGCACAATACCTTTATGTTTCACAAAGATCTTTTACAGATCTGATTAAAACTGACTTCTGAATGTGTATCTGTTTACAAAAGAACTTAAATTGTTGATTTTTAATGTTTTCCGTTTCACATATCGACCTCTGCTGTCACTCGGAACTCCTCGGGTAATTCCGTCCTCTAATTAATCCAAATATATCCGAAGCTTGCCGGAGATCGCCGAGTAGGTACGATTGCTCTGCTGTCTCTGTCCGCCATTTTGGTATTTTCCGAAAATATAACGTCACGCTTTGGGATCCCAATTTTTTGGTAAATATTTTTTTATTTAAAGAAATATAAGATATTTTTTGTTGAAATTATTACTTGTTTGAAAAAAATATTATCAATATTTGCAAGACATATAAAAAATAATGATTAAAAATGTTTGCTACGATCAAATGCGATTAGTTCCGGAGAACGTGTCGGATACTGCCGAGGGCATTTACGAACTCGATGTCGCCAAACATCGCCGTTTCAGACAGCATTGGCTAATTAGGCCCCTCTTACCTTAAGCTCACTTTTGTCAAAATGGCGACGCCACAATCGGAACACCTAGGATAAATCACGAATCATCTCTCGGATGTATGTAGGTAGTCGGATTACCTCGGCCATTTCCCTAAATGGGTCTTCTTTTGTGACAGACGTCAAAACAAAGATGGCAGTTCGGATGACAGCTCACTATAGTTCGATGCCTGTAAAACTTCACTTTCTGGCTGCTTCAAATTTAAATCAGCCAAGTTTAATTTACCCGGCGCAGCAAAGACACAGCTGTCAAACGATGGCATTGTTTATGTTTTGTGCGAACTACATTTTAGGGATATTCTTCCGACTTCCGGCGAACAAAACGATCGTGATTTGAGCAAGTATCATTGCATCAGATACATCCGAGGGATAATTGTCCTGAGGACGGAATTGTCCGAGGAGTTCCAACTGGGAGACGCCACGTCATTGTTATACTTCTAGTCTCCACGTTGAAGTGTATGGATTTGTAAGCAGTATTATTATTGGCCAATTCTTGTTCTATTCAGTTCGATAAGACGACAGAAAATTAACCAATAAACCCACGGTCGACGAATGTAGTAAAACAAAAAAGTCTAGCGTGGGTATCCGAAGATGCTACAATGAACGCAGAGTTGCATGGTTGAAGAAGAGACAATGTATGTAACACCAAAACTGAGTACGTCACATAATCTATGCCGGTTTCCAATGTTTCAAAATGTACTACTTTTTCCGAAGAAGTGAATACTTCAGTGCTTGTAGCGTTTTCCTTTATATTTGCCGTTAATACATATAATATGTTTAACTTCAGTTTAATCTTCGGATATTTGAAGCTCATGTAATCTCAGCACAAGGGGTAGTTGAGAGATCATATAGTAAACTGTTGTGTTTCTCTTCGAATTGGGCAAAATACTTGGTAAGGGAGGAATCTCACAATGTTTGAAACATTTAAACATGTCAAAAAATCAGACGTAAATTACGTCACGTAATGACATAAATGCGGACTTACGATTATTGCACATTTACTTAAAGGTGGTATTCTAAGTTAGACTCTGTAGAGAAGCGATTAAGTGCTTTAGAAGAAGTGAAAGAAAAGGTGGAAGGAATAGACAGAGATGTCAAAAAGTTGTGGACAGTCTTAGAAGAAAGAGATAGAAAACTGAATGGCAGGCTTCATGCATTGGAGGAAAAGGTAGAGACTTATGAGTTTGACAGCGGGAGGCTTTGTAGCAAGGTTGACTACTTGGAGCAGCAAAAAGAGGAACTAAGAGATGAAGTGACCTATCTTCAGTCTCAATCCATGAGGAACAATCTCATATTTGACAACATTCCTGAGGACGCACACGAGACACATGAGCAGACAGAGAAGATAATAAGAAACTTCATAAAAGATAAACTGAAGCTGGCACAGAGTATTGTGGATGAAATGGACTTTGAGCGTGTGCATAGAATGGGCTACAAACAGGGAAGTAGAATAAGGAAGATCGTAGCCAAGTTTCACAGGTTTAAAGATAGAGAAATCATGAGGAGGCAATGCAGACATCTGAAAGGTACAAACTTCTTTGTGTCAGAACAATACCCGAAGGAAGTGGCAGATACACGGCGCAAACTTGTTCCGCAGATGAAGCAAGCGAGGGAGGAGGGAAAACAAGCTTGGATTGTATATGACACTCTCTACATAGATGGCAAGGCTATACATAAATAGGGGTGTTGTGAGAATGAACTTAAAGTGCTTTCTTGGAATGTCCAAGGACTAACTACTGAGAAGCGTGGTTGTTCAGAGTTTGTAAATATTATTAGAGACAACGATATTATCTTTATATATGAGACATGGGCATCCTCTGAAACAGATCTTTCTTTAAATAATTATATTGTTCATAATTTTAATAGAGAATTTCAACACCGGCATGCTAAAAGGAATAGCGGTGGTTTAGCTTTGTATTATAGAGACTGTTTGAAAGATGGCATAACTATTGTTAAACAAGATTTTAATACGATGGTATGGATTAAATTAGATAAATTATTTGTTCACGTTGATAATGATATCTTTATTTGTGGTGTTTACCTTTGGGGAGAGGATTCCCCTGCGTATCATATTATTAATGTTGATCTTTTTGATACTTTAGAAAACAATATAAGCATATTTGATGCATTGGGAGATGTGTATATATGTGGTGATTTTAACAGTAGAGTTGGCCTTAAACGTGATTACATTGCTTTTGATGATAATAATAGTTTCATAGATGATGATAATTATATACCAGACATAACCATGGCCAGGGCCTCACTGGACAACAAGTGTAATTCGTTCGGCCATAAACTATTAGACTTGTGTAAGGGGGCGTGTATGCGTATAGTTAACGGAAGGCTAGGGACGACTTCGGTGTAGGGAACTTTACCTTTATATCTAGTCAAGGAATGTCTTTAATAGATTATCTTTTAGCCAAAGAATGTAATTTCGCACGATTGTCAAGATTCACTATTTTCCCTATCAACGAATGGAGTGACCATTGTCCTATGCAGTTTGCCCTGTTTTGTAATAATCCTGTAAATGAAATATATTATGACGAGGAAATTGTGAAATGGAATGATAATTTTAAATCAATCTTTCGCTCATCACTTATTGCAAAATTACCTTTATTAAATAATATAATTAATGATGCAAATTTAGACAAACAATCAGTATCTAGCGCGGTCAGGGATTTCACGGCAGTGATGCGTGAAGTAACCGACCCGTTATTTGTAAAGCATGTAACACGGGAACCTTCCAACAATTTTTCAGATTTACCGTTAGGCAATCGTAAAGAGTGGTTTGATAAAGACTGTGATGATGCAAGAAATCGATATTTACATGCACAGAACGCTTTCTACCAAAAAAAATCAGAGGAAAATAGAATATATTTATGCTGTCGTAAGAAAGAATATAAAGACCTAATTCGAAACAAAAAACGTTTATTTGTTAGGAGAAAAATTTGCGAAATCGAAAAGCTTAAGTCTTGTAAGCCCAAACAATTTTGGAAGCATTTTAAAAAACCAAACAGAAAAGTTGATGGAAATTTATCGCTTAATCAGTTCTATAGTTATTTTTCACAGTTAGAACATAATATTTTCCAAAGTCAAAACAAAGATGCTGATGTTTTTTGTAATGAATACGATTTTAATAATTGTTCTGACATGGAAAGTTTTAACAATAAGATTACAGTTGAGGAGGTTAATGTAGCTATTAATAAACTAAACCGTTGTAAAGCCAGTGGTATTGATGGGCTTATTAACGAATATTTTATCGAGAGTAAAGACATAATTTCTGGACATATATGTGACATTTTTAATGCTATATTTGATTCTGGATGTTTTCCGGAAGAATGGACAAAGGGTATTATTGTCCCCTTACATAAAAAGGGGGACAAGAATACCCTAACAATTACCGTGGTATAACATTATTAAGTGTTTTTGCGAAACTGTTTACCTCTGTTCTAAATAACAGAATTAATAAATACACTGAGACCTTCTCACGTATAGGCGATTATCAGTATGGTTTTAGAAAAAGTCATTCAACCGTTGATGCACTGTTTGCATTACAATCTATCGTCCAACATTATATGTTTAATAATAAACGATTATATGCAGGTATGATTGATCTGAAAAAATGTTTCGATGGTATAAATAGAAATGCACTGTGGTTTAAATTACATAAAATTGGCATTAAAGGTAAAATAAAAGTCCTTAAAACATGTACAAGGAAGTTAAGTCTTGTGTGAGGCAATGTAATAACTTCTCTGAATTTTTTACTTGTTGTGTTGGACTTAGACAAGGCGAGGTTATCTCCCCTGTCCTTGTGTCGTTGTTCTTAGACGACATTGAAATGTATCTAAGATCCAATGCAGAATCAAATATTTGCATTAATGATACTCTTCTTACTGTTTTACTTTTTGCTGACGACATGGTCATACTAGGAGATTCTCCTAAGGATCTACAAAATAAGCTTGACTTATTATACAATTATTGTCAACAATGGAGTTTAGAAGTCAATGTTCTTAAGACTAAAGTCATGGTTTTTCGAAAGAGAGGACGGCTGTTAACTTCTGAAAACTGGACGTATAATGGAAATAAAATTGAAACTGTGGATACTTTTAATTATCTTGGAACCGTTTTTAACTATACGGGTTCGTTTAGTTATAATATTGAACTTTTGGCTGGAAAGGGAATCAAAGCACTGAATGTATTAAGTAATCAATGTCGCAAACTACCATTGACTCCTAAGTCCTTGTGTCAATTGTTTGATGCTTTTGTTGGTTCTATTCTTAACTATTCATGTGAGTTGTGGGGGTTCTGTACAAGTAAAAGTCTGGAACGCCTTCACTTAAAATTTTGTAAACATATACTAAACGTTCGTTCTAGTACAAGTACTGTAGCTGTATATGCAGAACTTGGACGGTATCCCTTATATATTACTCGTTTTGTTAGAATTATTAAGTACTGGTGTAAAATAATTCATTCTACCAATAGAATAGTTATTTCATTGTATGATCAAGGTTTAAAAGATTGTCTAAATGGTTGCAAAAATTGGGTTTATAATGTAAAAACCTTACTAGACAAGTACGGGTTTTCAGATGTATTTCTGAATCAAATCTCATTAAGTAAGAAAATATTCCCTCTGATATTCAAACAGCGTATTATTGATACTTTTACGCAAGAGTGGAATGGCTTAATAAGTAATAATAATGTGTGGGACTTTTATAAAAACATAAAGGAAACACCAAATTACGAGCCATACTTAGATATTGTACTGTAACGCAGGCCGGCGCTCCCCAACGGTCACCCATCCGTACACCGGCCACGGTAACCGTTGCTTAACCGCGCACATCGGGAAGCCGCTTAAACCACGTCGCTAAAGAGTTAACCCAGCAGCGAGGCTGGTTTGAAGCGCTTATATTTCTACCCCTGCGGTCGTTACATTACTCCCCCCTCCGAGAAGTCTCGTCCCGAGACTTGGCCTGGGAAGTTCCGTGGGCACGCAACTCCAGTCCGGCAGTTGACTATCCCACCGCTGCCACCAATGTAACGCAGGCCGGCGCTCCCCAACGGTCACCCATCCGTACACCGGCCACGGTAACCGTTGCTTAACCGCGCACATCGGGAAGCCGCTTAAACCACGTCGCTAAAGAGTTAACCCAGCAGCGAGGCTGGTTTGAAGCGCTTATATTTCTACCCCTGCGGTCGTTACAGTACCAAATGACTTAAGACATTTTATTACAAAAATGAGAATCTCTGCACATTCCTTAAGAATCCACACGGAACGCTTCTCAAGAAACCCTGTTTCTAGAGACAGTAGATGGTGTTTGTTATGCAATAATAGAGATATTGAAGACGTTTTTCATTTTATTTGTATATGCCCAATTTACAATGATTTAAGAAGAAGGTACCTTAATCCAACTATGTATAGTAGACCATCCGTATATAAAATGTGTTTGCTATTTGATTCGAAAGATAAAACCATACTTACCAATGTCGCTCTATTTATCAATAAAGCAATCTCACTTAGAAGGACAATGTGTGTACTTAATACATAAAGTTTATTCTCTATTGCTGTTTCTTATATTCTTTATATTTATTATAATGAAATTATTACATGCGCAGCTGGAAATAGTGTCATTTGTATTTCAGACTTTTATGATAGTAAGAAACCGGATTAGATAAACTAGATTTTACATTGTTATTCCAAAACGATGATGTACATATGTACAAATCTGAATAAAAATATGTTCTGTTCTGTTCTGGTATTCCACAGTTTGGGTCGGATTTTTTTTAAACAACTTATCAACTTTATTATTATTAACATAAAGACCCCGCGAACTGCTGTTTATTGTTGTCCTACATAAATGTGAAAAGTAAAGCATGACACCCAAATCGCCATTGCAAACATGTCTTTTCTATCTGAGCCAGGCTGCACAGTTGGCGATTTTTAAACACAGAAAATCACGTCACCATTTACTTTTAAATTCGCGTTTTATCTTCATCCAGGTAATCTATTTTAGTAGAAATCCTTTTTGTTGATTGATTCAGAAAAATTATTGTTTATAGCGATTTTTCACGATTTGTACAGTCTAACAGTTGTAGTAACGTTCGGTTATAGTAGACTAACGCATTAGTCTATGCAGAAACTGTGCCAAAAGTTTTTAACACATGGTTAAGTTTTTTGTCGATTATACTCTATGCGGGCACAATTTCGGATATCGCCTTTAATGGCGTCGCTAGAAACATATAAGAATTTATAGTATAGTTAACAATAATGCAACTAATGTCAAATAAAACTATGCACATGTATTCAGAAATGTGCGAGCCACGTTTTGAAATACGGCAATCAATTTCACTAAACAAATTCGGAAAGGCCATTTTTCATAACACGCTCAAGGCTTAGTAAATGCATAAGTAGCTCGGATAGATACAAAGATGTTTAGCTACAAGCTGGAACCGACAGTTTGCCTCTATCAAATACATGTAAAAACACCTTACCATTGCTTTGATGAATTAAGTAATGAACTCATACTTTAGTATACGTAAGGACGGTTTTGAACACTGCCTCCATTGTTAGACAGTAAAAATTGTGGAAAAAAAAAAACACACTCTAAAGGTTCAATCATACCAAATCTATAAATAAGTACGATCGTGATCTCTGAAAATAGACACCAACGTCAGAGCAAATTACCCGGATGACGATATAAGGTAATCTCAAGTGTGTTGTCACGTGGTTTTCATAGTTTAAAAAAGCTATCTCTTCAGCGTGGCTCAGATAGGAAATACATGTACCTGTTTGCAATGAGGATAAACATTTATGTCTCATTGTTCACATCGATCTAGGGTAGGCTATCAATGACAAGCATTTTGCAAGATATTTCCAGGTTATAATGACTTATTTGGTTATTTAAAAAACAATAGTTAGGTCCATACCAACTTCAACACCGATTAAACCTAGGTAAACTCTTCGCGAGCATTTTATTCTCCAAACATAAAGACAACATTGCCTTTTAAAAGAAGACATGTTTACATGTTATTTAGGGTTCACAAGTAATCATGACTTCATTATTCATCGTGGTACAACTAAGTTTCGCTTTAAACTAAAAACTTGCAACTGGCTACGGCGATGAAGTTGCTTCAATATATGCATGTACACAGATGTTCTATTTGTTACAAACGTGGCTAACGTGTCTCATTGTTATCTATCCTGCGGTCTGTGTCAGCAAACTGTCGACATACATTTTGACTTTGATTACAGTGGCATTTTTAATTAACACACGCCCACCAGCAGTTTCCTGCTGTATTCAGATTAAATAACTAGTTTACATGATATTAATAAACAATAAGACCTACCTGTGGATTTATTTTATCCAGAAAAATGCTAACATCCCGTTTTTAATATACTTAAATATGGTATCAAATACTTTATGCTTCTTTTTTCTCGAACAACCAAAAACATTATCTCACCTGAAAAGATCTAGCAAAATGGTGTTCATTGGTGTCCTGCATCAATATTAAAAATGAGCATAAAACTCCACTCGTTATTACAAACACATATTTCCTATTAGAGCCATGATTCACAGTTAGCTAGTTGAGCTGAGGAAACCACGTGACCACACACTGTGGAGATCAAATTATATCATCATTCGTGTGATCCATTCTGATGTTGATATTTTAGCAGAAATTCCAGTCGTACTTATTTATAGCTATTTCAAGAATAAAATGTTAGATTTATTTCACAGTTTGAATTGTCTCACAATCGAAGTAGTGTTCTAAATCGTCCTCACTTATAGATGCGGTAAACTAAGCTCGAGTATATGCAGAAGTGCCTAAAATCTCCCAAACAGAGGTAATATAATGTTGCATTCAAAGGACTTAGGCAAAGACCTATACGCACAGAGGTATGCAACAAAATGAATTGTTGGATGAATCTCGCTGATTTCTCAAGGCAGATACGTATTATTTTATTGTTATTTCAAAGCTCCATCTGAGAGCCCTGGGGCAGTCGAACTATCCAAGCACGTCAGAATAACTTATTCAAGCTCCCAACCTTAGTTGTTGCTAACTCAACTCCTCTGACTGCTAAGCTTCTGGCGCAGCGTTCGACTATCGAGCGTAACGTCATTTTAGCGCTAATGACCCCGTATTGCAGGAGCGTTTCTGCCATTACGCACTTTTCGCACGTGCGTAACCTCCGTTTGAAAAATCGATAATGTAAAAGTACCAAAAACACTAAGAAAGTCGATGGCTAACCCGGGCTAGGAATGATATGTCTTATTTCCGTAGTTTCTATGTTATAAAATCTTATTTCCACACCAATGAAGTTGAAAAGGTTTAAAATGATTAAAATTATACACGTCAGGAATTTAGTCGTTCATATTTTCGTTAAGTTCCTCGCATGTTCGCATTTTACCTGGTATTCATTAGAAAAGAACCGAATATATTCAAAATTAGTACTTCAAAGGATATTTCCCTTGTATTTGTGCGTAACTTCAAAAACGGCCCAGATACGCGCCTGCCGTATTGGGTCAACGAACATGCAGGAATTGAAGTACAACTAAATACACGTTTTGCAACATTTTAAAGTCGTTCCATAAGTAAATATACTCGCATGATATATACAAAAATGCATTACACTCAAGTGAACTACCCGTATAGTAATTAACAATAATATGCTGATAATATTTACATTAAATATATAAGACCAGTTGTAGCATCATGTAGCCATTCTAAACCGTTATGCGTAATACGTATCTGCAATATAATGATACACTTTTAAATGTCGACAATATGATACTGAAAACAAACCGAACGGTTTTATTGGATATAAAAGCAAAAATATTGTGCATTTAATTCAAACATAAAATATTACAGCGTCAGCAAATACGTTAAAAAAGCTAATAAAACCTTTTCGTCTATATTTTATATCTCGTTTTCCTTTTTAAGTATTATTTATTCATTCATTACACTATAGGATAGCTTGCCATATTAAAATAAGATTAAATTATATTTTCCTCTAGACATGTAGAACTAAAATCTATGCTATGCTATACAGAGGGTGTTACTTGACAAAGGAAACATTATAGCTTTCAAATACATGTATATAAACTTATTGTTGCAATAAATGATCTTATTTCAGAGTATATCATCATCATCATCATCATCATTTATCATCATCATCATCATCATCATTAATCATCATCATCATCATCATCATCATCATCATCATCATTACTATTATTATTCGCTTGTTATTGATATAATTCAACCAGCATAAATATCACTGATCGAAGGTAATACTTTTATTTCCTGTAGCTGATATTTCGATCATAGCTAAAATGAAATTTAAAGAAATAACAAAACACTCAGATTTTTGTACATAATTTGACGTCGCCCAAAATGAGTCAATTCACATATTTGCTTGACGTGGATTTGCATTCGTACCGTTTTAACTATAACTCTATATACCATAAATCATGATGCATGTAAAGATAAAGCGGAAAAAACAACACAAGATCAATACAGGTTTGTTTTTCAAATTAATTAACGCCACTTTTCATACTTCCTCTCGAACAAACGTCAATTTTAGAAATAGCGCAAATTTTAGCGGTTTTCACAATATTGCTAGACACATTTATTCCAAAACTGTAATTTCAGTAAAGCGACCATTTAATTTATTTTTATATGTAAACATAGAAGAGAAAAATAACAATTTCTTCATGTATTAATCAAAACTTACACATTTCCATTGTGTACATAAAAATCGTTGAAAACGGTCGCTCGTACAATTGCAGGAAAATGGGAAAAATTACTCTATCTTACAAAAAAGTCTGAATTGCGACATCGGCAATTTTGAATGAAATTCCGTTGATGATGCCATCAATGGAATTGGCGTCAACGTCAAAGGTTAAAATTGTGCGGTATTTGTTCAATTTATAAACAACCCACTGCAGTTTTTCAAATAAAACGTTCCGTGTTACGCTGGGGCACGTTCAAAACGACGTTAGCGCGCTATATATATATATTCAAATAGCACGTCATGCTATTTTTTCCATCAAAGAATACTACCGTTATCGGCAAAAAATGCTTCTTCATTTCATATATAATTAGTTGTAAAATTAGCGGAGTATACTAAATCATTCTACGGCGAGTGGTTAAAAATGCGCGTCAACGTCTTTCAGCTCGTTAGTTCCTTAAACCAGATGAAAGGTTTTACTTATTATATTTGATATAGACAAACGTTCTGATACCACCTTTGAAAGTATCAACCAGATCCCGGCCCACCCCCACCCCCTTATTTGCTTTTAATGTTTCGCAAATACCCCCCCCCCCCCCCCCCCCAAAAAAAAATAAATAAAATAATAATGTTTAAATATGCTGCTCTACTCTATAATATCGTGTCATAAAGGCCCAAAGTCGAAACGGACCGGTCAAAAAAGGCCCGCGTTTTCGCAAATTATAGGACCTCGATTCTGATAAGCGTGGTTTTCTTACATAAACACCGCTGTTTGAAGAAGATCGCGGGAAATGGAATCTACAGCAATTGTAAACAAACGGTCAGTCTAGATTTTGCCATGGCATATATATACTACAGAATTAATAAACACATGATTTCAATTTAGGAATAATAAATGTAAATAATATTTGCTTGCACCTTTATGTACAGCTGGTAAGTATTGATGTAAGTAATTTTCGCGAATTTTTTTAAAAAGTACAATAGCCTCGAGTGACCAGTTTCGACGGTTGTCGGACGTAATGTACCATTACCGTAATTTACCAGGACTTAATGTACCATTTTTGGATCAAATGTACCATATATAGAATATATAAGGAATTATTGTTAACGTTTATATGGCCTGGTGCAAATAAGGTGTGACATTTTGTCAAAAAAAAAAGTTCATAAAATTAATTTTTTGATGGCTGTTTTTGGTAGCTTATATGTTGCTCCTTATGGAAATACATTGTTTTTGTGGAAATTTTTAGCCATTATACCAAAAATTTACATGCCAATATGTAAATAAACCATATTTTTGAAAATAGGACATGATTCAATTTTAAGACAAATAATGCATTATTGAAAACACTATATTCATTGTTTTGTTTTTATTAATTGTGTATATAATTGTTGAAAAATTGTCATTCGTTTTGGTTCATAAAAAGTTTTTTTTGCTGTATTATATGACCAAATGCCTCAAAACAACATACAAGAAATCAAATGCTTATTTTGCAATTTTATGTTCAAGACATATGAAGACATAAACAAAAAACAAACATTTCAACATGAATTAATACACATTCAGGTAAAGTTGTCAAAGTTTGGTACATATAATCAATGTACATGATGAGTTATGTCATTCTGAAACCTAATTTCATTGTTAACCGTTACTGTTGGGACATTTCATTAATACTTGTTTAGTGATAGAATTTATTAATATCTATGTTGTTTTTAATTTGAATTTTGTATCACATCAATATTTGTTTATTGAAATATATAGTGAAGATTTAAATATGTACCTGAGTATAAAATTTTTGCATGTTTTGTGTATTTAAATCCTATTTTCTTGTGAAAATTCCAGTTAACAGACAGATGATTATAAAAAAGCAATTGCTAAAACTTTTTTATATATAACAGCTTTTTAAATTAACATAACATTGACTTTTGACACATAGACTTATACAAATATCATCAGTTTTTAACAAAAAATAAAATGAATAACACATACAAAATAACCGTTACTGTTGGGACAACAACAACAAGAACACCATTCTGAAATATCCTATCTCTTATGGTTTGTATGGTATTTTCTTTTTAACAAATTTCAAATAAACATATATAATACCATTTGTAAACATGAAATAATTACATTTTATGTTTCTTTAGGGATTTTACATGAAATGAAACACATGTGACTATGCTTTAATAAACTTCACAAAACATATTATTATATATTGTAATAATATACAAACAATGTAGAAATATTTTCTGCAGCTACTTTGCCATTTAAAACCTTTGTAACATGAAACAAAGAACTACTAAACTGTTTAACTCATATTTTGTAACAAGTAAGCACTGTTACTGTTGGGACAGGCATGTCCTCAAAGTTTGCAACTTCATCATTTGGCAGTTACGTTTGAGTAAATGCTGTTTGCACTTCACAATTGCATTTGGATTGAATGTCATTTGTATGCCTCTTCCATCTGCTTTTTTCTATATGCTGCCTTTCTCTCTCTCTCTCCTTTTTTTTCATAAGTTCATCCAGCTGTGAATTTTTCTGACGTATGCTTTTAACTTTCATTCGGTATTTAGCACAACTTGCAATATTCTTATCCTTTAATTTTTCACAATTCTCCTGCTTAGCCCTAAAGCGTCTTTGCCTTTCTACATTGGTTTTGCCCCTTGGCTTTGTCACATCTCCTTTGGAAATAGTGTTTAAACTTTCAGTCAAAATCCTTTTAGAGTGTCTGGGTTGTTTATGACAATCAAACTTTAACCCAAATTTTTCCATTGTGAACCTATAAAACATATCTGTTAACTAACATCCAAAACAGCAAAATGTCCCAACAGTAACAGTGTGGATTATGTTCATGCAAACTGTGCTAAATGACATGTATTACATGATTTTAAACTTTATTTAACCAAATTTCACTTGTTCAATTTGGTTTGAATAGGAAACAGAGTAATTCCAAGAATTGTTTACAGTTAGCACAGCTACTTTCACTTCCACTTTAGTTTCATTAATGCTACATGCATTTTATATATAATAAATCCATTATGACCAATATTATATGAATTACATTATCACTTTATTTAAGTTTATTGAAAATTGTTTCTATTAAAAGCTAAATTTCATTAAAAAACATTCTTAATATAAAATTCTTGTGAAATAATTATGGCCGTTACTGTTGGGACAAATTCCGTTACTGTTGGGACAGAATTTTATCTGGCCCTACACATAAAAAGCACAAGCAGAAAGTTGTACCTGAAATGCAGTGCAATAAGCAAGGGTTAAGGACTATGTTGAAACAAATTTTAGTCTTAAAAGCAGGTGATAGTTAATTTTGGGAGCAAATTAGGCAACTAGGTTGTTAAACCGTTACTGTTGGGACAAAAATACCATTTGGAAAGATATTGTGTAGCGGACTGACATACATGAAAAGGGCAAAGGCAATGATGCACTATGACAATATAGTCTATTATCTATGAAAAATAACATTGATTTTGCATGTTTATATATTTTTTTCCCTACATATTATACTGTTAACGGGACAGGTATGAAAAGTCTAAATTTGCTTCAAATGGGCATATTTTTTTTTTAATAATTTTTTTTTTTTAAGAGTGCATATGTTTTATGTTTTGCTTTATTTTTATTGGAAGAAAGGTGTGATGTAAACATTTTTAATATAAAAATTACTGAAATCTTTTGCTATTTTTTGCACGGATTAAAATAAAAAAAAGTTTTTTTGCATGTCACGCTAAAATGGGTAAAATTTGATGGTTTTCAACAACTTCACATGGCCATATCTTAAGAACCATATATCAGATTTGTCTGAAATTTGGAACATGTGAAGGTTTATTTGTCTTGATAACAACACATAAAAACTGTGTTCAACTAACAAATAAACATTTTATTATTTTAATTTTAGTATCTGCTTCACTTAAACTAATCCTTATTTGCACCAGGCCATATATATTGTTTTTAGTTCAAATAAAGTTAAAACATGTTGTAAATTTGTGTATATGATATTTAAATGTGTATGTATTGAAATTTTAATGAGTTTTATTTAAATAAAATGCATAAATACCTGTGTTTGTTCTTTAAAGTAAGTGGTTATAAATCTATATTTTTGTAATTTAATCCAGTCACAAATGTGTTTTGTATTTTATTAAATTAAGATTGGAATGGATAACAATTTAATGTATTGGATTATTGTCCCACACATCTCCTCTGCCCCTCGCCGATGACCGCCCGGACGACGAGTGACCAGTGAAATTGACTGTGTGACTGATATCGAGATATATATATTTAAATGATGATGTGTTGTATTGTTTTTAATTATTTTTTACTATTAAAGTTGATTGATAATTATTTACTTAAGTAAAACAATCTTATAATGTCTTAATCACATGGAACAATTGTTAATTACCCATACAAGACTTGTTTATTCTTCAAACAGATTTATAAATGGTTAAAAACTAGCCTGCCATGTTAACAAACAGGTTTATTAATTGACAAATACACAACAGAATGCCCCAGGGAGATTTTCACACCTAATTATCACCCCTCAATGGGGTCCTCCACACTGAACAATAGGCATACCATAATCCCTACATAAACTATAGATGGTACATTCGATCCAAAAATGGTACATAAAGTCCTGGTACATTACGATAATGGTACATTAAGACCACCACCCGTTTCGACGCCCATAAGAAACAGATCGCTCCTCTCCTTATTCAGTAAAACATTTTCCGAAAATGTACATATTACTTGCTTTATATACACCTTTACTTCAATAAAATGAAAAAGATTAAGATTGTTTTCTCATTTTTTTTTTATAATTATAAAAGCAGCTGTTCATAAATGGTCACCTGAGATTCTATAAGCCAAAACAGTTTCGGCTGAGAGTGAGTAGGAAATAGGACATATAGCATTTCAAAGATAGTGAAAGTGGTTTTGTCCGAGTTGGAAATATTGTTTCTGCCCTCTTCAGAATAATGTGAGGTCTTTTTTTTTTTTTTTTTTTTTTGACTGAAGAGTGTGTGAAGTATATGCCTTTCCTTTTTTATCCTGGTCTTAGCAGTGATTGGAACGAGAAATTTGCTAATGGGGCAATGACCCTTTCTGGACAAAATCATTGTGACATATTTAAAATGAATGCAACATTTTCAAAATTTAATGTGACATTTTGTTAGAAATGATAGTAGGTTTTTAAACTGAATTTGTAATATAACATTATAGTAATCATAAGCATTCTTTTTAATTTTGAAAAGGATTTTAATTGACAATTGAATTATTTTTTTCCTTTAATAATTTGATGTGGCATTAATTTCTTATTCTGAAATAGGTGTAGATAATGATTTAAAATGCATGTATGTATAATGTAGATGGTCACAAGAAGTGTTTTTCATTCAAAGAATCAGTAAGTGGGGACATCTTTTTTAATATTTGGAGAAAAAGATCATGGTACTGTGAATAGGTCACTACAACCATAAAGAACGACATGAGGCAATTAAAGCTTACCTTTTGGTATATAGTCCACTTATAAAAATCCTAAATGTGCATGTATGTGAAGATGAAGCATGTATTTCTAGTTGACCTCTGATCTTATAGTCTGACTGGAGTCGCATAAGCAAAATTCACGGCCAGACATTTTTTTTGAAAATTTGATTAAAATTTGTCATGGCAACAACAGAAAAAGAAATTGTGTATTATAGATACTTGCTTTATAAGAAAGAGGATTTTAGTGTATAGTTGCAAGAAAGGAACACTTCCAAGTGTATTCAATTTTCACTGCATAATTTTTTATTATGCACTTGAAGCAGATGTGTATTGACTATTGCATTTGTCCTGTATATGTGATGCGATGTTTTCTTGGTAAGAGTAGTTGTATGATTGTTGATAATAAGATTCTATTTTTCAGATCTTTAGCAGATATAGATGCAGTACTGGAGTTTGCCAAGTTAGAGCGTGATGAGATTAAGACTGTGTCCCAAAGCATCCACTTCTCTTCACATCTGGACAATGACAGCATCAGACTGATTGAGCTTGACAACAACATATTGACAGCATTGGAAAATGGAGAAACGTACAAACCTACCTCAAACATACAATCAGTGATCATTTTACCTCTGCATCCTGCGTCCCCGACACACATTTTTTATCGTAGGTGCAAGAAAAATAAATGTGTGCTTCTGCAAGGGCTCACTCCTCACGAAAAATCAACCTGAAATCCGAATTATAAACCTGCATACGATAATACAATAAACTCCTTTTGGTAGAAATTACATATTTGTAAATTATCCACCAATTGGTTCGATTTCGACGGCTTACCCAATGGAAACAAGCTTGTTAAACAGGTGTATGAAACATGTATTGTCATCAGTTCCTAAAAATGGTATACAATATATATAGAGACCCATTGGTTTTTGTCAGGACCTATTATTTCAGAAAATGTGTATCCTGTGGACTCATACATGTATAAGAAAAAAGATCACTGAATGCAAATAGAAAACTATAAAATTTCAAAAGAAAACTTCTAGTTGTCATAAAGAACTTTCAAATTAAATTGAAAAAATTATATTTATTTTGTTATGTTTGTAAAACAAATAGTACCTGAGTACTTCTCATTAAATTGTTTTTGTAGGATGTATTAAAAAAAACAAAAACAAAAAACAGTTTGCACTTATTCTCTTGACTTTGGGTCAATCTATGTCAAAAGTCAATATAGTTCAGTACTTTAATGGATGCCATAATCAGCCTGATCCTAAATGTATACATCACCAGTCGGAATTGTAATTAAAATGAAAAAGTTTGATAAAAATTCCTTTGATTTTCTTTCTGTGATCATTGTCGGCTTTAAATAAATATTCAAATTAGGATAAAATTTAATTACCATAGCAGATTTTCTTGCATGAACATTATCATGTTTATTCAGAAGTAATACCCCAGACTAAATTCACTGTCAGCCATTTCTTGCATCTGTCAAAAGTACACTTTCGACTATATTTACTAACAAATGGGTGAAGACAAACTCAAAGGAATTACCAATGCAAGTATGTTGTTGTATCTTGTGTACAGGCAATGAATGTCATTACTAGTGGTCAAGCTAGATATTTACCCAGATTGCTTCCGACTGTGACTCTAGATTTAAATGGCACTGCAAAGTAACGTGCTGTAATAAAGTTACTGTGTTCAGGAGTAATTGTGAAAAATAAGTCTACATCAAATGTACTAGGCAGTAATCATCAGTTAATGTTTAGCATAATGTACTCTTCCATGACATAATTTGATGTATGGCATTGTAGGCTAGTTGTTCACAGAATTCTATATATAGTAAAGGCAGCACTATACCTGCTTCAAGTGGACACCATCTCCAAGTAACTGAAATACAGTTGGTGGGAAGATAAACCCACCAAACATAAATATGTTGGAACTGTATGAAGGACAGCACTATGAGAATATAGACACTACTGTAATTGACTATGAGAGCCAACTGTCATAATAAGTCAGTTAGGCTACTTGTTAATTGAAATAAGGTTTGTAAAAATTAGGTTGTACATTGGTTATATTTTATGAAAATTGAAGACTATGAAATTGAATTTGTTACATACAGATGAAGACACAGACTTTGAATTTAATATTTTATCTTCATCAAGAGTTTTACCATAAGCTTGTTCTGTGTGGTATTTACAGAGTTGTTATCCGTGGAGACAAGGAGGATAGTGCTGTATTGTGTACAGACGGACAGACATACGAGCTGAAGTTAGGCGAGGTCTCCAATGCCATGCTGTTGATCCCAGACCTAACTTCTGGCTCAGAGCTGGCAGACTCTGGCGAGCCAGCTGTACAATACAAGGATGTAAGAAATCAAATTTGGTTATCACTAATTTTGAGTCAATTTTAGTATCAGTGATTGTCATTTTAATATTAACGTCCTGGATAGATGTGATACCCTATCATTTGTTTTACACAACATGTCTTCTGAAAGAAAGCTAGTGTGTACTACCTGCTCAAGAAATCTATTACATGTTTCTTGGATGGCCCTCTATCTAGAGTGTTCGCATAAATTTGATCTGTCATAAAAATAAAAATGCTGCAGCTGGCATTGCCATTTGCCATACATGGCTATCCTGTAAAACTATTTAAAGTATTTTGAACCATAAAAAAAAGATTGGTTTTTGGTGTGGCCATTTTCCAAACATGGCTTTGAACTTTTGGAAATCATGTTGTCAGAAACTGCAAGAGCTGAAGCCTTGATATTTGGTATACAAGTACTTTAAATATTTCTCTGTCAGGACTTTAGACCCATTAAAAACATATATGCCAGGGACATGGCCACCTTTAATAAATTGCTGCGTAGTAAAACAGACCTTAAGAAATCAAGATTTCTAAAAGAATTTTGATCCATCAAAAAACATGGTGGCTTGGGATGCGGCCATATTCCATATATGGTTGGTTCTATAGTAAGCTTCTTGCCAGACCAAATCCCAGACATTTTTGTCTTAATAGTTCAGTTTAACTTTAATCTAACCAATGTTAAAATTATTCAGGTTTGTTTGAAAACTTGCTTTACGCCTAGGGCTGTCAGGTGGATTATATTATAAGACACGGGAGTGCAACTGCTTTACTAGCCAAACTAGCTTTTTGGTCCCTTGCATATTACAGGTGTGTTCTGTGATGCATACATTCCTGGAGTTGCGGCCATGTAAACCTCGACTACAAAAGCTGCGAAGACTACTAGAAGAGAACCCTTACAGTGGGGAGGCTTCAGAGGGGGATGACGAACATCAGGGCTCTAAGGTAGGACTACAATTGACCTAACCAGGCTGTTAAAGGTATATGGGTCAGGCATTTATCCAGTGTGGGATTGTTTAGAATTGGGCCATTTTATTAGGTTAAATAAAACCTCTTGCAAATACATAATTGCCATAATTTCAGTATATCTGGTCATCACTTAGCTTTATGTTTTTACTTACCTTTAAGCTGTTTTTGAACAAATTTCTCAGGTAAGTATTCTTGCATATCTTTTTTTGGATATCACAAGACAAATACACAGATTTATGTGTAAATCCTCACTGTACACCAGATTTATCTTTTATAATTAAATTTATTTGAGCAAATGCTTAGCCTGGACAGCAAGACTGACCTCAACAATGATGTTCATGAATTATACCCACAGATACAAGATATAAGGGGATTATATTGGATATATCTGTTGGTCAGCCTGTTGGTCAGTATGTCTATTTGTTGACACTGTTTCTTACCATTGGTCAGATTTGGATTAAACATTACAGAACTGATAGTATGAAACCTAGTTGCACATCTCATTGGTATGTCATAACTGGCTTGATTTCTCTAAAGTTGATAGCGATGTATTCTCTATATATAGGCTGCAATACTGCAATAGCTCAACCGGTAGAGCATCTGCTTGCGAAACAGGAAGTCGCGGTTTCAAACCCCAGCGGGGTCAAGCCCTGGCGGGGTCAAACCAAAGACTTTAAAGTTGGTAGTAGTGGCTTCCCCAATGCTAAGGGGACAGAATTATGCCTGACTTGTCGGTGTCAGCATAATGGACTGGCCAGGTTCAGTCCCTGGTCATCTTATAAGTGCCCCTGTGCTATAATGATAGAAATGTCGCTGCACAGTATTGGCAAAAATGCCAGCAAATCCCAAATCTTTATATTTTTGCCAATTGGTTATCGATACACACATAAAATAAATATCAATAGTATTTGCTGCAAAAAAAAGAAATTCCAGTTATTATGAATTACATATGTTAATGGCAATAATTTGTTTGTAGGTATTTTGTTCCTTTGTCTTGTTAAAGTTATGGCAGACGATAGTATAAAGCTTCTGAAGGTAAATGTAGTAAATGGGTATATTTATTGTGCATAACAAACTTACCATATAACTGCTATCATTTAAAAGTGGCTTTTCTAAGATTATGTTGTTCTAATTCCATTGTGACAGCTAATGACAAAAAACAAAACAAGTGAGTTGAATAAATTTTGCTCTTCACTTCATAATATTGTCAAATGTGGAGAGGAGTAGTCAAATGTGAAAGAAACCTGACAAGCAGAAAAAGGTACAAGAAAATAGTTGGAAATACCCTGTTTAAATTAAAATTGCATTGATATATTTTCAATATTTGTCCCTCGATAGAACCAATGGCATCAGTAGTTATGACCCTTCGTTTAATGTATTGTAACAGTAGGCAGTATCTGGGGTATCGTTATCAATTGTACTTCTTGTTTTGATGATGATAATTATAACTATGATGATGATAACAACATGATGATGATGATAATGGTAACAATAACTGTTTCAGTACACATTGACTGATATTTTGAACCTGGTACAGGCCAGTGAGGCTGAGATACAGGAGGCCCTTCACAAGATGCAAGCTCTTATCATCAATGGTCAGTAAAGTCGCAGGTCAAGATAAGGAACAGCTTTTGATCTCTTCACTATCTTGTGACAGATGTTTTTATCTTTAAAACTGGTATTCTACATACATGTTACTATACATATACCTGGAGAGATACATGTTGCGATACATACACCTGGAGAGATACATGTTACCATACATACACCTGGAGAGATACATGGTACTATACATACACCTGGAGAGATACATGGTACTATACATACACCTGGAGAGATACATGGTACTATACATACACCTGGAGAGATACATGGTACTATACATACACCTGGAGAGATACATGGTACTATACATACACCTGGAGAGATACATGTTACCATACATACACCTGGAGAGATACATGGTACTATACATACACCTGGAGAGATACATGTTACCATACATACACCTGGAGAGATACATGGTACTATACATACACCTGGAGAGATACATGGTACTATACATACACCTGGAGAGATACATGGTACTATACATACACCTGGAGAGATACATGGTACTATACATACACCTGGAGAGATACATGGTACTATACATACACCTGGAGAGATACATGGTACTATACATACACCTGGAGAGATACATGGTACTATACATACACCTGGAGAGATACATGGTACTATACATACACCTGGAGAGATACATGTTTCATGAAATAAACACAATTTAATATACTTATTTGTCACTTAATGTACTGTTATTACTCAAAATGAAGCCGTGAAAATTATAATGGTATTTTTATATGAATGGTCTTACCAAGTTAATATTGATTTGTGCAGGATCTGTGAGGCATGATTTGCTATACACGTATTTTGTCAAATACATTTAGCTTATAAATATTCCTTAACTACCATAAATTCCCACAAGATATTAAATTCTTAATCTGAAGAACCTAGTCCTTTGCTGTCTGACCTTATCAGTGATTTTTATTTAAACTAATGCATAGATATTCACCACCATGAAATTTTAATGACAACCGTAGTTGCCTTTATATTGTTTTTCTGCTTTGATTTCATCTTACAATCCATGTGTGCTAGTCAAATTCATATATTTGTTATATCACTAATCCATAGAGATATACTGATGTAGTCCATCTTTGAATGATCCATGTTTATACCACATTTGTTAACAGTGCACCTTTGAAGCTGTATTTGATTTTCAACTCATTCTTTGTGGAATTTTGACAGTGTGTAATGCATTTTGGCAATTTTTTAGCAGTAAATTATGGGATATGTTTTACTGTTGCTGTAGATGATAGCCTCAAAATTTTACTGTTAGTCTGTCAAATGTATGCAGGAAACTAAAGCTGTGTGGTAAAATACTTGTGCTGTTTTAGTGGAGTGAATTTTTTTTAAGATAACATTTCTGGCTATTTTGGGAGTAGTAGTCATAAAAACCTTAATTTTTTTTTCAAACATATCAATCAACTATTGATCGTTTTCTGTCACTTTTCTGTTCATTCCCCTTCTTTTAATAAAACATAATATTTGGAGAAAAAAAAACATAAATATTTGAAGCTTTGGTGAAATAGTGGTATGAGGTGATCTAATGATCTAATTATAAAGTAATCAATAAAAAAACTGTATTACGCTAGTGTAATATGTAATAGAAAAAATGTAATGGGTGTATTAATGGAAAATCGTGTGATAACAATAAATATAATATATATTTAACCAACATGAGTGTGTGTAACAATATTTACCAAATGTTGATCTACAGTAGAAACATTGATGCATGTCATCAAGAGAAAGCATATACTGAAAATGTCTCAGACAATAACCCCTTACTAACATCACATTTATACCATACTCATACCACTCTTACCTCCCATCAACACACAGGTTACTGGCGTGTGCTGGACTTTGACTTCCTGGTCCAGGTGCTGGCTCACATCATCCAGCTGTGTGAGGAGAACGACTGGATGGATAATGGCATCCCCATAGAGGAATGTGTCAACGTCCTCCAGGAACTCTTTACAAGGTAACAAGCATCATTTGTTATCCGGTTGCCTGTCTTGTAGCTGTCTAGTTTTCTTATAGCTTCATGTTATTTGTCTCTGTCCAAAGTGCTGCTTCATTAATGGTTGATGTGAGTTTGATCCTCTTCCCTCCCACTAATTTTGTTAATTTTACTAAAGATTTAAGAATTTATATTTAAAATTGTAAAATAGTTTATATTTTTAATGTCTATACATAAAAGTAACTAATGAAATATTTCCTCAGAATTTGAAACAAAAATCTTTTTTTTTGGATTTTAATGCTGAAACTTTTAGATTTCCTTATATGGAATTTTCCTGTAAGCATTGAGAAAGATATTCATTTTACCATTAGAAGTATGACTAAATAACTGGTGTTAAATTTTCCCCAAAAAATTCCCTGCCTTGAAATGGGCATTTGTTCTGAAAGTTCTAGGATGCTTCCTTCCAAGAGCTGAGTTTATGTAGTACTGGGAAGGGCTTACAGACATAATTTGGAGTTAATTCATCACCCTCAATGATAACTTTTGTCCTATTTCAGGGATGTTATTGAAAATGTTATTAGAAACTTTTCTGACAAAATGGAACCTAAACCTGGAGAAGATGGCGAGGACAGAATGCAAATAGGTAACTAACTGGTTACAACTTTAGAAAAGTCAAACATGTAAACAATACTTTAAGCAAGATCTGTTTGGATGTCTGTATTTATAGAAGACACTTTTAAATGTCTGATTCTGTTTTTGTTGCAGTTACAATGTGTTATAGATTAATATCATTATTCAACTGGCTAGGCCATTGTAACTCAGTCTTTTGTGAGTTGTGAGCACATTCATAGGATATTATGGAAATGTGTTCTATTATCCAGGCCTTATTATACTTCTTTTTTGTGGCTAATGATATAACTGCTACATGCCTTTCCTAGTTTTTTCGACCCCGGCATCTAGTCATTGACCCATCCATCCACCTGTCCATCCGGTTAACGTTTTTCCAGCAAGTTGGATATTTCACAGTTTCTACAAAGAGCAGTGGCATAATAGTTTACACTCTTACTTGTGTACAGGTCATGAACCTGATAAGTCACATTTACTCTGGCTACCTTTATTTCTTGGTTTATCATCCCTTTTTGTACTTAGAGATAATGGTTAACCTGTTTTGGCAAGTTGGATACTTCTCAGTGTATACAAAGAGCAGTGGCAGGAAAGTTTACACATTGACTAAACAGTGCACATGGGTCATGACCCTGACAAGTTACATAACTCTGGCTACCCTTATTTTTGGTTTATCATGACAAACTGCTTACGGGGGCTTGTGTGTTTTCTGCGTCACACGGCATCTTATTTTGTACACAGGATTGGTCGTATTACTAGATGGTTAATATTTTCCATCCTTAAGCAGTATCTTGTGAAGAAATCTTGATTATTTCTCAATGACTGATCTTTATACTTAGAAGATTATAGATATTGATGTGTAGTTGTGCATGTAAGATACATAACTCTTATTAAATTGTTTCATCTCCTCTGTAAAAATTCTTGTGGAGAACTCTTCTTTTATTACTTTCCCAGATTTTTTTCATACTTGCACCAGTGGTCGACACTAACGGTGTCCCGGGATCCCGAGGACACCAACTATTGGGAAGGGATTCCAAACTTCAAATGCCAGGTGTTCCGTCGGGACACTAACTTTTCGAAAAAGAAGGAAACAGAACATACAAAATCATCGCAAACCGATATAAGCAGTTAAAAAAATTGTTCTCATTAGTAACCTATTATCGCTAAAAATCGCACTGTTACTGTCAATACTTATAAGAGAATAAAGCCGTTGTATCCGAATGACACCGGAAGCGGTGTTCTGCTAAAAGCAAACTCCGCACAGGGTTAACGACGTCGCTACGCTTGCTCCTTCCTGAAAGGGGAGATCACTGCGTTGGAGATTGTGCTAAAAGAAATGTCACGTATTTCGCGTTTTTTTTTTGTTTTTTTTTAGAAAGTTTGAAAGCAGGAGTTCAAACCGCGCTAGACGGTTATTACTTTCTGTGCAATCTAAAATTAGTAACGCCGTGGAAAAACCCAAACTGGGCATGCGCATGCGTGGGATCGAATGTGCAGAAACGTGATCGGAAAACAATTGATCGACAGATGAAATGAATGATTCAACAAATGACACAAGATAAAGTCAAGACCATTCATAGTCAGGATCAGTCGTTTTTCTACTTGCCCGATCGGGCAACTAAAATAAATCTTAACTTGCCCGAAGCTACTTTTTACTTGCCCCGGGCAATCGGACAACCGTTAATGTCGAGCCCTGTCAGGTTAATCAGACATCATCCCATTCCCAGGAGGTTGAAGAAGGTCATCTTGTAACATCTGATACAGTTCACATCCCTCTGGTTGATTTGCAACAACTGGCTGATGAGTATTACTTATGGTCCAGTGATGAGGATGATGCTGGGGAAGACTTGGAGAGTTCTAGCAAACATGACCTTTTGCTGTTACAGCAGAAGGCATACAAATGCCTCCTTTCTTCCATTGATTGAATAAATGTTTCAAAACTTGAATGTTGTTTTGTTTTATTAAAACAATAAAAAAGTTCATATAGCATTATTATCAGGGACTCCCTATTTTCAGAAGGGATTCCTATATTTCAAAGCAGGTGTCCCATTGGGATACCTGGCTAAAATGTTAGTGTCAACCGCTGTGCATGAATGATTTTCATTTATTTATGTTTATGATAGAGAATTAAGTCATGATATTTTGTTCTTGAGTTACTGTGCTTTATTGTTTTCATAGGTTATTTTTTATTTTATTTTTTTTATTAACCAATTTTTTTGTTTTGATATCTCTTCCTTTAATTGATGTACTAAGATAAAATTCTTTTAACTTGTTTGCATTAGGATCTGAAATTTGCATAGAATATCTAGAGAATGACATGACTTCACTAATGCATTGCTGTTTCGTTGCAATCTGAACTAATGCCATAGGACTATTGATGTTTAGTTGCCATATTTGGTTGTTTTAGATTTGTTTTTTTTTCCAAACAGGGACGACAAGCTTTCGACTGTGTTAGGTAAAAATATCGAAAGGAAATGCCTACAAGGTGATTTAAACACAAAGTTCTTATAAAAACATGAATGGTTATGAAAGCAGTGTGTACAGTCTTTAAATAGTTAATAAATGTTGATGGGTAGTTGTATGTAAAGTTGAGACGACTCTGAAATATGAATTTTGGAGTTATTGCCCTGTGTGTGTTTGATAGCAATGTCTCTATTGACAGCTCCTTCTTTACTTATAATATCTCTGTATATTGATGTTGTGTTATACTTGCCTGTATAATTGATAATATATGTAGATAAGCTGTGAGCAAAGATATCTCTGATTGGGTCATTTGTTCTATAATTATTGCTCTTTATTGGGGTTTTTTTCTGACAGAATTCTTGCTCCTATGCCTACTTTTTGTTTCAATAATTTACTGATGGTTGTTATTTTTGTGCAACTTGGGATTAACCTTTAGACATTTACTGCTCCAACTTTGGTTGCTTTTGTTACTGACTCTCACATATTTCTGTGTAATATATTTTTTTCTCTTTTTTTCCCAGACATTGACTACTTTAAACTCAATGAAGATAAGGTTTGCAGATTTTATGCAGAACAAATTTTGAAGCATGCTAGAAAGGTATTTTTATTTTATTTCTTAATAAAAATAAATGACATTTATTATTTTTCTACAGTATTCATGAATGTGTTTAAACAATTTGTTTCATGTAAATCTACATACAGTAGTCTGTGTTTCAGATTAACAGAATTCTTACATGTTAAACTATATGCTCATTTTGCTCTAGTTTTTGTTTGTTTTTACTGTAATGCAAGTCAATACCCAGTCACAAATTTAAGAACATTGTTGTGATAGTGATGGAATTAAGCAAATGTAAACAGTGATGTATCATATTAGTTAATATGTAGGCCATCTTTCTACAAGAAGAGAACCCTTACATAAATGAAAAAATACAATAATTATGAAGAGATATTTCATATTAGACTTGCAGCAGGTCAGTAGATATTAATATTAATATTACTTGTTGTTTGTTCTCCTTTTATCAAGACAAACAACAAACAGAAACTGCATAAACCCTGTACTTTTTATTTTAGTTCAACTTAAATCAGTTTCTAATGACATGGGAGAACAGTGTACCTGAACCATTGAAGACCAATCTGTATCAATTAGAGGTAAGGTTTAAACAGTCCTTGTGTTGTTTTTACCATCTACAATGCATAGCAAATTTGTTGAGTTTAAAATATTCATACATATTAAAAGAAATTATTGAATTTATTTTATAAAATTTATTAAATGGATAAGTGAAAATTCATGGCATTACAGCAATATTACAGAGTAGATTGAACAATCAGCACCAGGTATGGAAGGCTTTGGCTTTTAACTACAGGCTTACGAGGGGCATTTGAGAAGTTTGGCAACTTTCCTGTTATATCACAAATTTCCCAAACATGGGAAACATTTGAACAACCAATCCTTTGTCTATATGATATGTCATTTATAGTGCGGTCACAATGGCAGAGTGCAATTTTAATAAATTGAGAGTGGAACTTAGGGCTTATTGTAAAACTCATGCTTAATAAAAAATTAGCGCATTAGATATTCAACATGATTTAGACATTATATATAGAGAGAAGGCCTTTCCATACCGCATTGTTGCTAGATGAGTTTCACTTTGAAGTTACTTTTGAAGATGAACCCTGTCCTGGGAGGCTGCCATCTACGGCATCAGAATGTAATGTCACTATTGTGAAATGTATCGTGGAAGAAGTACACAATCTCGGGCTGGAATTCATCATTGGTGTTTTGTTAATTAAAAGAACAAAATTGAAGCTACTTAAGGTTTGTGTGTACTGGATCCCACATTTACTTATTGATGATCAGAAATGCAGTGTGCAAATTGCAACAGCATTACTGACAAAAATACAAATATGAAAGGCAGTTTACGAGAGATAGTTACAGGTGATCAAACATGGCTGTACCTTTTTTAACTGAGCAACAAAGAAAAAAACAAATTGTAGATAGGTGAAAACAACAAATGCCCCAGCATAACCAGCAGGAGCATGGCCGTCCGATGCATTATTTATGCCTTATATTTTGACACAGAAGGTATAGTGGCATGTGTCCCATTACCCAAATACACTTGTGTTACAAGAGCATTTTATGGCCACTACACAGTAAAGTGCCCTCGCACTGGCCTGCATGAGTCCAGTTACTTTGCTATAATGCACCAACCCAGCGTTCTGCCATGGTAATGGATTACTTAGAACAGAATCATATTGAAACTTAACCACACCCGCCATAGGGTCCTGACCATTCGTCCTGTGTACTTTTTTTTGTTGAATCCACACATTAAGGGGCACATGAGAGGACGGCAGTTTGAAACCTGTAGTGCAGTGGGCAGCCTGTATACCAGCATATAAACAGTCTACCAAAAGACATGTTAAAAAAGCGTTTTCAGATTGACTATTTGCTTGGAAAATATGTATCCATATGGGCAGAAAGTACTTTGAGTGATTCCACTAGTCATTGGTTAGTGTATTACACTTGTATCAAAATGCCGCCACTATTGCCACCACTTCATAAATGTTCCTAGTAGAAATACGTCTTATAAAGCCTTTATAGGTAAAAGATGCACTACCAATGCTTTTAATAGTAGTTCCACAAACTGGTCAGGCCAATGATCAAGATAATGTGACTAGTTTACATAGCAGGATAGGGACTGATGTGACTTGCTGTTACAAAACTTCACTACTCAGTCTAAGTGAACATTGTCCTGATATCAGGAATAATATTGATTTGACAATAAAACATAGTAATAAAGTAAAAGCAGCCATTTTACATTTGCAGAGATCTGGACTCAATTCAGTGTATGAACATCATACATGTACTGACAAACTGCAAGACATTTATTGAAAAGACATTTCTTTTCTATCAGTTAAATGTTTTTTGACTGACTTAAAGTTATTGTGAGCACAATTTGAACAAGATTAGGTCTTATACTGCTAAATTTGAATGAAAATAGTTTATGATTTTCCCAACCTTAAAGTGAATGTGCTCCTTTGTAAATAATGGACCAGAGCTAGAATTTAAATTCATGTAAATTTAAAGTTTTTTGCTTGTTTTTATCAACATTTTAAAAATTTGTTCAGGGTCAAACTGTATGTTTCTTGTTCAGGGTCATACTGTATGTTACTTGTTCAGGGTCAAACTGTATGTTTCTTGTTCAGGGTCACACTGTATGTTTCTTGTTCAGGGTCATACTGTATGTTTCTTGTTCAGGGTCACACTGTATGTTACCTGTTCAGGGTCACACTGTATGTTACCTGTTCAGGGTCATACTGTGTGTTTCTTGTTCAGGGTCACACTGTATATTTTTAGTTCAGGGGCACACTGTTTGTTTCTTGTTCAGGGACACACTGTATGTTTCTTGTTCAGGGTCATACTGTATGTTTCTTGTTCAGGGTCATACTGTATGTTACCTGTTCAGGGTCACACTGTATGTTACCTGTTCAGGGTCATACTGTGTGTTTCTTGTTCAGGGTCACACTGTATATTTTTTGTTCAGGTGCACACTGTATGTTACCTGTTCAGGGTCATACTGTGTGTTTCTTGTCCAAGGTCACACTGTTTATTTTTTGTTCAGGGGCACACTGTATGTTTCTTGTTCAGGGTCGGATTGTATATTTTTAGTTCAGGGGCACACTGTTTGTTTCTTGTTCAGGGACACACTGTATATTTTTTGTTCAGGGTCATACTGTATGTTTCTTGTTCAGGGTCACACTGTATGTTTCTTGTTCAGGGTCACACTGTATGTTACCTGTTCAGGGTCACACTGTATGTTACCTGTTCAGGGTCATACTGTGTGTTTCTTGTTCAGGGTCACACTGTATATTTTTTGTTCAGGGGCACACTGTATGTTTCTTGTTCAGGGTCGGATTGTATATTTTTAGTTCAGGGGCACACTGTTTGTTTCTTGTTCAGGGACACACTGTATATTTTTTGTTCAGGGTCATACTGTGTGTTTCTTGTTCAGGGTCACACTGTATATTTTTTGTTCAGGGGCACACTGTATGTTTCTTGTTCAGGGTCACATTGTATATTTTTAGTTCAGGGGCACACTGTTTGTTTCTTGTTCAGGAACACACTGTATATTTTTTGTTCAGGGTCATACTGTATGTTTCTTGTTCAGGGTCACACTGTATTTTTTTTGTTCAGGGGCACACTGTATAATTTTTGGTCAGGGTCATACTGTATGTTTCTTGTTCAGGGTCACCTTGTATTTTTCTTGTTCAGGGTCATACTGTATATTTTTTGGTCAGGGTCATACTGTATGTTTCTTGTTCAGGGTCACCTTGTATGTTTCTTGTTCAGGGTCATACTGTATGTTACTTGTTCAGGGTCACCTTGTATGTTTCTTGTTCAGGGTCATACTGTATGTTTTTTGTTCAGGGTCATACTGTATGTTACTTGTTCAGGGTCACACTGTATATTTTTTGGTCAGGGTCATACTGTTTGTTTCTTGTTCAGGGTCACCTTGTATGTTTCTTGTTCAGGGTCATACTGTATGTTACTTGTTCAGGGTCATACTGTGTGTTACTTGTTCAGGGTCATAATGTATGTTTCTTGTTCAGGGTCACCTTGTATGTTTCTTGTTCAGGGTCATACTGAATGTTTTGTGTTCAGGGCCATACTGTATGTTACTTGTTCAGGGTCACACTGTATATTTTTTGGTCAGGGTCATACTGTATGTTACTTGTTCAGGGTCACACTGTATATTTTCTGGTTAGGGTCATACTGTATGTTTCTTGTTCAGGGTCACCTTGTATGTTTCTTGTTCAGAGTCACACTGTATGTTTTTTGTTCAGGGTCATACTGTATGTTACTTGTTCAGGGTCATACTGTATGTTTTTTGTTCAGGGTCACACTGTATGTTACTTGTTCAGGGTCATACTGTATGTTACTTGTTCAGGGTCACACTGTATGTTACTTGTTCAGGGTCACACTGTATGTTACTTGTTCAGGGTCATACTGTATGTTTTTTGTTCAGGGTCACACTGTATGTTACTTGTTCAGGGTCACACTGTGTGTTGCCTGTTTAGGGTCATACTGTATGTTTCTTGTTCAGGGGCTGGCCCTTGTAGACAGAACCAGCTCTCCAGAGGTGATATCTTACCTGCCTGTGGAAACATTACCAGAAAATATTACTGACAGGTAGGTAATTATAATCAATTGCCCTTTGTGACATTCTTCCAAATATTCCCAAATGAGTGCAAGGTCACATTCAGGCTGAAGAAGTCATTTTAGAAGGTCTTCTAGCTAACGTAAGGTGCATCTGTATTCTTTTTTTCACTTACCTGTATTCAGTTCACATGTATTATTCATACACAAACTTTACAAATATATATAATTCAATTCACTTTTAATACAAAGCAAAATGGACATATAAGCAAAAAGATTTTCTATTTATCCATTTTTAATTTCACTATGTTCTTTATTCTTCCCAAATATTTATCAGGGTTCTCCTTCCACATCAATAATAGTGGAACTCCAAAATTAACTACATCACAGGTATGACGTCAATAAAACAATGCATATTTCCTTTTATTCATTGAGGGTTACCTCTACAGATGCCAGCATTATTTTTTTCCCTATTTTCTAAAACTAACTGAATATTAAGGTTTCGTTGATTATTTCAGGTTTGATTTCTTGTTTAGAACTAAGGAGAAATGGACCTTAGAGGAAATAACACCATACATTAAGTAAGTGTTTATATATCAATTATGGTGAACCTGGGGCCAAGTGGTAGAGTTTCAGACCTGTAACGCCTCTGACTGTGTGCCTCTCTGCATGGATTTAAGACCCAGTCGGGTGAAAAACTTAATGTAGGAAGGTCTTTCACAGGTGCATTTGTGGTTCTACCCAGACAATTGTTACTCCACCAAAACAGCTGGACATCAGCATAATAACCTTTATAAGGCTGCTGTGATGTATTTCTTAAACAAAACAAATAAGTATTTTACTTTTCAAATTATTGCTTTCAATCTTACGCTGTATTGGTATTTTTATCTGAACTTAAGATTTCAGAAATCTGTATGTGCTTTAAATGTTATAAAAATTAAAGGGATTTTTGTATGTGTGCTGTTCGTTTTTGGTAAAAATATGTACTGCTTCAAATGAGAAGTTAATGAAGCACTTAACTACTTAACGTATTACTTTTGTCTTAAGAGTTTTTTTTCATAAATGTGGCAATAACATAAAAATTCTTGGTTTTAATAATGACACATGTACTTCCAATTTAAGATTTAGATGTCGCATTTTGTTTATATGTGCCTCCATTTAGAATGAACCCCTTTGATTTGCTTGGAATACATCTTATAGAAACCCTTACCTTGTCAAAAATGTTTGTTATCCAATTAGCTTATACATTCTGTCTAGAAGTCATTAGAAGCTATTTGGGTCTTACAAGTTAGAAGTGGTATCTCTGCATTTTGTCAGCCAATTTGCCTATTTTTATCAAGGTATACAAAACACCCCTATGTATTTTTAGCTCACCTGAGTTCATTATTGGGTCACCTGCAGTCAAAAACAAGGACAAAAGGTCAAATTTTAGGAAAACCTTGTGAACATGTTAGAGACCACATTTATTGGCTAATCTTCACCAAACTTGGTCAGAATGTTTGTCTGCATGAAATCTCGAATAAGTTCGTAACTGGGCTAGGTGGGGTCAAAAAGTAGGTCACTCGGTCAAATGTTAGAAAAAGCTTGTGAACACACTAGAGGCCATATTTATAGCCCAATCTTCACCAAACTTGGTCAGAATGTTTGTCTGAATGAAATCTTGAGTGAGCACATCATTGAGTCATGTGGGACAAAAAAGTAGATCACTTAGTCAAATCTTAGAAAATTCTTGTGAACACACTAGAGACCACCCTTATGGCCCAATCTTCACTAAACATGGCCATGTTTGCCTGCAAGAAGTCTTGGGTGAGTTTGTAACAAGGTCAAATGGGGTAAAAAAAAACTAGGTCATTAGGTCAAATTTTAGAAAAATATTGTGAAAGCGCTTAGAGGCCACAATGATGGCCCAATCTTCACCAAACTTGACAAGAATGTTTGCCAGCATGCAATCTTAAATATGTTTTGAAATGGGTCATGTTGATTCAGTAGGTCACTAGGTTTGTTTGTTTATTGGGTTTATTATCCCACCAACAGTATTTCAGTTATCTGGAGACGGTGTCCACTTGAAGCAGTTATAGTGCTGCCTTCACTGTGTATAGCATGCCGCGAACACCTGGCATGATACCACACCCAGTCACATTATCCTGACACCGGGCCAACCAGTCGTGCAACTACCCTTATATTTGCTTGAGCGTTAGCAAGGGAGCTATACCACTACCATTTTTAACGACTTTGGTATGTCGCGGCCCGGGATCGAACCCGGGGCCTCCCGTACCTGGAGCCGACGCTCTACCGATTGCGCTACCAGGTCCAGTAGGTCACTTGGTAAAATTCTAGAAAATGTTATTAGCCCAGTGGCAACACCAATGGTCCCATCTTCATCTCTGAAGTAAATAACTCTTAATTTAATTACTTGATACCTGATATGAGCCTACTAAAAGCCTGTGTTCTCAGGTGAGCTATTAAGGGTCATCATAGCCCACTTGTTTATACATTTTTATAGCTCTTACACAACGATAGATCTAGTGAATATGGTTATGGTAACCGTAGAGGTTATCTAAAATACCGCATTAATAATAGAAATGGTCGATCTTCTCTCGATATGTGACAGATATGTGATGGTTATATGTAGTCGAACCATTGAAAAGGTTAACCAGTTATTTTGTAACTATTGCCATTCCTAGTAAAAAGACAAGAATGCAAATTTCTAAATTTTAATGATTTGTCTTTTTTTGAAGAGATCTTCAGACAGAGAAGATGAATGTGACAGCCATGTTGACCAAGTTTGCCAGATCTTCCCAAGCCAACGGTGTCCGAGTGTACAACTCAAAGAAACCTCTTTTGTGATGTGTGTAAAAAAATATAGGCACTGCAATTATATTTGCAACAAACACAGTAGGCTTACACTGAACATGGAACAAAGAATAACAAGCAAATAGTGTCTTAATAAACAACTTCATGGAACTTCTGTTGTGATGTGCTGAACAATATTATAGACAGTTCTGTGATATACAGTATATAATTGTGTAATGTATATTAATAAACATGGAAACACAAAACAATAAAATGTAAAAAAAATCAGAGTCAACATACCTTCCCTTAATGTAAACTTAAAAACCACTAACTGGACTGACTTCATACTGAATTGTTTTCATTGTTGTTACATCGCACTGACACCAATGTGCAATTGTGGTCATTATTGCGGTGTCCAGTTACATATTGGTGGATAGAAATATAACTGGAAAGCAACCTTTCTCCTTACTCTTGCCAAAGTGGATTAGTTTTTGTAGTAAAACCTCCCTAATAAGACCACTGTTGGTTCTTCTAAAATTTGTCCCTATTAGTGAGGTGGTTCTTTAAAGATGGTAACCAACAGTTTTGACCAAAATATTTTCATTAAATATCATAATAAACCATTGTTACCTGAACAGATCTTGCAAAATGATGTTTATTGATGTACTTAACCAGTCTAAAAAGTGAACCATAATGTCACAATCATCATTGCAAAAATGTATTTCCTATCTGAGTTACGCTGCACAGCTATTTTTAAACTTAGAAAACCATGGGGCCACTTACGTTTAAGCTCGTCCATGTCATGTGCAGTCATGTTGTTGTCTATTTTAGCAGGAATTCTAATTGATTTTATTTATAGATTTAAAAAGAATGAACATCTTGAAGTGTTGGTTAACGAGTTTTACTGTCCGAAAACTGAGATACTAGTGACATTCGTCACAGACTATGGTAAGATTTTTTCTGCAGAAATTATGTACAAATACTCCAAACATATATTAGATATAGGCAAACTGTTGGACACCATCTTTAAGTGAGTAAGCCCAGTTTTGTCAGTCAACAGGTCATATTATATATTAGATGTTGTCTGAACTAATATTATCATATATTCATATTATGAATAGCATAATAATAATTTGTGCATATATTTATAATAATTACAACAATATTGACTAACGTCTGGTAATAATCCTTTCTGTCAATCTGTTGTTAGTAATAATAATAAAATGCATTCCATATAGGCTTTAACATTGTTTAGATCATTGCTAAAGTACTGGTGTTTGTATTATTTATAGATAAACCATTAAGACACTTTGGTAGGAAATGCCTGGTTTTTCTAGTATATGCTGTAAATGTATAAAATAAACTTGTAATAGACATTGACTTTTTTTTCTTTAATGTCACTTTTTGCTTCAGGCTCACTTACTATTTAAAAATGGAATGATTCCTTATCAGGAGCCACTGTACAATGCTAGGGAGAAAGTATAAAAAAATCCAAACTGTTGATTCAACATCACAAATAAGTCTACTGAAGTGTGAGAAACATACTTGGCAGCAAGAAGTAACCAGCCTGACCAGGTGATGCCTCTAGTGGGATTTAAACAATGTGTGAATTTTATTGGTCCTGGGATTCAGGACGATGATATGCGTAAGAACAGAAATGGGTATGTCAAAGAAGGCTCTAAAGTGGGGTTCCCATCTTATTGAGATGGTCCTTTAGCTAGGTTTTACTGTACTTTAACTGGAATGTTTTTCTGTTACTTGTATTAGGTTGTTTTTTTCTCGGTAACAATTGCTAACATGGCATCCAGATTATTTTTTTCTAAAAACCAAATGCAAACATTGCCTTAAATTTATTGGAATAAGACAGAAAAGTGTACTACAAATTTGAATAGTAACTTATAAATGGGATCTGTATTGCACTACGAATGCTTATTTGATGGTTAGATTGACATTTTCCCACAATACATAAGCCATTGTTTAATTCCTCTGAATGGTGATTATTCCGCCATGTATATACAAGTGCTGCTGATAAGATATAATTTCCAATGCATTGTACATTTGATTTACTACTGAATTTTTTTTTTACCTTTGTTTGCATACCTGTAATCACGTGCAGGGACAGACTTACACAGCTCAAACAGTGCTTCTGAATGCTTTGATTATTGAACTGATTTTCTGTGCCATAAATAGACTATAACTATAAATAGCTTTTCCACATTTCTGTTATAATTTGAACAAACTTAAACATTTAAGGTCATATACTACCAAATGTACCAAATGGAGATTTATAATGTACCATCAAGTCAATAATGTTGTAAATAAAAAAAAAGGAATAAAACAACATTCAACAATTTTCTTTGTTACATTATCTTTTTCTGACTCTTTTAATTAAAGGTCATGTGCCACAGTTGGTTAACTTTCCCAAAATAATAAAAAATGAAAACAACAATTTATGCCTAAAGTTCAATGACCAACCCCAAAGTAAACAATTGATTCTCCCTGCAATACAGCCTGTTGAGGGACAGTATGTTTATGTATAAATCTAGTGATCAGGGGTTATGGGTTCATTCCTAACTCACTTTGGTATACAAAATTAAGTTTTGCCTCATTGACAAAAAATGTTAAAAAAATCGAATTCGACCAGAGTCATTTAAACAAACTGGCAAAATGAAGATTCAAACTGCTAGCATTTGGTTTGACAATCGAGCCATCTAATCACATAGACATCTGTTTTGGGGAAGAGAATTAGACTTCAAAAAAAACTGTTGCAAAAATATGGAAATTCTCTTCTTTTTCTTTATAATCTGATTAACAATGTTCAACATGTGATAGTTATGTGGGGTTTTTTTTTCCGAGAGGGGAAGTAAGGATAACACTGACGTTAATATGACTCATAGCAGAGTTGCCTTTCTTGGATCAGCCTTGAATGGTAGTTTTGTCAAGATTTGTTATATCTCGTATTTTAAACAGTTGCAAAAAGTAACTTTGTTGTATCTGACACAAAAATATAAAAACCAAATTCTTTTTGCATGATTATACAAAGTACGATTGGCCAGACTTTCTTCTTAATAATATATAAATCCAAAAAATAAAAAAAAAATGGAGCCGATAGGTAACATTGGGACCCGATTGATATTCCGGTTCAGGGATTGACACTATCATCTTTTACTCTGACAGCCATTTTTTTATTATTTTATTCCAAAAGGAAAAAAACCAGTGTCAGTTTAACTTGATATTGGCCTTTTTACCAGACAAACGAACTCAAGTAATATTGATTATCAGTTTACCAACAGTTTCATGAAGCTTGTGGCATTTATCTTCAAAATGTTCTCAGTAGTGTTAAAAATACCAACAGGTAAATATTCTGTTGAGGCGATATTTAAACATCGGTTGAGAAATCTGTTCGGTCAAGGTGAGATTTAAACAGAACAACTTAATGGTCTGTGACAATTTTAAACAGACAATATAATTAGGTATCGGAAAATAATAAAGTTAATTACAAATAGAGTCTGCCTAAAACATAGTCTACTTTTACATCTTACAAAGGATGCATATCTTGATACATTATCGTTTTCTTGGAACTTTATTTAAGTTCAGGTATCGTGGTTGTTTCTAAATCTGAACTTAACCTATAGTAAGCTGTCACATCTTAGTGGTCATCACACTTAAAGGTGGCATCCGACAGTCTGAACCATTTTTATTTTCTCTCAAGCAGCAAAACAAACTATCGTTGCCAGTGAAGATCCGGCGAAATGCTGTTTATTGGTGCCCTACATCCGTGTAAAGCATAACGCATCACTTGTCCTTACAAAATACCATTTCCTATCCCAGCCACGCTACAGGCTGTGCACGTTAGCTATTTTTAAACTGAAAAACAACACAAAATACAACACACAAACAAGAAACACGTGACAACGTACTTTTGAGATCACGTTAAATCAATTATGACGTCGATATCTGACGTCGATATCTAAAATTAAAATTAAGTGAATATATATGTGTATATATAAGTTTATTCAGGAATTATGAACGAATTCCCCAAAACAGGGGTTAGTTGTTTTATGAGTTAGATATCTGCAAACTGACCGTTACCACATTTTTTAACTATACTATCTCTGAATTGAGAATTTGACAACGTTATGAGCCACCTCGCTAGTGCTTAACCGAATATTTGTATTAAAATAAAATAAATACTAGAGTAATCCGTGCCGCGCACGTGAGAATTTGACACGCACCTGTTAGTCTGTTGAGACCCCAGGCCAGGCACTCGAAAGACTTCAAATACCAACCACTTTTCGTTTGTTTTCTTTCACCAATACAGTATTTATTCATATGTAATCAATGTGCTAAAAGACCTCTTTTATTGTGTCATTATATATTGCGGTAAATTTGCACCCGCGGACATTTCATGACAGCGGCTATTTCAAGTTTTTCACACACATTGCCCAATATCCCCGGTATTGTGTAGAAATCAGCAAGTGTGACTGTGTGTACAGTTTACATACAGTTTACTCCGCTATGCCTGGGCGCGTTTGCTTTTGCCGTCTACTGGGAAAGTGTCGTCGGGAGTAGCCCAGTTTGACGATATTATTTTTCGAATTAAAAGCGGGGAATAGCAATGTGTGTCGTGGAGTTTGAACCTTAGTGTATATGTGCGTGTTTTAATTCAACTTTTGGATTTTACGTTATTTTTTTTACCTGGATTTAAAGAAGAATGACAGCGAAGTCAGGTGAGTAGATTACGGTTGCCTTTTATTGTAAACAACGCATGGAAGAAAGTTCTGTCGTCTGCACATCGAAATACATGTAGGTAAATAATGCATGTACATATGCACGATAAATGGGTATCCTTTGCAGTGTAATTTTGATTTCATCAAAGACCACACGCCTATATATACAGACATATATACGATTATTTTTGTTTTTGCAAATTAAGTTTGTGTTGTTATTAAAATGGACATGGAAAGGGATAAGACAGAAAGAACAGCCTTATGTTGAGATTTATGTTTGATTTTGACGTCTGGCATATTTAAAAGATACTCCTGCTTGGTTTTTGAACTGGTATTACACAGTTATTGTCAGTATAGGATGTCTAGCTAGTATTGGTGGAGGAAGATCCCGGACAAATGTCCGAGTAGAACCACCAGCGCACAACCAGTCAGCTGTTATTGTGAAAGTTTTTTTGTCCCAACAGAGACCAACAGAGACTCAAATCCATGCTGTGAAGGGCTGGGAAGTCAGAGGACTTGCTTGTATGGACTCTACCTCTCAGCCATGGATGCCAAATGATGAAAGTACATTCCTCATAGTCATATACATTGTGCAACATATGTGCAACATTACATTACAGGAAAGATAACTATGGTTCTCTACAGTTCATAAATGCATCTACTACGCAAGTTGCAGTATTCAGAATGACAAGGCACATAATGTAGCAACTAGTAGAGTTTATTGTGGATTACATGTTAATTGACAGTTCATTTCCCATCCGAACCCAACCCATGACACCTTTAAAGGTTTGGTGAAATAACTACTGAGCTAATCTGACATGAATCAATGCAGCAAAGTTGGTTTGATAGACTGAAGTATCTTTTGTCAATTTTACAGGCAGTTTATACCCACATTTCTACCTACAGTAGTCCTGTAAGTACTGTGTAAGGGCTTGTTTATAAACTAATGTGTGCCTTCAACATCACTTAAGTAAGAGAGAGACATTTTCTGGTTCAGTGAATTGTATAATAACTGCATCATGTAGCCATCATAATCATCAGTAAAAAGTACATCAACAGAGAAATTCACAAAGCATGTTATACATCATTACACGTAAACATATCATTGATGAAAAGAGGCAATTACCTTTTTGGGCTCTAATCCAAAAAATGCTGCACCTATATGCTTTTCAAAAGAAGTTAAAAGATAATTATGTGGTATGCTAAAAGAAGTATGCAGCATGGGTAACATTATTTCATTTACATATGGACCTTGACCTTTCATAAATAGCAGTTTAAATATATGTCACATTTGATGTGTAAATTGTGCAAATGTTGTAACTATTTAATATAAAAATGCAAATTTGGGGACATTTATTAAAGGGCTCAACAGTAGTTTTAAAAAAGCTGCTTAAATGCACAACTTCAAATCTTACAGTTCCTGAAGAAATACACCATAATAAATAAAGTAGAATCTTCCAAGAAAATCTGAAAGCTATTATTCATACCTGTAATCAAGGATGATTTCAACAGCTTGAAAAAAAAAATGTTTTAAGATGGAAAAACTAGTTTTGTTTTTCTTAAAAGGTTCCTGTTAAAAACTTCTTATGGATGCCATGGACTTGTGTGAGTTGTCGTAGAACACGGAAACACTTAAAGTAGTTAAGGAATAAACAATGTTTCTTACTAAATGTATGTCCATAAAAAATAAAATGCAATTTGAAATAATCAGATTTAATAAATTGATGCTGTTAAACTTTTCAGGTTTTATCAATAATAACAATATGTAATTTTTAATTTACAATATTTTTTTATGTTGTTTCAGTAAAAGAACTATACTTTACAAATGATCAAGTAAAGTTGCTGGAGTCAAAGAAAAGAACAGGTATTAGCCCTGTTAATGTGACATTGTACCAGCTAATAAAAGAACACCTTGTCATTAAGGTATAAAGTGACACTAGAAGCTGTGAGGATTATCAAGGACTTGTTTGATCGCATGTCTAAACATCATGTCACAATATCTACTTGAGCTCACATATGACCATTTACACTTACCTCTAGCCTGCTAAGCATGATTTGCTCAGGCTTGGGCAAGTATTGTAGATCCATATCAGCCAACACTCACTAGGAGCTGTCTGATCAGGATCTTCACTGCTGGCTGTTAAGTCTCAAAACACCCTTGTTACTTTATATTTTAAGTTATAATAAAAACTAAAATTTAGTGAAATGGGTTTATGAACAAATATGGTAGGATTAGGGTTTTAGGCACTGGCTTATTCATTATATGTCTTATGATAGACAATCTGCCAGTTACAAGTCCCAATACCTTAAGTGATTGGACCTTGATCTGACAGTTGGGGAAATGTTGAACACTGTACTCTTATAATACCCAAAGATAATATGTAGTATATAGAGCTATATCAGAGTCACGTTGGTTGGCCTTTCAGTCAGTATGTAGACAAGATTTGTCTGCTTTTTCTCGACTATCATTTGTCAGATTTTGATAAAACTTTACAGGATTGGTAAGTACCAAGACTAGTTTGCATATCTTCGACACAGCATGCCAAAGTTGATGTTGCATGAGTTATGGCCCTTTAATTTAAGGTTACAGTACTGAGGTAAAACAGTCATAGAGATGGGGATGTTTTTAATCATCTTCAATTATAGATTGCTCAAGATTTTAACAAAAGTAGTCTCTACCAAAGTAAAACATAAAGAAAAATGTGAATTATCCCACTACAAACAAAACTGATAAAATGTATTATGCCATGATTTCTTTAATCAATCTCAATTTTATATACGGGTGCCATGGTGTAGTGGTAGAGTCGCTGATTTGTAACTCCTCTAACTGTTTAGCCTCTCACCGCATGGGTTCAAGTTCCATTTGGGGTGAAGGATTTTACATGGGAAGATCTACCAGCTGACTTGCAATGTGCCGGTGGTTCTGCCCAGACATGTTTCAGGGGTCTTCCTCCACCAAAAAGCTGGACGTTGCTACATGTATAATGATCATAACTGGTTGCTGCAATATATTTAAAAAGCAGGGTTTTTTCACCTCATTCTGGGAACATTGGGATTTTTTTCATCATTAGACAAAATTAAAAAGAAATTCAAACCATATTATATATGTCAGATAAAACAACCAAAAAATATTTGGTTCAGTCAACTCCTTTTATATTTCACTAATTAACAAAGCAATATCCATTTCTCATGTTATTGAAGTAGTCTGTTATGTCATTTATTTTACCAGGGGTGAGACTAACAGTTTTCTCATTCTTTGAAGTGAGAATTGTCTCCTTGAAATTGGGGGAAAAACCCATACTTTTTTGTGATTGTTAACATAACCCAATAGCAGTCTTTAAAATGGGCAAAACAAAGTCTTGGGAAGGATTCAAATCCATGGCCCCAATATCCTTGTAAGGTTGGAAGTCATGCATTTGTCTGAAATGAGTCAAATCTTGTTGATTTTAGTTATATCTTTATTCTTATGCAGTTATAAAGGCATGATCTTTTTAAAAGCATATATCAGTTTGTTTCTATTTCTAGTTTTTATTTATATGCTTTATTTAAAAGAAAAACATGCATTATTCATAGGCAAACATGGAGAGTTTGGTAAATTAATGAATATTCCAGAAATATGTCAAAATATACTGACATATGTCGACATATTTCAATGTCATAAAGCTATATTTAGCTCTACATTAGTGTTGACAGTCATAAAAATAGTTATATGTAGAATGTTTCAAAATTCCTTATAAACCCTCCACTGCAAAAACCTCTATAATCTGAATGTTTGCAGTCATTTGAGAAATGGTCAGGTTTTTCTCTGGATGCACTTGTACTTATATATACTGATATATCTGTAAATTTTGTTCAGATGTCTGCAAAGATGCAATCTAAATCCTAAAATATGTAATCCATTTTTTTGTACCCTTAGCTTTTATTTATTTAGCAGTTTGGTTATTTTTCTTGACTACTTACTTCATACTGGTCCATAGAAATGTATTGTAATAGGGGCAGCATTTTGTTAAATATATTTTACAGGTACAAATCAAATGTCCCTCTATATATTTTATTTATTTATTTAATCAAACCACTATTGCCCTTCATCAAAATGAGAAATCATCCAGGAAGAAATGCTGTGCAATTACATAGGTATACCTGCCGAGTTCTTGTATTCATGGTTTACATAAATCTATGAATCAAACCTGCTGAATATGTACACAAATTGTCAACGCTGTAGGCGGCATTATGTTGAATGAATGTGATTTATAAGATTGTATAAAGACCATATGTCAGCCTCTCCAGCTGTTGTTTTTCTGTATTAACCCTTTACATGCTATAGTTGTTAATAATTAATACTTTACCTTAGTAATGTGCTAAAACTAATTGTAAAGTCAACTAGACACATATTTATTGACTTTGCAGCAGATTGTGCAGATCCTGATTAGACAGATTTCCACTTGAACTGCCCGATCTGGATCTGCAGTCTTTGCTTAAGCCATGTCAATCTATGCTTAGCAGGCTCAGAGTTCTGAACACTTGGATTACTTCAGTATTTCAAGGTAATCAATACACTAAACAACACAGAACCTTCAAAATGCCTCTAGTAATCTAGTATTAACAGGTTATGATTAGTACCTGTAAATTGCTTATCTTTTTTTCAATCTCCGTTTTATCGTTTACTGCATTTCCAAGAACCTTACCCTATCTATAGTAATAAACTGATATGAATATACTTGCATTTGAACACCTTTGCTGTTTTAATTCAGTAGGACACTAATTCTTTCTCATCACCAGCAAAGCTTTCTTTGCCTACATTGCGGTAGTATAGGTTGATGTGGAGGAGCAGTTATTGCTGACTTGAAACTCCTCAGCCCCTTACATCGTGGGTTCGAGTCTCAGCCAGGCAAGAACTCTCATGTAGGGAGGTTTTCCAGCTAACCTGCGGTGTGATGGTGGTTTACCCAGACATAAGTCTGGGGTTGTCCTCCACCAATAATTAGCTGGACGTCGCCAATATAACCATAGTTGTGTCAGTACGATGTAACATAAAACAAGGTATAGGTTGAGATAGACGTAGAAGAGGTTGAGGAGTTAAAGTAGCTGATCACAGGGCTTATTATGTTTTTCGCTGTAATCTTGAAATAGTGTCACAAAGAACAAGTAAAGCAGCACTAAAAAGGCTGTGATATTTTGTAACTGATATTTTGTAACAATTCATCTGTTGATGAAACATCAAATTTCAAATATAGCATAAACACCTAAATACTATATATTGGTTCATTACATTGTTCAGCAGAATGTAAATATTTCAAATTTATTCCCAACATTGACAAATCAGAGGCCCACTTGGAAGATTGGAATTATCCAACTTTGTAGCCTCTTTAAATAAAGTAACCAAGTTATCCAATTATACCAGGTACCTGTTAATGTACATGCATGTTTGTGTCAAGATTACCTTGTAATTATTTTCAAGTGTTGGAAAAGGCTATTTGTACATACTACCTGCAGTCATTTTACTCGTATCTTGCCAGTTTTTTGTATTTAACAAGATGAAAAATCTTTTTGATGTTAGGTTTTCATTTGAAACAAATTATTATATAAGAAAGAACAATGTACTCCATTCTTGCTTACTTTCTAGCATACATAGTAAAAATGTTTGACTGTCCAGTTTGCTGTACTTACAATATTATCTAAGTCAATCATGATTTAGCAGTTTTATTATATATTGAATTTATTTCAGTGAGAACAATGAGGTAATATTTTTTTTCTTAATGTAACAGTCTTTTTGTGTGAATGTCATATTCTTTGAAAATTGCTTGCTTGTAGGAGATACTTTCGGTTAAGTTAAAGAAAGTAAACTACTATTCTTTACTGTGGACTTTCTCTACAAGTAGCTGCAATTATTTTGTGCATTTATAAATGGCCAGCAAAAAATTTCAGAAGAAGTTGTCATCGCTATTTTTGTAACTTTTAACCACACACACACACAAAAAGCAGAGAAAAACAACAACCTTACACATAAAAGAAACCAAGGACAGCAGGAAAGACAATACCACAGTGTGATGTGGGCCCTAGATCAATCAGGTTGGGAGAATGTACCACATCCATTTTGTGGGTTGGTTTATAGTTTCAACAGGTTGTTAACCAGCCACCTGATAGGGCAGGATGTGGGGCAACCATGTCACTTGGACACTTTCAGCTGTCAAATAAATCAACACAACAACCCCATTGATACACTGGTACACTTTCAGCACATCTTGACACTTATTCTGCTTCAGTAACTAACAAATCAATTTTAAGCAGTACATGGAAAGTGAAACCAGACATACTGCTAAGAGTCTACATCAAATTGTGCAGAACCTGATCAGACAGCTGTCAGGGAGAGCTAGCTGATCCTTACCAGACAGCTGTCAGGAAGAGCTAGCTGATCCTGATCAGACAGCTGTCAAGAAGAGCTAGCTGATCCTTACCAGGCAGCTGTCAGGGAGAGCTAGCTGATCCTTACCAGACAGCTGTCCGGGAGAGCTAGCTGGCACTGACCAGACAGCTGTCGGGGAGAGCTAGCTGATCCTTATCAGACAGCTGTCAGGAAGAGCTAGCTGATCCTGAACAGACAGCTGTCAGGGAGAGCTAGCTGACACTGACCAGACAGCTGTCAGGGAAAGCTAGCTGACACTGACCAGACAGCTGTCCGGGAGAGCTAGTTGACACTGACCAGACAGCTGTCGGGGAGAGCTAGCTGATCCTTATCAGACAGCTGTCAGGAAGAGCTAGCTGATCCTGAACAGACAGCTGTCAGGGAGAGCTAGCTGACACTGACCAGACAGCTGTCAGGGAGAGCTAGCTGACACTGACCAGACAGCTGTCAGGAAGAGCTAGCTGACACTGACCAGACAGCTGTCCGGGAGAGCTAGCTGATCCTTACCATATAGCTGTCAGGAAGAGCTAGCTGATCCTGATCAGACAGCTGTCAGGGAGAGCTAGCTGACACTGACCAGACAACTGTCAAGGAGAGCTAGCTGATCCTTACCAAACAGCTGTTAGGGAGAGATAGCTGATCCTGATCAGACAGTTGTCAGGGAGAGCTAGCTGACACTGACCAGACAGCTGTCCGGGAGAGCTAGCTGATTCTTACCATACAGCTGTCAGGGAGAGCTAGCTGATCCTGATCAGACAGCTGTCAGGGAGAGCTAGCTGACACTGACCAGACAACTGTCAAGGAGAGCTAGCTGATCCTTACCAAACAGCTGTTAGGGAGAGCTAGCTGATCCTAATGAGACAGTTGTCAGGGAGAGCTAGCTGACACTGACCAGACAACTGTCGGGAAGAGCTAGCTGATCCTGATCAGACAGCTGTCAGGGAGAGCTAGCTGATCCTTATAAGACAGCTGTCAGGGAGAGCTAGCTGATCCTTACCAGACAGCTGTCAGGGAGAGCTAGCTGATCCTGATCAGACAACTGTCAAGGAGAGCTGCTGATCCTTACCAGTCAGCTGTCAGGTAGAGCTAGCTGATCCTGACCAGACAGCTGATCAGAACTTTCACTATTTTCTAAAGCTTGATCAATTCAATTCATTTTTAGCAGACTAAGGTTAAATGGTTTTAGTTTTTTGTTGTCCTGATGATGTTTTCTACCTAACCCAATTTCTAAGAATACCGGTAGTTTTTAAGTAAAGTACCTGAGATTCCTACATATAGGGCCTAGATTATTTTGAATACCAATATACAGGTAGGACCTGTAAAGAAATTTTATGTTTTAAGTCTTAAATGCAACTAATATATTCAACCCACAATATTAAGTAATAACTTCATTTCACCATATTTGCCTATTGAGACATATTATTTGCAAGTAAATGTTAGATATACTGTTTTTATTTTTGGAAGAGAATGTGGAAACTACCTGATTGAAGCAGTCAGTGCAAAATATACAGAATGATGTAAAAAAGAAATGCCTTCAATGCCCTCCATTTTAATCAAACTTTGGGTTGTTAATAATGTAAATAAACTCGTTTGATTCGGAGGCTTAATGGATAATGATTTATCTATGATTTATTCTCATTTTCACTGACTACAAATCAAAATATCACATGGAGGACAATGAATAGGTCCCTTGATTATATCACTCAGTATAATTGTATTTTTGCTAGCCAAGTTGACCGTCTGCTGTCAGGTATTTAATTGTCAGCATCCTGATGCACTAATGGATCTTCTATCCTATTGACCATTAAAGTCAAGTCACTTAATACTTGTACATTAATTCCCATTGAGATGGATTAAACAACTTGTAATAATCTTACCTGCAAGTAACAGTACATGTAACAGATATCTCTAAGTTGTAAAAGGCGTCATTATGAAAATATGTGAAGCAGGTTGTCCTTCACTAATACAGACCTTTATTATAAACCCTTAGCCTGAAACAGTGTTGGAAGCCCACACAAATTCTTACTGATTTGATTTTGCCAACATGTTATGATAATAGAAAATATTGCTAGGGACTCAACAGCAAATGATGCAGATCCAGGTGAGATGGCTGAGCCTGAACGAGTTGGCTGATCTGGATTTACACTATTTTTCTTAATCTGAACAGTTTGTGGTTAGTGGGTTAAGAGTTAATGACTGCATTCACAAACAATGCAGTTGTGTTCGCACATACACTACCCAAGAAATGTATTATTTGTGTATGAATAAAGTGCTGGTGCATGAAAAAGCAGCATAATTAGTAATTATGTATCTTGTAACATCAAGTCTAGCTTGGATTACCTGGACAGTTTGTAAGCAGTATGAAATGTCAGTTGTTTATCTTATTTCTGCCAAAATGCTTAAGGAGTGTCACCTGTAAATCCACATTAACACTTAGACTACTGCCACCTTATACTATGCATTGGAAATGACAATGCAGATTTTTAGCTTATACAGGTTTTTGTTGATGCATAATAAAGTATAAGAAGTTATAAAAGTAAATTATTTGTGTAGTTTTAGGGCTATAGATGCTGTGATAGGTATGATGGGGACAATTAGCACAATATATACCCAACTTATTTCCATTATCCCAACACCTAACTAACTAGTCTTTATACTTTTGTTATAAGCTGCCAAGTTTGTTCAAGGGAGCTATCACAAAAGAACATGTCAGGCTTTCTCTTTAACTGTTTGATAACTTATGGTACTTGTAGCCTGCATGGGGGACTACTTACTTAATTCCCAAACCAACTCCTCTTCTAACTTTCAGGAAATTCCCCTTTACCAGCCCTAGCAAATTTACTCAACACAGCTTCTAGGAAAAGGTTGCTTGTTTGACCTACCAACTGAATAATAAAGTAGTTCCCTTCAAAATGTTGGTTTCATTGGTCTAGGGGTATAGCACTGTATGTGATTGTTATGTCTTGATCCTGGATTAAACCCAGTGCCATCTCTACATTGAGCTCAAATTACAGCTAAACATGACAGTTTTCTCTGAATTAACATCTAAAAGCTATGTTTAGAAGCATGTTGTCCTGTTATCAAATAAATTTTAATAATGTTTAGAGCTTGAGAACAAAGGAGTTTACTACAATCTGGGATCAGTTGTATATGATTGCCAGATATTAAACACATGACCAGGCGCTTTTTTTAGAAAAGCCTGATGAAATGCTATCCACTATAAATAGAATTTAAACAATACAATCCACAGTTTGCATCAAAACATAACATGTAGTATCCTTGTGTGTTTCAGATGATGGGGAGGCATGGAAAGATCCCATATCTGCTGAGGAACGCTGCCATCATGAGCTCCTCTTCTACAGTCAAGGGCCTGTGGAGGGGCACCTGTCAGGTGAGTGACTGTCATCCTTAGGGGACATTTTAAGGTTATTCTGTTTACCTTGACTTTTGCCGGGTACTAGTAATTACAAATTGATCTTTGGGTCTACTTTGTAATCTTTTTTTTTCTTTGTAAATTTATGGTCATTTAACCTTATGATGACAAACTCACTCTGCATACCCAGGATTCAATATCTCCTAGTTTCTAATGTAATAATGTTAGGACATTCTAACAAAAAAGGGCACCAGAACTTTTCCATAGTGAGGCTTTCCGTTTCCTTGACAGTTTCCTGTTACACAGCAACTAGTAATGATTAAGCCATATCATGCTATATTTAACCATGCTAAATTATTAGTTTTCTGCTAATAACACCTATATGCTAACAACCTTATGCATAGGTAACACTTTTTTTGTTTAAGTCTTAGAAGCAAATATTCTGATTCAGAAAGCTCCCGGTGTTATAGCGATAATTGTATGCTTTGCCAACTAATAATTACTTGACCCTTGCATGCAGCTGTTTTTTTACACAAATATTTAATATGTAATTTGTTAGCCATTATGTGTAGATTATCTACTGAAAATGGTTATTATATCACCCATCAATACATTGGGTCTCTGTATATCGCCAAGGATGTGTTCAAAGGATAAATATTATGGAAAGTTGTGTAAATATTGCAGAATCTTTTTGACACAAAACCAGCATTCCTGTGTATCCCAAAACAAAGCTGTGATAATTGCTACAAATTTTGTGATAATTACACTTGCCCTAGGCCACAGAGATAACAGTATGCTTGCTGAATGCTGTCTTAATTAATGACTGCCAAGGATTTCTCAACATTCTTCAGATTCTAGACACCCTTTGAAGGGAATATTGTAAGATATGATAGTTTGATATACATAATCTTTGAAAAATATTATAAAGTGATAATATCATTGTTTGGTTGATTAGAAGTTCATTATCAGCAATGTATTCTTAGTATACAAATAAAATCACATCATTATGTGCCATATGCTTCAATTTTAAAGCATTTGTTTGAAGTTATAAACGAAGTCTGATTTGGAGATAATTCAGTAAAAAAATGTCCCTAAAATAGTCAGCTATTGCTATAATGGAATGAAGCACACCCTGTGCATTAAATATTTCAACATATAATTACTATGTTGAGCATTGTTAGATTATATTGAACTTTTTCTTTTCAAATCCCTTGCCATTTCCTTATGCTCCCAATTTTCAAGAAGTGTCAGAAGACAGAGAATAATTGTCATTTTCGGTGTATGCTTGTATTTTATTTCACAAGTGGTCATAGAAAAATATATTGTCATGAGTGGCACTGTCCACAAGTTCATGACATAAGTGAAAACATTATTTTTCTATGAACAGGAGTGAAATAAAATATGATCTTACACTGAAATCAATAAATTTTATTAATTGATTTTTTGTCTTTAGTCTTTATTTTAATTAATTTTAATTATTACCTTTATTGGGACCTTGGGTAAAAATGATAAAATGTTATCATTATCTTTTTTTTTATTAGTTTAATCGGATCACCTCTTAACATTCAATTAAAACTGAGTTGGTGGCTAAACTTCATTTATGTAAAATCATGTGGCCAACTCTTTTATCATTCTTCCTGCATTCTTCCAACATTCCAACTCTTCATAGGTTCTAACAATACATAAAGAAAACAGTAAGATGTAATATTTTCTCCATACATTGTAGATATTTTCTGATTTTCCATCCTCATGCTTTTATAAATATGAACAAAGATATTGCCTGACCCAGGGCTAGTTTGCAAGCCCATTCCACATGAGTGAGAATTGCCTCTTTACCCTTATCATGCTACTGTCTGTGAAAAACACATATATTTGCTTAGTTAATAACTTAAATAAACTGAATCAAAAATGTCCAGACATGTTGCAAAACTCCGGGTAACAAATAGTGCAGATTCAGGCAAGTTCTAAAAGGGAGCAGGCTGATTTGGATCTACACTATTTTTCCTGAAGCCTGATCGATCTTGCTAACTTGTACTTCAATAGGCTTACAAAGACTGTCAAGGACTTTGGTTGGCCAGGTCAACACACCTATCCCAAGTTAACACAAGATTTAGGGTGTGGTGTGGTTTTATTGTATTACATATTTTTTGTAGAATGTTCAAGATTTATCAGTCTTTCTTTAAACTTTCTATGACTAGTTGATGTCATTTTACCTTAGTGTTAAGGGATTGGGAAATGGTCCCAATGCAAAGTCTCTAATTTGTAATATAATGTGGGGATTTAAGTATACTCCAAGTCTCATTGCAAGATTACAGCCTTTATTTAATAAATTCCCTTGACATAAAATAGTGGCAGTAGATATACATAGTTACTGATCAGTGGTCAAGTGAAATTATTAAGTTGCACATTCAGCACATGCATGGACGTGCACCTTGATGCACATGTGTGGATATGTTGTTAGACTATGTAGAAGCCACCCTTAGCCTCTTAAGGCAAGCAATAACATGAAATAGGCAAATATTTTATATTGCTCAGTTGATCTGGTTTTTTTTGTATGATATATCTCAATATACATTTTAACACTTTTTAAGAATGGCTGATTCAGTAGATGGTGTATAGTCATATAACACACCTTTCATTCAAGGTAATGCTATTTTAGCAATTTGAGTACATTTTTTTACTACCTCAGAACTGGGGACAAGACATCAGCAACTAAGTTCAATATTAGACAATTAACTGTTGTTTAGTTCCTGTTTACCACATATCTATTAAACAGTTGTAACAAGAATATACCAATAGCAGTGTTTAGGCTACAACTTCAAAGCAGTGGGCCAATTTGACCCATCACTTCTGAAACAGTGGACCAATTTTATAATCAGTGGGTCATTTAAAAAGATGAAAAAACCCTCATCAAAATGGGTTTTTTTAGTAGCAGACATCATGAAAATTGCATGAGGTTTCGGATCAACCAAGCGCTTTACTTACATACCGTATCACTAAACAGGAAGCGTCTATTAATTATGATCAACAGAGCTTCTGGAATTCGCTGTGCATTTAAAGTCAATCCAATACACAGAATTGATACAAAGATAGAAGTATTTCTTTCCATTTTATTTATTCTTTATTTTTAATAGCATGCGCCAAAGTGACCCATTCAGTTAAAAAATGTGCGCCAACTCTAAGAATTCTGCGCCGATCCCGCAAAGGTGCACTCTAGCCTAAACACTGCAATAGTACTGTCTCTACTAGACCTATTTAGGCAGGAATTTAGATCCCAGGGCTTGTGCTCTTTTTAACTCAAGTCGCCTTTTGCAGAGGCTCATAAACATCCTGTGACAGGATTTATCAGTGTAGATTTATGTGTGTCAATGGATTTTTATGACAAGATATGGTGTATAAATTGCTGTAAAACCTTTGTATTACATTGCTACCATCACAAATGTAAACTTGTGAGCCCCAAATCAAACACTGTTGTTATTGAACGCTGATGCTAATAAAATGTTTTTTGTTACATAGTTGCGTACCTGTTTATATCCCACAACATACTTAACAGAAAAATAATATGTCAACTGACATTCCAAAGATCATGTTTTGAAAATAATAATAAAACATTGATAGGTTACAACAGTGTTTGATGTGAATGGGTGAATGTCGCTTTTTCACCGCTTCCAGAGTTAAGAGAAAGCTAAATTTCAGAAGCATGAAGGATTTTTAGACAATGCCTGCTCTTTGCAGTGCCTTGGATGTCTTACATCCATGCTCTTGGGGTTTTTTCTTTTCAAATTCAAGCAAACATAGTAGATCAAAATTTGCTAGGTCATAGTCACTCAGCCACTGAAAATATTTGACCTTTGACATTGGAAATTGTTTATGTTTAATTCAAAGCTATTCACCTGTGAATTGAGAATATCTTTCCCCAATAAGCAAACAGGTGTTAGCTTTGCATTCATTGAGCATGACTATCTAGGCCATTTTGTCAACATGGGTAGATAGTAGTTCTTACTCAAACGAATCTCTAAATGGGATTTCTTTGTTTTGTATTTGTACTAACTCTTTGCAAACATGTAAACAGTAATAGTTGTAGATATGGTCGTACTTTTCTTGTAAAAAATGTAGTCTCATTTCTTCATCTTTCGCTGCTACTTTGTCCCATATTTGTAAGATGAGATTTACTCCAATACAAGGTGCTGTGGCTTTCCTTTTCATGAATATTGTTATCAAAATAGGCCGGAACTCTACATTGATAACAGACCCATCAAATAAATGGCCAATTGTTACTTCTGTTAGTAAATGTTTGTCGCCAATTGAAATGCTATTTGACTGAAGCATTTTATATGGGTCTCTAAGGTCTGTGCTACTGGTGAGGAAACTTTACCTCTTCACTTGAAAAACAGTCATTTAGTTAACAAGTGCTTGGTCCATTTTATTAATTAAACACACCCATCTTTGAAACAAGTTGTATAGAACTTCTTAAATTTAATTGTGAATGTGTTTGTTTTAGTATCATATAACCATTTATCTACATAGGAGTATGAATTGATTTATTCACTTAATTAATATCATAGTGACTGAACTAAAGGAGGGCAAGCTCTGTGAAAAAAAAGAAAGTGTTAGTTAATTAGGTCCATTTCCTGTTAATTTTGTCAGAGTTATGCTCACTTTTTGATCTAGAATTGTCATTATAAATACCTAACCCAGCACTGAGGCATGGGGCATATAGATACATTATCTACGGACATATCTCTTGTTAAAATTTTATATTCATTATTCATTTAATTAAACTTCTCAAAATTAAACGTTCTTTAACTTGTATTCTGCAAGTTGACCAGATCTTTGCAAATAGTGAATATTCAGTTCAGGCAGCTCTCTGATCAGGATCTGTGCTATTTGTTGTTAAGTCTTAATGTATTAGTCTTATAACCTTTGTATGTAGATTGTTAATAAATAACTAAGATTGTGTATTTCATATTACTGGTATTAATTGTTGCATGATAATACCTAAGGTTTACAGTGACTCATTGGGAAAAATAGCCTAAAAATGTCCAAATACATGTACTAGTTTCTTCATGCTTTCTACACCGCATGTTAACTTCTTGGCAGTATCACCAGCCCTATTTCAGTATTACTTACCATGCTTCAAAATTATCAGCCTTGACTTAATTATTTTCTAACTGTAGCTTCAGTTTACTACAAGCAAAGGTAACTGAAATATTTTTAGACTCTGCAGCAATTACATAATAGGGTAGGTATAAAACAGCTCCCAGCAAGAGATTGCTGATCTTTATCTTTGCTGTTTGAGGAATCCTGATTCATTATATGTTAAGCATGTTAGGAGTTACATTGGTATGATGTGATCATTGTCATAAGTTCACATGGTATCTTGTGTCCTTCTATTGTTGTGTCCCTACATTCATCTCTCTATCCTACCACAACTGTCCCCTCGTCATGCTATTGTGAAACCTTATACCAACATGATTGTCCACCTCTCAACCATCAGCCATTCTTCCCTTTCTATAACCTAAGCTTACCAACAAGGACAAATATACTCACATACCATGCTATTGTTTGTCACCTATGTTTGTTTTGCTCCATCGCTGATTCTTTTGGCTGAATCTGAGTGAGATAAACATCATCGGCATCAAAGTTTTACAGGAAAAGCCCCAACACCAACAGAAGTATTGTGTATCAGGTATACAGGTTCTGTGTTGTCATAATGAGATACTGTTAAGGGGATGGTTTTTTTGGCTGCTTTAGATTGGCATGTGTAATTTTAAATGTTTTACCTTAACATGGTAGCAAATTCATTCTACCTTAACTGGGTAGCAAAGGACTTCCTCCTGAAATAGCTACTGCTTACTGCTGTATTCCTCAAATGAGATTGTAAAGTTCTACTCGCCAACATGGTACCAGAAAAGCATTGATGCAAAGCATCAAAGGGCGATGCAACAATGAAAATTAATATTTACTAGAAATTTAGAGATAACTGATTTTAATTATTAGTAAACATTAAAATCATTGGAATAATTTAATTCTGGTATATATGGCTACTTATATGTACAATCCTAAAAAAGGGACAAACATGTCTTCCTTAACAAGTATAACCGACAGATGTACATTAATGTTTAGAAATTTAAAAAGTAAAAATACCTTGTTTGTGTGGAAGTTACAAACAAAGAATGAAATACAAATAAATATAAAAAGAACACCCTTTACAGAATTAGGACCCGTATGTTGAGAACGTGTAAATTGCGGAACTTGCAAAATTCGGAACACCTCGTCCGTTTTCCCTCGCCTATTCTCTAGCGAGAACAAGAATGGCCGAGGACATCTGCTCGCATGTGCAAAAGATTTTCAGCATTCCATATTTAGGGGGCGCGCTCCAGTGCGTTGCTAATATCCACCGTGGTTAAATACTCATTTCAGTTTGTAAATGGGCCCATGGTCATGGACTGGTAGCCTGACATATGGCAAAGGACTTATAATATGGGAAAATCTACCCAGACAAATGTCTTGGTTCTTTCTCTACCACAATAGCTTGACATAACTATCAAGACTATAATTTTATCACTGCGATGTATTTTTTAAAAATTGAATAAAAAACAATTTACAAAGAATATCATTATAGATAGTTTCCATGTGATGTCATTGACACTGAAATGACAGTTTAAGGCAGCCATCTTTGTGGGCAGAAGCTAATGCAGGCCGAAATTGGGAAATATGTGCTGTATTAAACTCACCACTGTGTTTCTATTTTTCAGTCTATTTTACTGAATTTTATATCAAATTTAACAGCATTAATAAAGTATTTTAAATATCAAAACAATATTTTAATAGTTTAAAAGCTTAAAGAAATACAACCGAAAATGATACACTGTTCATTTTGTTTTAAGTTTGAGCTGATAGTTTTATTTATTTTTGTGTATTAAGTCTTTGTGCATATACCATTTGTAAAAATATTGTATTTTAAAAATATGAATTTCAAGAGCTTTTCAGTGGTGTATAGCTTTAAAGTTTTGGACCACAAATGAAATTACAAATAAATAAAGTTTACCCTTCTATACAATTCATAAGAAAATCCCTTGAAGATTACCATCAAAGATGGCTGCCAAGATAAGGGATTTTCACTGATGTGGAAACTATCTATAGAAAAATAGGGATGCAATATGAATGCCCATATAAGGAACATAACTTTGTCACTGCAATGAACAGCAACAAAAAAACAAACAAATTAATAGGTAATTATTATCTTATAAAACTGTAAACAGGAAGAATGTGGCATTAATTGTACAGGGAAGGCATCATGTACACTTTTCGGACTTTAAGACCTCTTCAATGGAATACCAGGCCAGCTTTACCATTCAGTGCCGTGTGATGAATTTGTGCAAATTCCAGACAAGATTGGTACTATCCTTTATTATGATTAAGTTGTAAATATGCTTAATTCTAACATATCTTTATAAACTTAATGCAAATGTGTGTAGGCATACCTATTGAGACTAAGCAGCAAGAAGTGTAGATCATGATCAGACAACACCTCCTGGAAGGATGTCATCTGGATCAACACTATTTGCCTAAGCCTGATCAATTTCTGCTTAGCAGGCTCAGTTATTGGACATTGACTCTGACAGGTGTAAGACGCTTGTCTTGATGGAGAGGCCATTGATGGAGAAGCCAGTCGTTGCTAGGTCAAATGGGCATCATTTTACAGGAATCTTAACAGCCGACATAAAAAATGCAAAGAACTCAGACAATATACCAAGAGTAGTTGCAAGAGGTACAATACTAACTTCTGTTTCCTCAGCCCCTCACCAGGTGGGTTCAAGTACCTGTCAAAGGTAGAACCTTTATGCAGCTAGGTCCTCGAGCTGCTCTGTGATGCGGCTAGGTCCTCCAGCTGGTCTGTGATGCGGTTAGGTCCTTGAGCTGGTCTGTGCTGTGGATAGGTCCTTGAGCTGGTCTGTGCTTCGGCTAGGTCCTCGAGCTGGTCTGTGTGCTGCGGCTAGGTCCTTGAGCTGGTTTGTGCTATGGCTAGGTCCTCGAGCTGGTCTGTGATGCGGCTAGGTCCTTGAGCTGGTCTGTGCTGCGGCTAGGTCCTTGAGCTGGTCTGTGATGCGGCTAGGTCCTTGAGCTGATCTGTGCTGCGGCTAGGTCCTTGAGCTGGTCTGTGCTGCGGCTAGGTCCTTGAGCTGGTCTGTGCTGCGGCTAGGTCCTTGAGCTGGTCTGTGCTGCGGCTAGGTCCTTGAGCTGGTCTGTGCTGCGGCTAGGTCCTTGAGCTGGTCTGTGCTGCGGCTAGGTCCTTGAGATGGTCTGTGCTGCAGCTAGGTCCTTGAGCTGGTCTGTGCTGCGGCTAGGTCCTTGAGCTGGTCTTTGCTGCGGCTAGGTCCTCGAGCTGGTCTGTGCTGCGGCTAGGTCCTTGAGCTGGTCTGTGCTGCGGCTAGGTCCTCGAGCTGGTCTGTGCTGCGGCTAGGTCCTTGAGCTGGTCTGTGCTGCGGCTAGGTCTTTGAGCTGGTCTGTGCTGCGGCTAGGTCCTTGAGCTGGTCTGTGCTGCGGCTAGGTCTTTGAGCTGGTCTGTGCTGCGGCTAGGTCCTCGAGCTGGTCTGTGCTGCGGCTAGGTCTTTGAGCTGGTCTGTGATGCAGTTAGGTCCTCGAGCTGGTCTGTGCTGCGGCTAGGTCTTTGAGCTGGTCTGTGCTGCGGCTAGGTCTTTGAGCTGGTCTGTGCTGCGGCTAGGTCCTTTAGTTGGTCTGTGCTGCGACTAGGTCCTTAAGCTGGTCTGTGATGCAGCTAGGTCCTCGAGCTGGTCTGTGCTGCGGCCAGGTCCTTGAGCTGGTCTGTGCTTCAGCTAGGTCCTGGAGCTGGTCTGTGCTGGCGGTTTGCCCAGATTTGTCCGGGATCTTTCTCAACCAATTAGGGCTGGACTTTGCCAATATGGCCACCATTATGTCACTGTAATGTATCTATCTAACTTGATTTATAACTTGCTACATTCTTGTCCCAAATACTCAACAAACCAGTTCAGAGTGCAGCATTTTGAATGTAAATAATATATTGATGTATGTATAATGAATTGATATTTTAGATTACTTCCCCAAACTGTATGTCAAGCATGATTTGCTATGTCATTTTCAGTTATTTTTTATGATTTTTATGTAATCAATTAAATTCATGTAACAAATACTAAAGTAATTAAATCCTGAGGCTTTGGAAAATATACACAAAACAGTTTCATAGTAAATTGGAGGTAAGAATCAAGTCTAAACAAGTTTATCTCAATCTTCTTAGAAAGAAAATTTGATTTCATAGATGACATTGACCCTAAACTAGGCTTACTGTCAAGATGACATGATGTGAGTTAACTTAGTACTGGTCACTCAGTTCATCTGGGTATGGTACTCCACATAACTCTAGCTGGATCTCAGGTTAGGATCACCCCAGGCAGTGTAGGAGGGGATTTCTGTTTGTCCTTACTGGTTGGACTTAGTAACAAATTAGATGTAACCCTGTAACTTGCAACCAGTGTAAGTGCAAAACCATATCAAATGATTTAAATGTAATGTATCTGGAGTTCATCAGTTACCAAGGTGATATTATTTTATGCAATGGGGGAAATTGTCAGTGTACTGTCTAGTTAAGTTCACTGATGGAATAATCTTGAACTACCAGACTAACAATCCCTTGGACTCTTTATAAAATAAGCTAAAACATTTTTGCAAGGGATAACTTATTCAGATGATTTACATTTAGCTTCAGTTTTACAATTTTTCAGATTCTGCTTCACAATTGCATTTACTCATGCCTATGACATTGTGTTCATAGATTCCAACTGTTGAGAAGTTACAGTAGCTGTTGCTGGTTTTTAACACCTTTTTTGTCACTTGGAGCTGTGAGTTCAAGCTTATCAGAGAGCTTGCATTGTTTTGCTTGTTGTTTGGGACAAAATTGATCTTAATTACATATGAAATTAGCCAAATTACTTAAGCTGTAAGAACCAACCCGCAAATATATAACCAGCTTCTTTTTTTCTTTTTTTGAATGGGTCCAGTAGAGGGACCTTCTCACAATTGACTAAGGACCCATTTCCTATCTTGACAACAAAAATCTGCTAATTTGTTAAATTTTGTTTTAATTATTCATCTTAATTGTATTTATCATTTTGATCTTCACATACCCCTGTAGAGCAATTTAAATTGGCACAATTTACTGTTTAGTCCAAAATTTTAGTATTCAAAATAGCCTCCATTGGTTGCTGAAATTTTCTTTTGTTATAAGGTCAAATCTTGTGAACATGTAAGTGGTATACTGGGATAATGGAAATATTATAGCATTAATCCTACACTTTCTAAACATGAACAATTGCCAAAGCAATATATATTAGTAATAAGATAAAAAATCACTTTTCTGTTGTTAATTGAAATTCACAGTTTGTTTTGTGTCTCAACTTTTTTTTCACATTTCTTGACCTGAAAATTTACAATTGGTCAGAACTGGGCCAGTTCATAAAATGGCTGATCTAACACAAAATGATAAATGATTAATAAAAATAAAAATGAACCCAGACTTAAGTGTCATCAAAAGTGGCCTATTTCTTTGACTTCTGGTAAAAGTTTGGAAAATTCTCTTACCAATGTCTAATAGATGGAAAGGTATCACATGCATGTGTACACACATAAGAGTCCAACTGACCTGGAATATCTTGATGGTTTAATGCATTTAACAAGACATGTTTTGTGACAACCATTAGACAGGCTGGGAGCATGGACACTTGTTTGCATGCTTGTTGATGATATTTATTACACATGTAAATGTCAGTTACTTGAGAAATATGCAACAGTTTGACAGCTACGCTAGTTACCACAGGAATGTGTTATTACCATCGCTGCTGACAGCATTCTGGACAAGAAAAAATATGGTTATCAACAAATGACCACTACTCATTTAGAACAACATTTTAGTATCTATTATTTCATGGCCTGTTATACAGAAAAATGAAAAAATTATTTAATTTTTTGTCACTGTATTAATTTATCCTGCAAATTCTCTATATGTATAGGTAAACTATTATAAACCTATCCAAAGGCTTGTCATAAAACAGTGATTATCAAGTCAATAAGTCTTGTTATATCAGCAGTGTTGGGACATATCTAGAATCAATAGCAATAAAAATATGCCTCAAGCAAATGATAACACGGAAGAGATGGTATATTTGCTGATATGAAAACAGTGTATGTAGTGAAGGTCCCCAAATGATTTTGTAAGGACTTTGTTTAACCTTATGAAAAACATAGAACAACAACAACATGTATATCAAACCTGACTTTTAACATTTGAAGTAAGAAATAAAGTGTGTTCATATAAAGAAGATAGCTTAATTCTACCTGGCTTGTGTGAATGGTAAATGTTAGAAAAATGATAAAAAATACATACAGACTGTCTCACAGCAGGTAAAATTCAGAGGCACATTTGCCCTTTTGGGTACAGTGATCAACTTGACACTCCGATGACTCTATCAACCCTCACCACTTGAGTTTGTGTTCCAGTTAGGGTGAGAACTTTTCATGTGGTTATTAACTGTGGTGGTCCAGTTGATCTATTAGACTTTTTTTGGATTTAATAGGCCACTGCAATGTACAAAGTGTATTTTAAAGACAAAACAAAATCAGGCCATTTTTTTCATATGTTGTAAAATTCTTTCTTTATTTTTAATGGTATTGATGTCTTATTGTGCCATATTAAGGGTATTATGTCTATAACATGAACTGGTACTGTCAACATAAACAATTAGAATTCAATTTGTTAATAAGTTCTTGAACACTGTATACAAGTTTATGACAAAATTGCTATAAAATCATCATCAAATAGTGCACATTCTGCCTATGGTGTGTATTTCCTAGCAGGAGTAACATGGGCTGATCTAGACTTTTTCTGTTTTTGTTTGTTTTTCCTTGATGGATATGTGCTTATCCTGGGATGAAGTTGAAATTCTTAGGGAGCTTTGCAAAAATTGCTTAGATATAAGAAATAGTATAAATCCAGTTGGAAGAGGTATTGGGTCCAGCTCTATTTTTCTGCTGAACTTTTTGCAGTAAATATAAGCACCTTTTAATGCCATTCTTATAAAATGCCTAAGAATAAGGTGTCACTAACAAAAACAACCCCAGACCAAAATCCCTTGAAAAATGTATGGCAGAGCTTAAGTCTGGGTATGAAAACTGATGGAGAGCTTTTCTACCAGCTCTTTTGAAACAGCTATGGGAGGGTTTTGTCTGGAACGGTTTTTGTCTGGAAACCAAAAATAAGCATGGGTTATAACATGTAACAACTGGTAGAGGGTTGTCATCGGAGATTGCTGTGCAGATACAGCTATACCCACCCCTATTGACTGGGACAATACTGTCCCCCATGACCTCAGCAGGAGACACATGACCACAGGCAATTGGCAGCTACTAATGAACACTCATCAGTGTCACCAACAACTAACTGCTGTAGCTCAGCAAACATATTTGCCAACAACTTCAAGCATTGATAGAGTCATAGAGACAAAGTAATACATACATTTAGTAAATTGACACTTTTTTCCTATGCATGATCAATTTGTTCTAAACATACTAGAAAATAGAACATATGAATGGAACTATATAAGATATGGAGAAGAAGTTGCAGTCCAAGGCTCGAGGCTGAGATCCTTCACCAACAGGGCAAATCAGATGTCATTTGATCAAACTGTGCTTTTAAATCACACCTATACATCTATATGCAGTTATGGTCACATTGGTGATAGCCAGCTGTATGTCTGTTAGAGGCAGAGCACAGACAAATGTCAGTTTTTACAACTCTTTTGTCCATGCCAGGTCTACATCAGTTTTATAAAATGGAACATACTGTGTAATTATATATTTATTGTGTTGCTAAGAATTTGTACCTTATCAAAGCAACACTATTAATAATAATTAATCATAATGAAACAGAAAATGAAATCAATCATGTGGTGTGTTTTCCTACTATTAACTGAGGCAAGCAGATGCTTATGTAATGAGTGAAGTTGAAATGTCAAGCTTATGTCAAATATTTTATAATTAATACTTCAACAAATAACAGTCTTTGGTGAGATTGATACTTAAAACTACCCTCTCAGATTTGAGCAGAAACACCTTTTTGGGGAAAAGATATTTTAATTTACCATCTTTTGTACTTTACTGATAAAATGCAATAACACTGGTTAAGAGATTATATTTAACAAGTACAATACAATTATTAAGATTGGGTGATAATGAAGTAAATTAAGCATTTATTATCTATCAATATTTCTTAATTCTGAACTGTGTCTTCATAGAGGCCAAAGTAAGCTCAAAAAAACATTGTTATGAAATATTTTTTGTTCAACAGCAACATGGTTAATTATTTTCTTCCATGTCAGACAGAATCAGAAAAAGGTATGAATGAAAATTGTACAATTAAATCTCCTTATAGGGTCCCTTTCATGGCCACTATATGTTAAGTAGTTTTCATACTATATTAGTTTCTTTGTGTTTTGTTAATGATCAATGGCACTATATACCGCTAGGAACACACATTTATTTTAGTATGTGTTCATTATTGTTTTAGTTTCAAGGATGACATTTGTATAACTGTATTAAGCTAATTAAACCACAACATTGGATACTCTTAGTTGTCACATATAATATCTACACACCATCAGCATAGACAGTGAAAGTACCAGATGATGAAAAGAATATAACAGCAGAGCTCTTATGTAAGAGATTGCTGTTGAATTACAATGCTATTATTCTGTCCACATTTCAGGATTCCACATGTTCTATTGTGGGTCCATTGTATCCCTTTTCTGTCCCCTTTGTGATTCCTTTGAAGTACCCAGTACTTATCTCAAGAGGTGCTGACGTAAGCACAATAAAGGGGACAGATTATGTTCCAAGAGAATTTGTCAGGTAACAAAGGGGTAATTATGACTGGTATAATTGGGTTTCTGACAGGTATGGTGGCCCAGTTGGGTTAAAGTACAAATAAAAATAAACTTTAAGAAAGTTAATGTTTCCACTTTTTGTACACATATAAAGTTAGTTGGGGGCAATTTATTCTTGATGTTAGCCTTTCAGAGAACTTGTTACATAAGTGGACAAAGCCTGCATTGGGATTCCAACCACAGACCTCCCTAACACTAGCAGGGTACACTACAGACACCACAACTAAGGCTCACCCATTGACCTACCAGCAAAACTGCTGTAGTTGAAATGATTAAACTATAAAGTCATCTAGGGGTGCCTGTGGCCAAGCGGTTAGAGTCGCTGACTTGTAACTCCTCAAACCCTCACCGCATGGGTTCAAGTCTCGATCGGGGCGAGAACTTTCAGGTGGAGAGGTTTTCCAGCTAAACTGTGGTGTGACGGTGGTTCTACCCAGGCATAAGTCTTCCTCGCTAATGAATAAGCCGAACATCGCCGATATTACTATAACTGTGTCGGTGTGATGTAACGAAAAACAAACAAACCAAATTCATTCATAAAGTGTGAACAGATGCCATAAGATATTAACAGGTCATAATTTAAAAAATCTTAATAACATTTGTGAAGATCACATGGAATGGCTGAAGATGGAGCCGCATGAGAGTAAGAAGGTAATATAAAACTTGAAGACAACCCTGTCAACTTAGATAGTAGAACATTCTGATTAATTTTAATTCTGGTAGGTCTAAATTTAAGCCAAAGATTTGCATGACAAATCATTTTTACTGTTTATATGGGTATTTTGGATCTTTTATGAAGGTATTTAAAAACATATTTTGCTAACACCATTACCTTAATTCCATCTATTTTTTCCACGCTGTAAATTTTGATAATAACAAGAACTATTTTGAGATGAAATCATGTAGAGATGCAAAAAACAAATAGTCCATTTACAACTACAAACTGTCACATATTTTATACAACAATATGTGACCCATCAAGTCCACCATATTCGCAGCTCATTGGTTCTGGGGTCCCTTGTTTGGGCTGTGGGACTCAGATTAGATCCCTATCATGACAGTGATTACCCCTTCAGGGGTCAGCAATTGATTATGTTGTAATCATTGAATCAACACAGATCTCCTAGATTATATTCACCCTCTCACAGACAGAAGGGGTTAGGGAGGAGTCGTTAAACACTTAATGGGCAAGTTGTTAAAATTTTAATTAGTCCACTTTTATAGTCTTGATTAAAGTATTATCTTGCTTAGCATGGTCAAGCAGGCTTAGGCAAATAGTGTAGATCTAGATCAGGTAGCTATAGCTGTGAGCTGTCTTTTATGATCTGCAAATAGTGTAGATCTAGATCAGCTAGGTATAGCTGTGAGCTGTCTTTTATGATCTCCAAATAGTGTAGATCTAGATCTGCTAGGTATAGCTGTGAGCTGTCTTTTTATGATCTGCAAATAGTGTAGATCTAGATCAGCTAGCTATAACTGGGGGCTGTCATTTTAGGATCTGCAAATAGTGTAGATCTAGATCAGCTAGTTATAGCTGTGAGCTGTCTTTTTATGATCTCCAAATAGTGTAAATCTAGATCAGCTAGGTATAGCTGTGAGCTGTCTTTTATGATCTCCAAATAGTGTAGATCTAGATCAGCTAGGTATAGCTGTGAGCTGACCTATATGATCTCCAAATAGTGTAGATCTAGATCAGGTAGGTATAGCTGTGAGCTGTCTTTTATGATATACAAAAAGTGTAGATCTAGATCAGCTAGTTATAGCTGTGAGCTGTCTTTTTATGATCTCCAAATAGTGTAGATCTAGATCAGCTAGGTATAGCTGTGAGCTGTCTTTTTATGATCTGCAAATAGTGTAGATCTAGATCAGCTAGCTATAGTTAGGGGCTGTCTTTTTATGATCTGCAAGTAGTGTAGATCTAGATCAGTTAGCTATAACTGGGGGCTGTCATTTTATAATCTGCAGAAAGTGTACATCTAGATCAGGTAGCTATAGCTGTGAGCTGTCTTTTATGATCTCCAAATAGTGTAGATCTAGATCAGCTAGCTGTAACTGGGGACTGTCTTTTATGATATGCAAATAGTGTATATGTAGGTCAGGTAGCTATGGCTGTGAGCTGTCTTTTATGATCTCCAAATAGTGTAGATATAGATCAGCTAGCTATAACTGGGGGCTGTCATTTTATGATCTCCAAATAGTGTAGATCTAGATCAGGTAGCTATAGCACAGAGCTGTCCTTTTATGTTCTGCAAATAGTGTAGATCTAGATCAGGTAGCTTTAGCTGGGAGCTGTCCTTTTATGATCTGCACTATTTGCTAGAGTTGCACTATTTATGTAATGTTGCTTTTACATTTAATGGTTAGCTTAAGGTTAAAGTATATTTTGTTTATTAATAAATTTGTATCATGATAGGAGTTAATATTGTAGAAATGAGACCCTACAAATCTATTTGTCCATAGCTTGTTGGCTGAATAAGTTACAAATCTGTGGTCTAATACTTGTCTATTGAACATCATTGAGTAGATATTTTGTTATATTACAGGCACAATATGTTTTACAATATACCAGCAGATATATATAATGAATGATAATATAATAAAATGTATTTTGAGAAGACAGGTTAATTTATTATATAATAACGCATGACATTGTTACATATTTTTATTAAATTATTTATGCAAAAGTATATACCAGTATCTAGGCAAAAAGCTAACGCTGACAAATTTAACTATCATTATTTCTTTGGACATTTGCACACCATGTCAATTCCAAGGTGGATATATGCTCATCCATGTATTTTGCATATAAACCATCTCTTCATGGTCCTACACCTGTAAAAGCTCAAAGGTGAGCTTTGATCTGCCTTCCATTCACTCGTTGGTGAGCTTTCATCTACCTAACCCTGTTAAAACTCATGTATGAGCTTTCATCTTCCCGACCCTGTTAAAACTCATTTATAAGCTTTCATCTACCTCACCCTGTTAAAACTCATGGGTGAGCTTTCATTTGCCTCACCCTGTTAAAACTCATGGGTGAGCCTTCATCTGCCTCACCCTGATATAACACATGGGTGAGCTTTCATCTGCCTCACCCTGTTAAAACTCATGGGTGAGCATCCATCTGCCTCACTCTATTAAAACTCATGTATAAGCTTTCATCTGCCTCACCCTGTTAAAACTCATAGGTGAGCTTTCATCTGCCTCACCCTGTTAAAACTCATAGGTGAGCTTTCATCTGCCTCACCCTGTTAAAACTCATAGGTGAGCTTTCATCTGCCTCACCCTGTTAAAACTCATGTATAAGCTTTCATCTACCTGACCCTGTTAAAACTCATAGGTGAGCTTTCATCTGCCTCACCCTGTTGAAACTCATGAATGAGCTTTCATCTGCTCCTACCAAAAGTCATCCGCAAGCTAATGTCCTCCCCCATTAAAAATCCTTTGTGGGCCCGTGTCTGATTGAGCTTCTTTGTATATCCTATAAATACCTATAACAATTTCAGTTCAATCAGAATGTTAAATATACCTCATATGGACACCCTCAACAATTTAAATCTGCTATATGTGCCTACTGCAAAAAGGCTTAAAGTCAATGACTGTATTAAGACATGATTTAAATCATAATCAGATTAGAATAATTCTTTGCTTAGATATATGGTGTGACAAGCATAAATTGATAATGATTATATTTTTTTTCTTTAATCCTTTTTTTATTGTTCCAAATGAAACTTAATGCTTCAGACTTATTGACAATTAAAATTAAGTGCCTAAAGCAGTACCCTTAAACATTCAGAATATAATGTTACTCTTAAAAAATATTAAAAAAAATATATTTATTTTAAACAATCATTTTTATTTACTTTTTCAATCCATTAACACAGCTTATTGTGAAGCTATTTTATGTGGTTATAAAAGTTTTTGATAAGATTCACTTTGGTAAATTGTTTTATAATTGACTTATTCAACTTGTCTTTACTTAGTAAATAAGGGAGGTGATTACGCTCTTCTGACTGAAGCCACTCATTGTCAGAAGTCGAAAGTTGGACACCTTATCCTGCTACCGTGTTAAACCATATCTTGCTACATTTTGTTCTAAACTCAAGCGAAATACTTATTTTTCTGCTTACACATTATACATACTTCATGTAAGGGTCAATTGACTTGTTTATAGAAACGAAGCAGAAATAGTTTTGATCCTTATTAGAAAGCTCCAAGCAAAGAGCTGGCTGATCTGGATCTACACTATTTGCCTAAGCCTTGTAAATACATGCCTAGCAAGCTTAGGGTTAAAAACCAAGAACAGATTCATTGTCATCGGCTGACAACTTGATACACACATATCAAAATGTACAGTTTGACTTAGCAGCAAAATGTTAGATCCAGATCAGACAGCTCTCACTGGGGACTGGCTTATCAGGATCTTCACTATTTGCCTTATCCTGATCAATTTTGTGTTTAGCAGGTTTAGAATTTAACAAGATGACAATTGAAGTAGAAAGAAAGTAAATATGAAGGGGTGCCGTGATGCCTGATGGCCAGAGGTTTTTCTGGTAGCCAAGTATCTATGCATATTCAACATATTTGACAATAATTCTTGTTAAAGTCATTTTTTTTGTTATTTTCAATTATTTAACAGATGCATCTGAGTTTTTTAATCTTACCTGAGCACAACATGCTCAAGGTGAGCTTTTGTGATACTGCGTCGTCCGTCGTCAACATTTTAGCTTGTGAATACACTAGAGGCCACAGTTTTTATTCATTCTTCATCAAACTCGGTCAGAATGTTTGTCTGCATGAAATCTTGGATGAGTTCATTATTGTGTCACCAGGGGTCAAAAATAGGTCACTAGGTCAAATTTTAGAATAAACTTTTGAACACAGTAGAGACAACATTTATAGCCCAATCTTCACCAAACTCAGTCAGATTTTTTGTCTGCATGAAATCTTGGATGAGGTTGTTATTGGGTCACGTTGGGTCAAAAAGTAGGTCACTAGGTCAAATCTTAGAAAAAGCTGGTTAACACACTAGCGGCCTCATTTATGGCCCAATCTTCACCAAACTTGATCAGAAGGTTTTCCTGCATGAAGTCTTGGATGAGTTCATAATTGGATGAAGTGGGGTCAACAAGTAGGTCACTAGGTCAAATCTTAGAAAAAGCTTGTGAACACACTAGAGACCACATTTATAGCCCAATCGTCACCAAACTTGGTCAGAATGTTTGTCTTCATGTAATCTTAGATGAGTTTATTATTGGGTCACGTGGGGTCAAAAAGTAGGTCATTAGGTCAGATCTCAGTAAAAGATTTTGAATACACTAGATACCACATGTATAACCCAATCTTCACCAAACCTGGTCAGAATGTTTGCCTGCATGAAGTCTTTGATGAGTTCGTTATTGGTTCACATGGGGTCAAAAAAGTTGGTCACTAGGTCACATGTTAGGAAAACCTTGTGACAAATCACTTAGAGGCTTCACTAAACATGGCCAGAATGTTTGCCTGCAAGAAATCTTGGGTGAGCTTGTAACAAGATCTCAAAGGGTCAACAACAACTAGGTCACTGGGTTAAATTTTAGAAAAACCTTGTGAAAACACGTAGAGACTACATTGATGGCCCAATCTATACCAAACTTGGCCAGAAAGTTTGCCAGTATGAACTCTTACCTATGTTTTGAAGTTGGTCATGCGGATTTAGTAGGTTACTAGGTAAAATTCTAGAAAATGTTATCAACCCAGTGGCCACATTAATGGTCCAATCTTCACCAAAGATTTCTAAAGTAAATATCTCTTATTTACTTGATGCCAGATATGAGCCTACTAAAAGCCTGTGTCCTAAGCGATTAAGGGCCATCATGACCCTGTTGTTTAATAAAAACAACACCCCAATAATAAGGGAGTTATGATTGTTAAAAAAGTTGAGACAATGGTGACTTTATTGGTTTATAACAAAATTGTAGTTTGTCTGTTTGGATTGTATGTCAACAAAATAATTGTTTTTTCTTATTGTTTTCACTTCTAGAACTTAACTTAATAATATTAAAGCTGTCTTAACCTCTGTTCATTTATTTATTTTCTTTTAATTAAAAGTAAATTGAGAATTTTACATCCTAGAACATTAAAGTATATTTTCTTGTTACATGCATAGTTAGAAGGTAACAAGAAAGACTTACCAGCAAAAAATGTAAATCCTGACCAGACAGCTTCCAGCATAGGCTGGATGAGCTGGATTTTCACTATTTGTCTGATCAGTTCATGATAAGCATGCCAAAAGTTTAAGTATTTCATGATGATCTGTTGATGTTTCAGATGAGAGAGCTCGAGACTTGTTTCTCCATTCTGGTCTCCCACTGACAGTCCTCAGTAGAATATGGTGAGTACAAAATATATACATTTTCTTTATCACAGACTAAAATGTTACAAAAAAGCTACACCAAGCAAAATATATTTATATTTATAATTAATATATAAAGCCATATCATAGGACTATCTTAAACATAGACTAAATTGTGTGACAAAAGCTACACCAAGCATAAAGCCATACCATAAGATTTGTTTGAACAGAGGCTAAATTGTGTAACAAAAGCTACACCATGCATAAAGTCATACCAGCAGACAGTCTTACACAGAAATTAGAATGAGTTCCAAAAGCTATGCCAGTATAATAACCATTACCTTTTATTTTCTTAACATGAATTAAACTGACTTCTGAAAGTTATACCATGTAAATGACTAGAGACACTATGCAATGCAGAAACAAAGTTCATGCTCACAGTATATCATACAGGGTTCTAGAATAGACCAATACATAAAGTACCTTTATTTTCTTTTGAATGTATAATTTTGATTGATTATATTTTTGCCTTATATGGCTTAAAGAATGAAGCTGAGATGTTAAACTTAAATAAAGTCACATTTCAGTTTGATCGCTCATGTCATGTTGATTAGATATTAAAGAAGAGTGCTATCTCAATTGCTTCAGTTAGGGATGGTTTCATACCATTTTCAAATGGACTTGATAACCAAGATATTGAATACTGTTTAAACAAGGGCATGGTTTGTTTACATTTTCTTCAGACTTTTCGGTGACTTTTAATGAATTTAGTAAAAAAAGAGAAAAGTTCTTTATCATTTGATTGAAGTGTGACTTCAACACTTAGTGGGCTTCCCTCTATATCACTGTCTCTATAGCAACCACATTCTTTGCGATGGACTGGTCACTCAAGCTTTTCGCACCAGGCAATAATCTGTGTCACCACGAGGCTTGGCAGGATTTAGGTCAAGTGATGTCTTTTGTAAAGTTCAAGCATCTTTGTGACTATGTTAAATGAGTTAGGGTTTAAAAACATTCATGGTCATTACCTGAGCTATGTATACTTAGATAAAATATTTCAAACTTCGACTTGTTTGTTCCAATGACAATAATAATAACATAAGAGACATAAGAACTTTTTCTTTTTTTCTGTAAGTCAAGAAAAACTTAACTTTGCCGGATTTTAGATCCTTTAACATTTCACTACAACCATATTGATCTTGGCCCCGCCTGCAGAAAACTTTGTCAGAAAACGATTTTGTTCAAGCGTTTGACTCCCAGAATACATCCTACAGTATTATCAAGTATCAGTAAATGGTGAAAATTCAAATTTCAAGCTTGAGCAAAATGACCAACTGCATAGCGTTCAACAAGTTGAAACTTTTCAACATTTGAATCTGTCAGAACACATTTTGTGGAGGAATGTTGGTGATAAGATTCCCTGGATATTGTTTTTGTCTGTTGCTCTATCAGTAGGTTTGTCTCTTGAAGATCTAATCTGCTAAATATAATATTATTCAACAAGATGAAACATCAGTTACTGTTATTAATTAATTAGTGCTATTTTAAATCTTTGACATGCAAAATTATTTTAAATAATTGGTATGAAAACTTGGAAAATATTGTTTCGCAATCATGGTGAGCAAAAAAATAACAATTTTAGAATTGCTCAAATTCCTCAACAGTTTACTTACTTCAAAACTAGCAGTTGTGTTAACACAAATTTTAATGACACTTCCAATTAAAACCACTGACTCAATTTGAATAATTGATGTCACCTGGCTACATCTATTGTCTTGTGAAGTGAGTGTTCATCATTTAATCATTGGAGCCATACTGTTGCAAAGTAATTAAACTTGAAACAGGGGACAAATCATGCCTAACCTTGGGAATTCAGTCCTTGGAATACTTTAAGCAGTAAATACTTTTTCAGGGTTTTGTTTCAATCCTGTAATAATAAATAATTATGTTTGTAACAGAACAAAACTGTAAATAACTACTTCATAAATATGTGGAGTTAATTTCTGGTTCATTGAAAGGATGGTGTTACTTCTGCTGAGCACAATACATTTTAATTTAACCAAAATTTCTTGTCCAAAAACCAAAGATTTTAATAGTTGGAACATTTTGTAATTGATTTTATATACAATTGATAAACTGTTCGTTGCAAGGTTCGGGCTGTACCTGTTCTTCCTTCCTATACCTTGGCTTATTTACTGGTAGTACAAAGGTAGTTTGCTGAAGAGTCTCTTCTTTTGATGTTTGCTGGGATTTTTTCATCATGAGCTTGTTTGTAATGTATGAACTTGACAGTTTAAGTGTGGTTAATTATCAGTACTTTAACTCATTGAACTTCTTTAACTGCTGCGTACTTCCCAAGGGCAATACAAATATCTTGCCTTTTTCCTCAATCATAATCATAATATGACTTCTGATCCAAAATCAAATATAGACACATGATTATATTATTGAAATGAACCTCAAAGTTATGTTAGCTACACATAGCTTTGATACAAATGTTTACATTTCAGTTGCAAATAATTTTTTCATTATCTCTCAAGACACGATATTTTTGCCAGTTTTCTAATTGCACTGGTTGAAGTTTTACTTAAAGAACACTTTTGTAAATATGATAGCAAAAATAGTGACTTATGATCTGTATGTACAAAGTCTTTACCTTTGAATAACTTGATATAACTTAAGCCTGCATGCTGTATTGATTGAAATTTGAAGCTCCAAAAACTTCAAGTTCATAGTTTTATAGTTAAATACTTATATAAATGGTAAATTATTTATATTGCAGATGGTCTCACAAAATATTTACCTTTGTTTTTAATCTTTAAACTATATGTTTGGCAATTGCCTATTATATGTCCTTGTTAACCAACAAGACAAAGTGCTAACAACTTCAGTTACAATGTTCCTGTAGGATCAGGCTCATCAGAATCTACACTGGTTGCCAAAGCCTGATCTTTTTCTGCTGAGCATTAAAAGTTAATAAAATAGGACATGTCCAATCTTAACCATTAATTATGGTAGTATGACTTGTGATTGATTACCCCTTTGTTTCCATGGTAACTCCCATTTAGGATAGATAAGAGTCGCAAAACTTGTTCATTGTGTAAACACTTGTGCTGTGCATTTATCAAATATTAGTATCATTTAAAGTCAGACTGGTAATTGACAGCTGATATTGACAGATTTGTTAACTGTCATAAAGCTGTTATTTCAAGACTGTGGAATTGCAGATACATTTGGGATCCTCATTTGTCAAGTGTGGTTGTGGGTTTGTTATTTCCAAGTCTTTTAAGCTGCTTTTAAGCAATTTTGAAACCAATTTAGTTTACCAGTAATCACCACATTCTCTCTGGCATTAGTTTGATACACAGTTAATAATTTTGATTATAAGCATTTTGTTTATTTGTCTATAGGCATTAATAGGTGGACATTCCATTTATTTGTATTGCAAATGCTATGACTTGAATTGTTTTAAATATCATTCCAAATTAAATTGTTGTCATGTGCATGTGCCTGTTTAGAGGTATTTAAATCCATTATCATCATTTTCATCATCAATTATTTATTATCCATCTTACATTTTATGACTTGTTTTTCCCTATGCCTGCTCTGCTCTCAGATCAATTACTTCAGCCATTTTGAGGTACATCTCTCATAGTTTGATGACATATATCTTCTTTGTTTGGCCACCTGGAATGAGGACGTGGTACAGATCCTCCATCCCAAATTATTCCCAAACCAGTCTTCTTTATATAGACATTTATTAATAGACATAGTGCCAACACTCTTGTGAATAGAGAATTTGAAAATAGACAGTACCAACAGGCATGTGAACAAATAATTTAAACATAGCCTTAGTTCCAGCAGCCATGTGAACAAAGAATTTAAACATTGCCATGGTGCTAACAGCCAGGTGAACAAATAATTTAAACATAGCCTCAGTGCCAACATAGCTGACCATGATATTTCAGTGTAAATAAGTATTAAGACTCATAATAATACCTATCAGTCACCTGTTTAAGTCACCTGTGTATTTTGAGCAATCACAATCTGAATCAAGAAATCAGGATCTACACTGATTGTTTGCAGTTGAGCCTTTAATAATATGTCCTTTGCATGAAGCTATAGGATCAATCAATAACGACGTTTTTTTGTTGTTTGCACATTTCAGTTTTATTTAGACCTACAATCTTATTGGCATTTCTAGTGTCAGTTACCTGTGTCAATCACCTTGTCATCATGAGCATAATAGGACACCATATGATGGAAGAAAATGTGAATACATGTGTTGAGTGCTCAGAGCTGTTTTGTGTATTGATTTTACCCTAGAGGGAGCTGTAACAAATTGGGTTCAAAATGGCCCTTGGGCCCATGTAGCATCCACAACAGCTTGCGTCAACTCTTAGCCTGCTAATCACAAATTGATCAGGCTAGTGTAAATTGTGCAGATGCTGGAATGCTATCTGATATTTATCTGTGTCTACACTATTTGCTGCTAGCCTCATGGCAATATTTCTAAGGCACGTTTGCCTGAATGTGTTAGCAAAAAGTAAGACTTGAGAATTTGTTATTACCAAATGTGGCATGATTAGGGTTAAATGCCATAGGTCCAGTGGCAGTCTTTTGTCATCTGACCAATCAATGATATAGTAGCATTCATAAAACAATGTCTTGAACATATGCAGAGGATGCTAATTCTAGTTTAGAATAGCTGCCTGAAAGAATCTTAAACATACATGCCAACAGCCATGTGAATAAAAAAAATGAAAATAGAAGCACTTGTACAAAGAATTTAAACATAGCCTTAGTGCCAACAGACATTTGAACAAAGAATTTAAATATATAGACATAAAGCCAGCATCCATGTGAACACAATTTGTATTTATTGATGCACTTGTTAGTCCCCTACCGGTGTTTACATCGGAGGGGACTATAGGTTTACCCTCTGTCCGTCTGTCTGTCTGTCTGTCAGCTAAAACTCTGGATCCTTTGATAACTTAAAAACTGTTAAAGCTAGGTGCATGAAACTTGGTCTGATAATAGGTAGCAATGTTTACAATATGCATGTGCAACATTTGGGTCGCTACCTTGAAGGTCAAGGTCACAGCATGACCTTGAAGCAAAATCGTGTCCGGCCCATAACTTCATTATTTGAAGTCGGATTTTAAAACTATTTCACAGAAATGATCACCATATTGAGATGACATGTCTTGAGCAAGATTTGGGTCGCTACCTTGAAGATCAAGGTCAACGCATGACCTTGAAGCAAAATCGTGTCCGCCCCATAACTTTGTTATTTGAAGTCAGATTTTACAACTATTTCAAAGAAATGATCACCATATTGAGATGACGTGTCGCAAACAACATTTGGGTCCATACCTTGAATGTCAAAGTCACAGCATGACCTTGCAGCAAAATGGTGAAGTTTTGGATAGCGCATTCAGGTGCACTCACCTAAAATGATAGTGCATTAAGGTGCTCATACCTTAAATAAAGGCCAAAAATAAATGTCATGATAAGTTAACAATTATTTAGGCCAGGTGAATTAAAAAAAATTATGTGAACTCCAACTACTGTAGATTTCCTTGTTTATTACTTCATTTTTAAGGCCATAATTATACAAATACAGACTTCAACCTCAAATTAATTATAAATGGCAATAAACAGGAGCGTATGATAATTAAAGAGCTCTTTGAGGGACCAGTAGGGGACTACTGTATTGCCTACAATACTATCAAATGCTTGTCTTAAAATAATATTGGCATGTCTATAAAGTAATGACAACCTGTAAGATATAATCGCATTATTCAAAATTTCTTCTACTTTATCAGTTAAATGCAAAGCTACTGATTAAGTTTATATTTATAACAGCTTAAAGGTGCTACATAGTGAAAGCACTCATCCATAGAGGAGAACCTCATTAAGAACTAAATTCATCTAGCTGGTTAATAAAGTCATGAAGCATATCCATTGAGAAATTCACTTTGCCAAACCAATTAGTTATGCTATATAAAATAGAAGAGATGTTTTCCTACTGTAAACAGAGACCTGACTTGTTTCAATGAATATTACATATGGCATATGATTCATGAGTTTTAACAATACTTTGTCTGTGCTGTGAACACTCAACAAGAGAACATTTATTTCCGGGACAGTAATGCAGAGATAAATATTAAATTGTGGATTAAATCGAATTGTTCTTGAAATGATACAGATTATAAATTCAAATTATCAACAAGCGAAATTTTCATGGAGATTATTCCTTGAGAGTCTTTGCCAATCATTTCTGGTCCATGTTGGTTGTTACATTGTTCATCATAGTGCCATGATTGTTCTGAATATATAATTATGCTGTTTTCCATTTATGTATTGATTGATTTATGATGAATGCAAAATTATTTAAATTTTATCCGATCAGCTGCAATTAGCTAAGGTGGTAGAGCGTTGGCTTGCGGATCGGGAGGTCACGGGTTCAAACCCAGACGAGTCAAACCAAAGACTTTAAAGTTGGTAGTAGTGGCCTCTGTCCTAACGCTCGGGGCTTAGGGGACAGCATTACGCCTGACTCATGGGTGTCAGTATAATGGATCAGCCGTGTTCAGTCCTTGGGCACCTCATAAGTGCCCCTGTGCTATAATGATAGAAATGTCGCTGCACAGTATCGGCAAAAATGCCGGCAATTCCCAAATCCCTAAATGAAATCCCTTTTTTTTTCTCTAGCACTTTACTTCCTGCCTAAGTCACATTGAACTTTAGGTTTCCTTTGATAAATCAGATTTAGCTACAGAGCACATTGAAACCAAAGTCACATGAGTTTCTGGAAATTTACAATAAATGGGAAAAGTGTTACTGCAGTACAATGTTAATGGGAATAATAGCAGCATGTTATCATCACTACTGTCATCAGCATACAGATCATCACTAAAGACTCTATACCCTAATAAAGTTACGTTTGTCATGTCGCATTTGTAAATAAGCAAAGACTTAATTCTCTTTTTAATTATTTGCTATCAATTTCATGTATAGGTTACAAGATACATTGATAAAAAAACTAAGTAGCAAAAAGTGAAGATCCCAGCATGAGCTATTTAATCTTGGTCTGATCTTGGTCTGATCTTGATTTGAAATTGATCTGCACTATTTTCTAAACCTGATCATTTCATTTTCAGCAAGCAAAGAGTTAAAATCCAAAACACTGAAATAATCTTGTGTTTATTATTACATCTGCAAGGCTTGTGCACATTTATCCTGAATGAAAACTTTAGTAGGGTTTTTTTTTCGTGTTCATATGGAACACATCTAATCAGCAAGCATACAGTAATTCAGTAATTTCACATTTGTTTATCCATTTTGCTGTCTGTGGAATATGTTTATAGTGTAATACTTGTCAGCTTATACTGTAATTGACAAACATAAAATGTGTGACATTCCAAAGGATATCAGTTTTATACTTTCAGCTGGCTTGTTGTGTACCTTATATCTTCTGAAACGTAGGTAAAACAGGCTAATTGCTTTTGATTGGTATCGTTTCTGTCAGTGGCTGTCATTACATGTCATTTTATGTCATTAAATGACATATTATAGCCGGCACATTGTGTGGTAGGATTGTCAAATCATTTGAACACAAGGCCAAATCAAATGTAGTAAATATCTTACATATTTCTTAATAACTGTTCATTCATTGAACATTGTAACTGTTAGGCTTCAATTGAAGGAGATACATTTTTTACCCAACTACACAAATATGGTAGAAAATTAAAGTTTGTTTAGCAAATAATTATATAAATGTATCTAATTATACTATAATTAACCCACTTCAGTGAACATACTGCATTGCAACTGTAGTTCTAATTCTTATCATTCGAAACAATTTAATAATTAAATAATAATAAATTCTTTGTTTTTGCTGAAATATTTCATGCAAATGCATAAGGATGTATTCATATCCTTGGAACTTGAAAGTAAATAGTGCAGATCCTGATGTGACATTTCCAATCATGAGATAACTGACCTAGATCTACACTTTTTGCACTGAAAGCCTGATTAATTACTGGTAGTTCATAGAAGGCTTAGAGTATAAGTTGGGACAGCCATAATTAAGCAAGAATAATTTATTTATTTGCTTAATAGGATTTTTGGAAACAATTTGTTATTTTGTGATCTACAACTTGAGAATAATTTAAACCATATTTAGTATGGCATCATAAAACCTAAATAATACAGCTGCATTCCTATAAACTAGCCATTCACGGTGTGTTTGTAAATTGTCTTCAAGCATGATTGCAATGTAACCCAGGTACAGTGAATGAACTAGGGACCTGTTATGAAACAATTATGGTCTTTTTGGTCTGAAGCTGCCGAATACATTTATAAGACCAATGCAAACACCTGCTGATCTGGATCTGGGAGCTGGTTAGATCAAAGTCTGTGATGTTTGCTACACAGTTTCTCATAGCACATTCACTGATACAGACTTTCAAATTCTTTAAATTAAGATAAAGAAATTTGAGAAGTTTGTAAAATGTATTCAAGCTATTGATGGAGATGTTTTTAGCACATAAGCAATTGACAGAGCTCTTGTGTTCCTTATAAAGCAAGGAATGTGCAGGTTAGGGTGACTGGCTTTTCAATCAATTAAAGTAAGAGCAAGTAATGTGAGGCCATAGAGTTTTTTTTGTGTGTCTAATTTGAAATGTGAAATTTCTGCTATAAATGAAATGGCAAATTGTGTTAGATGATTGCAGCGAGGTCATTACCTTGTGGGAATTATCTAGAAAATTTAATACATAGTGAATGTATTAAATATGTAAAATAGACAGTGACTCTATACATGCTTGTAAGAAAGCAGTTAACTGTTGTTTATGTGCTTTGATATTATTGGCAGCTTTATAAAATAGAAATGTTTTTATCATTATGTTTTTAGGTTTTCTTTATTACAAACTGAATAAACCCCATGTTGTTTAATGCATCTGTCTCAGGACCATTGTGGCTTAAAGACATTTGAAGTAATAGAACATTTTTTGTCAATGTCCACATAATATTGAAGTCCTAAATGCTTTGCTTTCCTTCTGAGCATAATTTCAAGTCATGTTGATATCAACATTTATATTTTATTGTATTGTTGCCAATTAATTTGGCTTGAACATTCATTTGATTTTCTTGACCACATGTCCTAGTTTATCATGTCCTCATTTGCATCAGTTGCATCAATTGATATTTGATCAGTAATATATCGTAACAAAGAAATTACTCATTGATGCTGTTTAAATATAATATTATTGTTTTTGTTCCAAAAGGACCAAATTAGATAAAACAGCATATCATGAAAACATAACAAATCCAAACATCAGAAGTTTTTGTTTCCTTGCCCTAGAAAATCTCATTTGTGTCCTTATGTAAGAGAGCTGTCAGATCATCAATGGAAAAGCAAACAAAGGCATGGAGCTATATATAAGATACATATTTACATAGGAAACCCTGAACAAACAGAGTTGGTAGTTAGTTTAGGTGGGGAAGACAAACAAATGTTGTCATTGTATCAACAATCAGTGGTCATTTGGGGGTCATTAATTGGCCATAAGCATAATATAGTACAAAGAAAACTTACAGAACATGAACATAATATATTGTTTAGTCATTTTTTGGTCAAAAACAAATCTACAAACCCCCAAATGTTCTTTTGTTAAAAGACTTACTGGTAAGAAAATTGAGGTGTCTAAAGCAGGTCAGATCTTAATGAAAATAATTTTATGACTGAGCTGGGGTTTTTAAAGGTAATTTTTGGGGATATCACACTCGCTTTGTCGAGAAAAAATAAGAACAGTCTCTAAGTCAATGAAATTATTTCCATTATGATCAATCCTGAGCTTGGAAACAACATGATTGGTTGTAGGTCAGATCTTATTTTCTGGTGATCGGTGTTTCAATAGGCCAATGGATGACTGTTCTAACTTTAAGCAGGGCAAAATGATACCATGTGTATCTACAAAATAAGCTTTTAAAATAAATATGTTTAAAACAAAAATTAAATAACTATAAATAGCAAGTGCTAGAAAACATTGTTTTGCTAGAATACAAAGGCAAAGAAAAAGAATTATTCAAGTCACTTCTGCAAAAATATCTAGAGTTTTCTGCTTTCTCCTGTAAAATGTGAAAAGCCTGGTTTATATTAGTCTTTCATTTACCTAACAATTTAAAAAAAAAAAATCTTATTATGAGACATGTCACCCTGGCCTTAGATGTTAATGGAGGATTCTCGTCTTTCTTTTCATGCCCTGCTCCTAAATACACTGTTTAAAGATAGTTATGATTTATTATTTTAAAATAAGGAAGACTTTTTATGTAAAATCTTTATTAGAGCTAGTGTATGGTTCAATTTTGTAAGTTAAATGTGTTTTTTCTTTGGTTATTGCTAGTACTATGAGTTAATTTTGTTTGTATATTATCTCTTCGATGCATTATATGTATTTGGATTTAGAATATCCAGATTGGGTATCACTGCTTATTATGTCTTTGACAAAATGCAATGGATTGTGGTCTGAGTTTCTTGTCTGGAGCATAGCTCCAACACTATCAAAGCTATTGATTTGAAACTTCAGAGGTGGATAGATCTCATTGAGATGGAGTGCAATGCACAAGAACCCGTTAATGTACACTTCATGTTTTTGGAGTTATTCCCCTTGGTTAAATTTTTTGTACTTAATGTTTGTGTGGACCATTCTCCTACATTATCAAAGTTATCAAAGTTATTGACTTAAATCTTCTAAGTTGTATAGATGTTATTGAAATGGAGTGCAAATAACAAGAACCATCACTCTACATCTACACAAATGCCATTATTCTCATGTAAATTTGTTTACTTTTGATGTTATTCCCCTTTGAGTTTTTTTTTCAATTACCCTGATTGCAGTCCACAGTTATGTCAGAGTGCATTGCACAACAGTGCACAGTATTTTGGCGGTTTTGCAGATTCAAGATATTTTTTTATGTTATTCTACTTTAATTTCAGCTTTTCTTGCAAAAACCCAGAGTGCAGTCCAAAACTTTGTAATACTGCTTTGCACAAGAGCGCACAACAGTTTGCTTTAAATTGCTAAATTGACAGGCTCCGCCTTGCGATGCTCTTGTTTTAATAATGAAAGCTCATCAGATATATCATTGTAAGTTGACATGTTGAAATCATTGGCAAACACTTGTTTTTTCACCACTCTCTATGTAATCAAGGTGTTGGGGCAGTGCAATATAATGTTTTATCTAATACAGTGTTTGTATCCAGATACAACATTTTGCTTCCTATCATGTATTGGGATGTACAGCCTTAGGGGTCACAGGGGTCATGTTTTTTCATGCAATCATGGCAGACAATTTGACTGCTGGATACTAATGCAGTCTATTCAGGACAAAGACAGATATCTGCGGGTATATCTATACTTGTATTTTGATATATGCGGCATTTAATAGAAGTCCTAGTACCTTTTCATTCATCTCTGAAGATAATACCATTTTATAATGAACATTTTGTATCAAATGTTTGCTTTCGTATGCCTGTTAAACATTTTAAATCTTATTTTTAATTTTTATAAATACTATTAAATAAACATATGTAAGGAAAAGAAAGGTAGCTATATTTTGGTATTGGGTACATGTTTAGAAAAAAACATCATATTCATCTTTTTAAATAAGTTTTCTACATGTTATACCCTTGTTTGAATTTTTGCAATAATTTATCCATTTATCTAAACTTTTATCTTCGTTATTTCTTTGTTAGAAACTATTATGGTGTTAGTATAATGTTTCAACTAGTAAATGTGTCATATACAGGGCAGATTATTTATATTTGGATTCAATTTAAATAACGTTTTGTAGACCATTGGGTTTCTTTTCTCAGTCACATTGGCAAACTTGTGAACCATTAGGAGAACAATAAGCCTGTAAAGACTGTAATGTCTGGTCATTGATATGAGAGTAGGCTGATATCAAGGTGCATTTCTGCTTTATTATACAGCCTTACTTGTAAATAGTTAAGTGTTATAATATGCAAGAATGGATTCACCAGCCATTGCTCTCTCTCTCTTAACATGCCATATTTGCAGATTACCGATACTTATTTCTCAGTTATTTGCTAATCTGTACATGCAATGGTTACAATACATTTTGCCAGAGACTGAGCAGCAAATGGTCCAGAGCCTAATCTGAATGTACACTTTTTGCCCATGCCTGGTGAATTTGTGCTTAGCAGGCAAAGTTTGACAGGACTTATTACAGAGAAATATTGTCATAGTTGCCATGTTTCCCAGAGTAAAACTATTCGCACAGTTATTGTGATATTATATGTTTAATGATTAGAAAAATATAAACTGAAAACTTTATTTGGCTGGAATAAAAGATATTATATGGCTCTGTTAATCTCTGCTTTCATAATGGCTTTTTAATCTTTGCTTTCCTTGTCAATCGCATGAATTGTTCTACTATTATCTTGCAAAATCCCTTCACATGTTTTTACACATTTTGCATTACTGTTGAAGGCTTTGCTTGATACATACTTTTTTGCACCCAATATCAAATATAAGAAGGTACAATTTCTTTTACCACACTGTCAAATTTTGGATGTATATTGTCTCTGTTTTTGCTTATTGTCACAGATCAAGAATGCTAAGATTGTAAAGGATCTTTGATGCATAAATCCTATTTGCCCATTTGTCAAAAGATCTTGTATGTATAAATCTGCATTGCCCAATTGTCAAAGATTTTGAATGTATAAATCTGCTTTGCCCAATTGTCAAAGATCTTGTATGTATCAATCTGCATTGCCTAATTGTAAAAGATCTTGTATGTATGAGACTTTATGGCATAATATAAATATTAGAACTGACTGAAAACAGTCTTGTATGCTTTGATAATGTTTTATTCATTTTTTGTCCTTGTAGGCCACATACATGTTTGTGCCATTTGTCAGCTTTACATTTACACCCCTCAACTTTTTTTTTTCAATCCTTGCTTTGTAACTGTAATCTGATAATTGCTAAACAAAAGAAATCATAGTCATATTATAATGTTGTCATTATTTCTAAGTGAAACAACATCTTAGACTTTGATAAAAAATTATATGCTGCAGAAACAAGATATTTATAAGAGACTGTGGCAAAGAGTACAAACCTTGATCAGACAGCTTCCTGGCAAAGCTGTGTAATCTGGATCTATACTAAATGTCTTAGTCTGATCAGTTTGTGTATTGGAAGCTAAATAGCACAGAAGTTCAAGTGTCAGCTCCAGGTATGAAAAGTCCCTGGTTCTTACTCAAGTGGAAGCCAAACACAGTTTTAAAAAATGGTCATGATAAAAGTCTCTTGACCAATACTCAGCTTATAGGGTGTTTTTTTTTTATTGGTAAGCCTTCAGTCAGGATAACATGGATAGATGTGGTGCCATATTAGATGTTTATGGAATGCTATAACAGTTTGGCTTGCACTGTATCTACTTAAAACAAACATGACTTATTGCTGGAGAATTGTTACCATAAATCCTAAAAACATTTCATAGCTACAAATATTGTATCAATATCTTTAGATTTAACTGTAAATTACCAGGTAAAAAAAAATCTGCATTTCGCAATAACATACTTAGTGTGCCTACCTAAGTAATTTTACATATGGTGTAAAACTGTCATAAAAGCACGAGGGACACATGAGGGGCTGCATGAAGCTATCATCTCAATGTAGGAATACCTCTATCTGTGTATACTTCAGCTACTGATTGTGGGAAGATTAAACTTTTCACCACAGTTGATATATGGCCACTTAAAGTGTAATAATATGCTCTGGTTAGCCCTAAGCTGATAAAAGTTGTTTCCTCTAGCCTTATATGGGCGCCACAGCTCATGTTGGCTGCAGCTGTTGCTTGAATTATGTATTTATATGCTTCGTTAAAATATACCAAGATGTTTTATTGATTCTCTTTTGTTATTATGTTTTGTGTGATTCAGTGATTCAGAGTTGATAACCAGCTGATAAATCTTCAGGAATTTGACTGCAACACATTAAAATAGCATATCCAAGGCATCTGTATTATGATATTGCCTTATACATGATTTATTAAAAAAAATCAAACTAGCTCAAAAGAAAGGTTCTTTACATGACAATTTTTTTCAGCATAGATAAGAAAATACTGAACATGCATTTCCACCTTTGTAATTTAGATTGACATCCTAATTTCAACATATATATTTTCAGATATATATGCATTATTAGAAGAAATCTGCAGATTTCTTTATACAAAAATGTCCTATGACCTCAATCATACAATCTCACTAAACTGTTAACAGTCTCTTATTTCATTATAACTGCTGTCAATTATGACAGTTTTTAGATCACATTAGCACAACATGCTCAAGGTGAGATTTACCTTTTTGTCCGTTGTTGTTCTCATCAACATTTTAGCTTGTGAACATGCTAGAGGCCACAGTCAGTTTTTATCCAATCTTCAACAAACTTGGTCAGAATGTTTGTCTGCATGAAATCTTGGATGAGTTCATTATTGGGTCACCTGGGGGTCAAAAACTAGGACAAAAGGTTAAATTATCTGAAATCTTGGATAAGTTCGTAACTTGGTCACATTGGGTCAAAAAGTAGATCACTAGGTCAAATCTTAGAAAAAGCTTGTAAACACTAGAGGCCACATTTATAGGCCAATCTTCATCAATCTTGGTCAGAATGTTTGTCTGCATTGAATCTTGGATGAATTCGTTATTGGATTAGGTGAGGTCAAAAAGTATGTCACTAGGTCAAATTTTAGAAATATCTTGTGAACGCACTAGAGGCCCAATTTATGGCCCAATCTTCACCAAAGTTGATCAGAATGTTTGCCTGCATGAAATCTTGGAGGAGTTCGTAACTGGGTCATATTGGATCAATAAGTAGGTC